>CM035845.1:258696983-259126572 GCA_020510985.1 Pholidichthys leucotaenia
TATGAGAGTCATAACTCCCCTGGCTCGGGATGAAAATGAAGAGGTGAATACACTTCCCTGCCATCTACTCCTAATTCTTTTAACATCCTCCTCTATCAGATGAGTTTCTTGTAAAAACACAATTCTTGAACCCATGTCCTTTATTTTATTCATAACTTGTTTAAGTTTTTTTAAATTTTGTAGACCTCTGCAATTCCATGAAGTTAAATTAAGATTAACACTTTGGTCCATGATCAATAGAGAGTTTGGGATTACCTTGCAGTGTAAACATGCTCATACAGAGAAGCAAAAACATGAGTGGTTGAACATTCATCCTACAAACTACACACAAACAAATTCCCCCTTCCCACACTTGTGGCAAACCCCCCAAAATCAAAAGAAAAATTCTGTCTCCCGATATAGCCATCGACTGTTCCACATCCACGGGGAACAGCCTAAGCCACTCCTTCTTCATCCTCCCAATCACCCTAACTCTACTGCTTTTAATGACGTAACATTAACTCTCCTCTGTAGTTTTCCAACTTAACTCCAAAATTTTTACCAACTTTGTACATCCTAGTTTTTTTGTTTGTTTGTTTGTTTTGTTTTTGTTTTGTTTTTTTTTAATATATAATACAATCTATATTTTGTAAACTTACTATTTACTTCAAGTCAGTCAGATGCCTGTGCAAATGCTTAGTTATTCTACCTTATATTTTGTTCATGCTTAGCTCCCACCAGTCTCTTCTTCTTCTTTGATCTTCTTGATGAACTCCTGCGCCTCCTCTGGGGTCTTGAAGATGTGGGTTCTGCCCTCATACGTGGTCAGCAGTCTCGCAGGATAGATTACACCATGACGAATCCCAAGGTTGCGCAGCTCCTTACGTACGGGATCAAACTGCTTCCTCAATTGCTGGATTCCTGTGGCCAAATCTGGGTAGAACCGCACCTGCTGGTCCTGGTGTTTAATCTCTCCTTTAGCACGTGCAGCGTTGAAGATCTTCATCCTGTCTCTGTTGCTTAGAAACTTCATAATTAAGGTCCTCGGCGGTCCCTTATCTCTCCGTGGGCCAATACGATGTGCTTTTTCCAGAACCACTGCTGATTGCAACTCCTCGCTGCCCAGCACCTCCGGAATCCACTTTTCCAGAAAGGAACATACGTCCCGACCTTCTGATTCCTCTGGAAGACCCACCAGCCTCAAGTTATTCTGTCTCGACCGAGATTCCAAATCCAAAATATTATCTTCCAGAGATTTATTTTTTTTTTCCAAAGTGCGCACCTTTAATTGAAGACGGGTGACGTCATCTTCAGCACTAGCGAGACGGAGCTCCATCTGCGCCGTTCGTTCTACACAGTCACCCAATTCCTTTCTTATTCCTTCCAACGCTGTCATAATCCCATCAAATCTAGAGGAAAAGTCCGCTCTCATTGAACTCATGGCAGCCATCAGCGCATCTGCGCCATTCCCCGCAGAAATCGCACCGCCGCCAGCTTCCTCCGCCATATATGGAGCCTTGTTTGCTGCGTCACAGACCTGAAAGTCCGTTAATTTGGACTGTTTCGGCGGCTCGCTTTTTCCTTTTCCTGGTTTTCCAGCCTTAGGCTTCGCCGACATATCCTCGCCCAAATGCTGGGATACGTTCTGTCCCAAATGAGAGAGTTATTTGCCGATTTTTTTTTTCCAGGAGCAGAGCAGAGCGAGACACGTCCGTCCTACGTGGCAGCCATAACCGGAAGTCGATAGGACTCCTTCTTGACTGCGTTGTGTATTGAATTAAGGTTTTATCCTGTTTGTGCATATGTTCATGGGATTATTTTATGTGTTATACTAGGAACACAGCAGTTTTTTGGTTGTGGACTATACAATACTAAAGACGGCAGAATAATCCGTCTGGCCGTGTGGAGGTGGGTCAGTAGTCCACCTGGCCCCCTCTAGCTTCAGTTATTTGTGTGCATGGATAGGTCATGCATATTTCTGTTTATTGTTTTTTTTTTTTTTTTCCACAATGTCTTTATTGAACCTTTTTTTTTTTTAACAAACATGATACAAACAATCAAACACTAACACTAAAGTACTACAAAAAAAAAAAAAAAAAATGCACTAAAAACACCAACAACCACCAACAAAATCAAGTCTTAAACAATGCTCCTCTGTTTAGTCTAGACAATCCAATACATAAGTATACATATTATGTTCACCAGTTTGGAATTTACAAGGTCCACACACATCATTCACCTTCTTCTTCAAGAGTTATGTTTAAATTTTTTACATAATCAATAAAAGGTCTCCATATATTCTCAAACACAATTTCCTTTGATTTCAGTATATATGTTATTCTTTCTAATGGAAGGTTTGTTAACATCTGTCTTAACCACTGAGTCACATCTGGTCTATGAGTCTTTTTCCATAATAGTGCAATACATTTTTTGGCATTAAGCAAACTGAGGTCTATGAATGTTCTTTCACTTTTATTAAAATTATGCTTTTCTGGGTACAGACCCAACAAAAACAGTTTAGGATTCAATATGATTTGTTTTGAGATTATTTTTTCAATTGTTACCCTCACCTCTTCCCAAAACATTCTTATTAATCTACATTCCCATAAACAATGAAATAGGGTTCCTTTACTTTCCATGCATTTTGTGCATGTATCTGGTATATTTTTGTTATATCTATTTAACTCCTCCGGTGTAACATACATCCGCATTAACCATTTGAAATGTATCAATTTAAGGCGTGCATTTATTGATTTGGTTTGAGCTTCTGTACAAGCCAATTCCCATTGTGCCTCTGAAATTTCAATTTGCAGATCTTCTTTCCAGTAGTTTAATCTTTTCAGTGAATTTTCACTTGAAGATAGTGTCAATGAGTTATAAAACTCTGAAATAATACCCTTTCTTTTACTATCTTTCATCATCATTTTTTCCAAGGATGAATAAATAGGTCGAGTGAGAGCTTTATTTTGATTTGATCGAATAAAGTTTCTAAGTTGAAGATATTTAAAAAAATGTGTTCTATTGAGATTAAATTTGATCCTCAGCTCTTCAAAAGACATTATGTTGTCTGCACATGGCAAATATAAATCCTGAATCTTTTGTATCCCTTTTAAATTCCATACTTTAAATACAGCGTCCGCTCTCCCTGGTTTAAAATATTGATTACCCCATATTGGACTAAATTGTGACAATAACTGTGGTTCTTTTAAATAGTTTTTAGCTTCACACCATATTTTGATCATATGCTTTACAAATGGATTTTTAACTTGTTTTTGTAATTTTTTTTGCCGAATCTGAGTATATGAATATGGGAAGAGGTAAAGGTAAATTGTATGATTCCATTTCAGTCCAGTGAGGGAGATCATTTGATGAAAAATAATATGTCATAGACCTCAGTTGTGCCGACCAATAATACAACATAAAATTTGGACATTTCAGACCTCCACGATCAAATGGTAAATATAATAAAGACAAACGTAATCTAGCCCTCCTGTTGTTCCATATAAATTCCACTAACTTTTTTTTTATTCTTGAGAATAGATCTAAAGGTGGTGATAAGGGAATGTATTGAAATAAATAAAGTATTTTAGGTAAAATATTACTTTTAAGTATATTGATTCTCCCGATCATCGACATTGGTAGTGACATCCATCTCTGAGTTAACTCATTGATATCTGACATTAAGGCTTCATAGTTGACACTGGCGACTGATTCTAGCTTAGGCATAATTTGGATTCCTAAATATTTAAACTGATTTACAACATTGAATTGATTTACCTCAGGGGCTGGGTAATTTCTCTGGGTCTCATTTAGCATTAATATTGAAGATTTAGTTTTATTTATTTTATATCCTGATATTTCCCCAAAATTCTTTATTAAATTCAACAAGGTTGGAATTGATTTTTTTAGATTCGACATAAACAAAATTATATCATCGGAGTACAGGGAGATTTTATGTTCTGTTGGTCCAACTTTAATTCCATATATTTGTGAATGTAAACGTATCGCTATCGCTAAAGGTTCAATTGCCATAGTAAACAGTAAAGGTGAAAGTGGACAGCCTTGTCGACATCCTCTATTGATTTTTATTGGTTTTGAAATATTGTTATTTGTTAGGATTTCTGCTGTAGCATTATTGTATATTATTTGAACCCATTTTATGAAATTATTTCCAAGTCCAAACCTTTGTAGGACTTCAAAAAGAAAGGGCCATTCAACTCTATCAAAGGCCTTTTCGGCGTCCAATGATAGGAGAGCTGTATCCGGTGCTTCTTTATTAAAATAAATAATATTAAATAGTCTTCTTACATTATGGAAGCCTTGTCTACCCTTTATAAAGCCATTCTGATCTCGATTAATAATATTTGGTAAAATTTCTTGTATTCGTCTTGCTAAAATTTTACAGATTATCTTAAGGTCGGCGTTTAATAGGCTTATTGGTCTCATATTTTCACATTTATTAGAGGGCTTACCTGGTTTTGGCAGTAGTATAATTAAGGCATTATTTATGTATGATGGTAAATTATTATTTTGAAATGCTTCTAAAACCATTTCCAAAAAAGGTTTTATTAATTTATTCTTAAATTTTTTATAAAGGTCAACTGGAAGACCATCTGGTCCTGCACTTTTTCCTGATTTCATATTATCAATGGCTAGCCCAACTTCTTCTTGACTAATTTTACACTCCAATATCTCCCTGTTTTCATTTGGTATACACGGTATAGATAGTTCGTTCAAAAACCCATTTAGTTTTGTTAAATCAGGTTCATTTTTGGTATCATATAATTTTTCATAGTAATCTCTAAAGGCTCTATTAATTTCTAAAGGATCTATAACTACCTGTCCGTTACTTATAATACTGGTAATTGGTGTTTTAATTTCCAATTGTTTAATCTGCCATGCTAATAATTTTCCTGATTTTTCACCTTGTTCATAAAAAGATTGTTTCAATCTTAGAAGACTCGAGGCAGCTCTATTCGCTGATTTTTTGTCGTATTCAGCTCTCAAAATCAGTAATTCATTCTCCAACCTTGGGTCACTTCCTGCATACACTTTTTCCTGAAGACTTTTTATTTTATGTTCCAATTTAGCTCTCTCCTCTCGAGTCTTCTTAGATTTTGATCCTGTATAACTAATAATATGTCCCCTAATAAAAGCTTTGAAAGCCTCCCACTTTACACATGCTGATGTTTGTGTAGTATTGATGTCAAAGAACTCGTCTATCTGTTTTTCTATTTACTTGACAAATTCCTCATCCTGAAGCCATTTATGCTGAAATTGCCATCTACCTGATTCCTTTGTCAATTTTTTATCTACATATATTAGACAACAGGGTGCATGATCAGAGATCACGATGTTATCATAAAAGCAGTTTTGAATCTTGGACCTTAATTCTGTGGAAATCAAAAAATAATCAATACGTGAGAATGTCTTGTAGGTACTGGAATAACAAGAATAGGCTTTAACTTGTGGTTTCATTTCTCTCCATATATCTAACAATTTCAATTCTTTCATAAAATGATTAATAGTCATCCTACATCCAATGTGCGTACAATCCAGTCCTGTTGATCTATCCACACCTGGATTCAATGTACAATTAAAATCCCCTGCTATTATATGTTGCCCTGTAAGTGATGATAAGATGAGAAATAAATTAGCAAAGAACTTCTGATCATCTATATTGGGACCATATAAGTTCACAAGATTTATATTTTCTAATAGCAAAGAACCTTGAATGATTACATATCTTCCAAATTTGTCTCCAATTACATTTTTCACTTGAAAAGGAACTGATTTATGTATGAGAGTCATAACTCCCCTGGCTCGGGATGAAAATGAAGAGGTGAATACACTTCCCTGCCATCTACTCCTAATTCTTTTAACATCCTCCTCTATCAGATGAGTTTCTTGTAAAAACACAATTCTTGAACCCATGTCCTTTATTTTATTCATAACTTGTTTAAGTTTTTTTAAATTTTGTAGACCTCTGCAATTCCATGAAGTTAAATTAAGATTAACACTTTGGTCCATGATCAATAGAGAGTTTGGGATTACCTTGCAGTGTAAACATGCTCATACAGAGAAGCAAAAACATGAGTGGTTGAACATTCATCCTACAAACTACACACAAACAAATTTCCCCTTCCCACACTTGTGGCAAACCCCCCAAAATCAAAAGAAAAATTCTGTCTCCCGATATAGCCATCGACCGTTCCACACCCACGGGGAACAGCCTAAGCCACTCCTTCTTCATCCTCCCAATCACCCTAACTCTACTGCTTTTAATGACGTAACATTAACTCTCCTCTGTAGTTTTCCAACTTAACTCCAAAATTTTTAACAACTTTGTACATCATAGTTTTTTTTTTTGTTTGTTTTGTTTTTGTTTTGTTTTTTTAATATATAATACAATCTATATTTTGTAAACTTACTATTTACTTCAAGTCAGTCAGATGCCTGTACAAATGCTTAATTATTCTACCTTATATTTTGTTCATGCTTAGCTCCCACCAGTCTCTTCTTCTTCTTTGATCTTCTTGATGAACTCCTGCGCCTCCTCTGGGGTCTTGAAGATGTGGGTTCTGCCCTCATACGTGGTCAGCAGTCTCACAGGATAGATTACACCATGACGAATCCCAAGGTTGCGCAGCTCCTTACGTATGGGATCAAACTGCTTCCTCAATTGCTGGATTCCTGTGGCCAAATCTGGGTAGAACCGCACCTGCTGGTCCTGGTGTTTAATCTCTCCTTTAGCACGTGCAGCGTTGAAGATCTTCATCCTGTCTCTGTTGCTAAGAAACTTCATAATTAAGGTCCTCGGCGGTCCCTTATCTCTCCGTGGGCCAATAAGATAAGATAAGATAAGATAAGCCTTTATTAGTCCCACAACGGGGAAATTCCAGGATTGCAACAGCACAGGGATAGCAACACTCAGAGCAACAATCAGAAGGCAAGAAAAAAAAACAAGCAAGCAAGAGCAGCTAATAAACATATGTACGTATTACTATAAAATATATATATATACACACACACACAGACACACAGTGCAGAGCATTGTAGCTGGATAGAATAAATATATGAATATATGAACACACAGTGCAGAGCATTGTAGCTAGATGGAATAAATATGTAAATATATAAACACCCACAGTACGGAGCATTGCAGCTAGGTGGAATAAATATGCAAGTATATAAACACACACAGTGCGGAGCAATGTAGCTAGATGGAATAATATGTAGATATATAAATATATAAACACCCACAGTACGGAGCATTGTAGCTAGATGGAATAAATATGCAAATATATAAACACACACAGTGCAGAGCATTGTTGCTAGATGGAATGAAACAGCATAACCGTCTACTTAGTTATCCTACATGGTATGATTATGTGCCCATACATATTCTCACCCTCCATAGCGACCGGTATGTTCCTAGTTGTATGCCGGAGAGGACCATTGTGTAAGTCTATTGCATCTTTTGCATTCAAAAAACTATTAGTTTGTTACGTCTTTTTGCTATCTCTGCGAGCAGCCCTGCTTAGGTTGTACAGTCTAACAGCCGTTGGTAGGAAGGACCTACGAAACCTCTCGGTTGTGCACCTGGGATGATGTAGTCTGCTGCTAAATGAGCTCCTCAGTGCATTCAGTATGTCCTGCATAGGGTGGAACTCGGACTCCAGCAGAGATGACAGTTTAGCCACCGTCCTTCTCTCTCCTATCTCCTCCATCGGATCAAGGCGCTGCCCCAGGACAGAGCTAGCTTTCTTAATCAGTTTGTTCAGTCTCTTCCTATCGGCTGCAGTAATGCCACTGCCCCAGCAGACCACTCCAAAAGTGATGGCTGATGCCACCACCGTGTCATAGAATGACTTCAGCAGCGCCCCTTGTACACCAAAAGACCTGAGTCTCCTCAGCAGGAACAGCCTGCGCTGTCCCTTCTTGTAGAGTGCATCAGTATTGTGTGACCAGTCTAGTTTATTGTTCAGATGAATACCCAGGTACTTATAGGATGTCACCATCTCGATGTCTGTTCCCTGTATATTTACTGGTACTGTGAGGGGCTGCCCATGCCTGCGGCAGTCCACCACCAGCTCCTTAGTTTTCCTCGCGTTGATCTGGAGGCAGTTCCGATGGCACCAGTCCACGAAGTCCTGGATAAGCCCTCTGTACTCAGCTTCATCTCCATTGGAGATGAGGCCAACGATCGCAGAGTCATCAGAGAACTTCTGTAGATGGCAGTGTGTTGTGTTGTGTGAGAAGTCCGCAGTATAAAGAGTGAACAGGAAGGGAGCCAGCACCGTTCCCTGGGGGGCCCCCGTGCTACTGATGATCGTGTCGGACACACAGTCCCGGGTTCTCACAAACTGAGGCCGGTTCGTGAGGTAGTCCAGGATCCATGATGACAGGTGCTGGTCCACCCCTGCGCGCAGCAGCTTGTCCTTCAGGATCATCGGTTGGATGGTGTTGAAAGCACTGGAGAAGTCAAAGAACATGATCCTCACCATATTCCCGGGCTTCTCCAGGTGGGACAGAGAACGGTGAAGGAGGAAGATCACCGCATCCTCCACCCCAATGCCATGCTGGTAGGCGAACTGGAGTGGATCCATCGCTGGTTCCACCAGGGGGCGGAGGTGAGCAAGGAGCAGTCTCTCCAGGGTCTTCATCAAGTGGGACGTCAAGGCCACCGGTCTGTAGCTGTTCAGGTCTTTGGGGTGGGAAGTTTTTGGTACAGGTACCACACAAGATGTTTTCCACAGCTGTGGTACCCTCCCCAGTTTCAGGCTCATGTTGAAGATATACGTCACAATCCCACACAGCTGGTCTGCACAGGACTTGAGGAGCTTTGCGCTGATGCCGTCCGGTCCCGGCGCCTTCCTCGCCTTGATCTTCCTCAGCTCCGTCCTCACCTGGGTCCTGGTCAGGGTCAGGATGGGGGGCTGTGTGTTGGGAGTGGGGGGGTGTTGGTAGAGTGGGGAGTGGGCAGCAGGACTTGATTTCTTTAGAGGCAGCAGTGGTTGTTGTGCAGTCAGGGGGGAGGGCGGTTGGTCAAATCTATTGAAAAACAGATTCAGGTTGTTCGCCCACTCCCTGCCCCCTGTGGCCTGGGGGGAGGTATTCTGGAGCCCCGAGATGGTTTTGAGGTTTCTCCAGACCCCGCTGATGTCGCTCTGTTGCAGCTTGTCCTCCATCTTCTTCCTGAAGCTGTCCTTGCCTTCTCTGATCTTTCTCCTCAGCTCCCTCTGTACGGACTTCAGCATCTCCCTGTTCCCCGACCTGAAGATCCTCTTCTTCTCTCTCAGAAGTGTTTTTATCTCAGGGTTGATCCAGGGTTTGTTGTTTGAGTGACGCCGTATGGTCTTGGTGGGAACGGATTTGTCCACACAGAAGCTGAGGTAGCCCGTGAAGGTGTGAATGAGGCCATCGATGTCCTCACCATGTGGATCGCAGAGCTGCTTCCAGGCGGTGGCTTCAAAACAGCCCTTTAGGGTGTCCATTGTCTCCTCAGACCATAACTCCACAGTGTGCATGGCCGGAGGTTGTCTGTGCACTAGGGGTTTGTACACCGGCCGGAGATGAACCAAGTTGTGATCCGATCTCCCGAGTGGGGGTAGTTGTGATGAGGTGTACGCCTCCTTAGTGTTTGCGTAGAATAAATCCAGTGTTTTATTGTCTCTAGTGTGGCATGTGACATACTGGGTGAACGTGGGTAGAATGGGAGACAGTGAAACATGGTTGAAATCGCCTGAGATGAGGAGAAGAGCATCTGGGTGTTCTGTCTGCAGCCTGCTGGTTACTGAATGGATGACGTCACGTGCTGTCCCAGCGTTCGCCGTCGGATTTGCATAAACAACAATGCAGATCACGTGTGAGTGTTCTCTCGGGAGATATGTAGGCCTCATGCTAACAGCTAGCAACTCAATGTCTTTGCTGCAGTGTCGTTGTTTAACAGTGATATGTCCCGGTCTGCACCAGTTGTTGTTAACATACATGATCACTCCACCGCCCCTAGCCTTGCCACTGTCTGGTGTTCGGTCAGCTCGTATCATGTGAAAACCCTCCAGCTCAATGTTAGCATCTGCTGCTAGTTCAGTTAGCCACGTCTCAGTAAACAAAAGGAGAGAGCACTCCCGGTATGTGCTATCATAACGGGAGATAGCCGCTAGCTCATCTAACTTTCCCAGTATCGACCGTACATTTCCCATGACAACAGATGGAAGGGAGGGTCTGTACCTTATATTTTTTGTCCTCCGCCTTACTCCAGCCCGGCAGCCGCGGCGTTTTCGCCTCAGTTCACTCGGTATGTCGAGTTTTTCCAATGGGACCGGGTGGCGGTTGAATGCTAGCAGCTGTTCTCTGCTGTATCGTATCCTGCTATAGACAGTGGCTCCGTCCACCGGCTCAGGAGACATTTAGGACGATCTGTGTGTCCGTGATATAAGTGGGGTGAAAAAAAAAAGACGGATCAAAAGAGAGAGGAAGGGAAAAAGACTCGGAATCGAGCCGCTGTTGCAAAAGGCAGCCGACTCGTGTGGCGCCGAGAGAAAAAAAAAAGCAATGTAGAAAGTGAAAAAAAAAAAAAAAAAAAAAAAAAAAAAAAAAAAAATACGATGTGCTTTTTCCAGAACCACTGCTGATTGCAACTCCTCGCTGCCCAGCACCTCCGGAATCCACTTTTCCAGAAAGGAACACACGTCCCGACCTTCTGATTCCTCTGGAAGACCCACCAGCCTCAAATTATTCTGTCTCGACCGAGATTCCAAATCTAAAATATTATCTTCCAGAGATTTATTTTTTTTTTCCAAAGTGCGCACCTTTAATTGAAGACGGGTGACGTCATCTTCAGCACTAGCGAGACGGAGCTCCATCTGCGCCGTTCGTTCTACACAGTCACCCAATTCCTTTCTTATTCCTTCCAACGCTGTCATAATCCCATCAAATCTAGAGGAAAAGTCCGCTCTCATTGAACTCATGGCAGCCATCAGCGCATCTGCGCCATTCCCCGCATTTATCGCACCGCTGCCAGCCTCCTCCGCCATATATGGAGTTTTGTTTGCTGCGTCACAGACCTGAAAGTCCGTTAATTTGGACTGTTTCGGCGGCTCGCTTTTTCCTTTTCCTGGTTTTCCAGCCTTAGGCTTCGCCGACATATCCTCGCCCAAATGCTGGGATACGTTCTGTCCCAAATGAGAGAGCTATTTGCCGAATTTTTTTTTCTCCAGGAGCAGAGCAGAGCGAGACACGTCCGTCCTACGTGGCAGCCATAACTGGAAGTGATTTCTGTTTATTGTTAGTGTGTGATTCGAGTTACAAATTTGGGAGGGTCTGAATTTGTGTGTGTGCGTTTTGGATTCTTTTGGGGGCGGGGGGGTGATGTTGTTTTTATTGATAGTAATGCTATGTATTATTGTGGTTATGGGTGGCGACTCCACCTTTCCAGTTCTGCTGCCACCCGGGGTATAAGGGGCTGATGCGGAAGAGGCACGGTCTCTTCGACCACCTCTCTGCCGAGTAGGAGTGTCTGGCTGTACCCAGTGAGTTGTATAATAAAGTCCTGTTCAGTTCACCACTCGTCTCATTATTGTGCCACGTTTTACGGACATTACAGAAACTTCACAGCAAAAAAACAGAGACATGAGACGTTTGAGCGATTTTGCTCTTTATATGTCTTGTAAGTCATAAAAAGCATGTTACAGACATGTTAACAAGAAAAAAAAAACTCGATTTTTGGCGGCATGTCACCTTAATACTCATAGATTCTCCAGTGCTCAGTGAAGCAAAAATATAATTGTTGACATAATGATAAGATGTTGTTTTTCCTTCCATATCCACCTTATTCCTAGCCCCCATGATGCCTTGCATGAATTATGGGCTCAACTTCGGTACTAGTTTAGAACATGTGGTTGTCACTGAAATGGGACACTTTTCCTTGTTAAAAAAAACAATGACTTCGGCATCAAAAATGTAGGAACGTGGCCTTTTGCACCTCAAAAACAGTAATATAATAATACCACTTCCCACGACTATGGAGGGATGAGAAGATGACCTTAAAAAATGGCCTGGCAGACAGTAGCTCCATTTGTTAGCGCCGCTGCTAAGATGCTAACGCTGTAAACAAATAAAAACTCTTGAGATATGTCAATGTCTCCACCACAATAAAGTCAGATGCACTTTATTTAAAGATGTTGGACATAATCAGATTTACCTCAGAGCAGACGTAGAATCTAGTCAGAGCCACCAAAAAACACAACACCGTGCTTGGGTGTTTTAATGTCGGGGTAAAACAGACAGCTACAGCTGTTCATTTTACCCCGGAATTAAAATGCTCATGCTGCTGTCATGCCCCAAATGCTTGTTATTTAACTTAACACATACAGACCTTTTCTGACAATTGTTCAAAATTTTATTGACCTATATTTTGTGATAATTTAAAAATTAATGCATGCTGAAGCTGCTAGTCCACATCGTTCCAAGGCAGTGCAACAAATGCAGAAAATCCCAAAAAACTATTTGATATCTTTCTTAAATCGTTAAACCTTAGGAAGCAAACGGTTACTATTTTTTATTATTTTACTTCATACAGCCTTCATTCTGGTGACATATATAACACATAAACGTCAGCTCTGTGACATCCATACAAGTGAAAACATACCTGCTGTGCTCTTGTGTCTGTCCTATGTCTGTACTACCGATCACATGAACAGTCCTTTTTCGTTTTCAGTGCATCATCTACACATTGCCGGTGAGAAGCCTCCATTTATACAGTCTGTGGCACAACCACGAACACCAGCAAGAAGTACCAGAACTACACCAAAACATTCAAAAAATACAAAAACTACAAGTGCTGAAATTAGCTGCCACTTGAGTGCGAAACACGTATGTGGACTATACATTAAAATGAATTTGAGAAACTTTTAAAAACACTATTTTAAATGCCCCTGCTACTCCACTCTTGCTGACTGATTTCTTGCCGAAACCGGAAGTTGCGCCCATAATCGTTCCTACAGTGGCACCCCCAGGAATAAGGTGGATACTGTAGTGATGTCTTTTTTATGCCATTACAGAATGATCCAGACATCTTTCATTGACATGGAGAACATGTTTGAGCTTTTTGAAGAGGAGGAAGAGGTAAATTTACACTTGACATAGACCGGAGCTGTATTGTCTGTACTGCTTTTGTATGTCTGAATTTAAATCTTCTGTATTCTTTGTGCAGGTGAAAGATGAAGTAAATGCAGGGAATCTTATCTATAGACGAGGAAAAGTAGAGTTTGACAGTGTTTACTTCAGCTACACAAATGGGTAGGTTAATTTGAGCTTTAGAAGCTTGGATGAAACGTTAGTGCAAATGTGAATAATAGTAAAGATTCCATTAACTGCCGTATATCGGTCATTCTTTTTTTTCCTTACTGTTTTCCAGCAAGGAGATTCTCAAGGATGTGTCCTTCACTGTTCTTCCAGGACAGACTGTTGCACTGGTAAGAAGTAACTCAAGTCAAAATATTTAAACTAGGGATGAAGTGATTGTGAAATTTTAGGCCAATATCAGTGTTTAAAACTGTTACCCCGCGACAAGAGATGCACAGGCCAGTGTACTCCCTGTGCCAGTCCCAAGCCCAGATAAATGGGCAGGGTTGTATCAGGAAGGGCATCCGGCATAAAAATCCTTGCCAAATCAACATGTGAATCATTGTGATATAAGATGATGATACACTGTGGTGACCCTGAAAGGGAGCAGCTGAAAGACAAAATAAAAAATCAGTGTTTAAAGTTAGAGGACACTCAGAGATTGCATTCCTCCATCAGCCCCTCTCCCAGTGCACAGGTATGCACTTTTGGGTCAGCTTCAAAATCTTCTGGATTCATCCTTGGCACATGGACCACATCTGGTGAAATTTTCGTCAAAATCCATTCAGTAGTTTTTTTGCATTATCCTGCTACCAAACAAACAAACAGACAAATAGACAAACTAACTGCCCTGATCACATTACCTTCTTGGCAGAGGTAATAGTATTTTGGCAGATAGTTGATACTGATTGATTTTTTTTTTAATGCTTGTTGTCCCCTTTAATGCCAGGAAAATTAAATTTACATTATAAAATGTAACTTAACTAGGCTGATGATAGTCAACAAGATGAGTATTTGTCAATACCAATGTTAAGCTGATGAACTGGTGCATCCCTAATTTAAAATGATGCTTACTACCACCGTGTGACTGTAATAATAAAATTGTTTTCTATTACTTTCGCTCTGAAGGTTGGGCCATCAGGATCAGGAAAAAGCACCATCATTCGACTCCTCTTCCGTTTCTATGATGTTCAGGGAGGCTGCATTAGCATTGATGGCCAGGATATAGCAAAAGTAAGTGTTTTTCATCAAAGCTATACTCAACCTCACCATCAGTGATGGAGTAGCTCATTTCAGCCAGATGAACACACACCAAGAACCTTCACTTTTCTGTTTAAAGATACATGTGTCTAGTGTAGGCCTGCCAACAGTTAAAATGACTCTTACTCATAGCTTGTAATCTTTTGACGTTGAGCACAGCCTGGATGCAGACCTACCTGAGGATCATTGCGAGTGAGGTTGGTGAGCATGGGGGCAATTACCTAGGACAGGGGTGTCCAACCATGTGCCATGGAGAGCCAAGACCCTGCAGGTTTTACCTCCAACCAGTGTCTTCAACAGCAGATTTCAGTGAACTTCTTCCCACTGATTGCTGATAAGTGAAAACACCTGCTGAAGAGACTGGGTAGAAGAGAAAACCTGCAGGGTCTTGGCTCTCCATGGCACATGGTTGGACACCCCTGACCTAGGAGGAGTTGAGTTTCTCTTAAAATGTGTATGGATGAGCATGGCACCATGGCATTAACTTATTTTGAACCTGAATGAGCTAAAAAAAAAAAAAAATCTATAAAAGCAACACTGTTGTTTTGATATTATTTTTTCCAAACTGGGTTACATTTTTACTGTGCTAAAAAGGGCACATTTCAATTACATTTAAGCTGTTTCATAGATGGATAGATAGATGTACTTTATTGATCCCAAACTGTTAAATTGCAGTGTAATTGTTAAATTGCATGACAGTATACGACCAAACGACAGAAACACACACACAGCATAATAGACAAAGGGATTACCCATGGAAAGTAAAACTGCTAAAAAAGCTTATCTACATCATAGATGAACAGATGGTGACCCGTATAGATACATGAATCATACCCGTTGTACAATGCAGGACTATCAGGAGTAGAGTGAGATGTTAGGTACAAATTAGACTGTAAGGTGCAGTATGGCAGCAGTTACGTATAACCAGAATTCAACATCAGAGTGAGTTATTGTAAAGTGAAATGGCATGTGGCAGGAAAGATTTCCTGTACGTAACCATTCGGCAACGTAGCTGTAGCAGTCTGCTGAAGAAAGTACTCCGCTGTCTGTCCAGTGTGTGGTGGAGGGGCTGATCAGGATTGTCTATGATGGATCGCAGTTTATTTAGTGTCCTCTTCTCCACCACTGTCTCAGAGGTCTCCGGCCTAAAACCAATTACAGAGCCAGCCCTCTTGATGATCTTGTCAAATCTGTTGGTGTCACTGGCCCTGATACTGTTACCCCAACAGACAGCAGCAAAGAAGATGGCGCTGGCAACAACGGTCTGGTAGAAAAGCTCCAGCATCCTGCTGCACACGTTGAAGGATCTCAGCTTCCTCAGGAAGTAGAGTCTGCTCATCCCCTTCTTGTGCACAGCCTCGGTGTTGGATCTCCAGTCCAGCCCGTTGCTGATCATGACACCCAGGTATTTGTAGTCCTCAACCGCCTCCACGTCCTCCCCCCTAATCTGCAATGGCTGAGAAGGCGTCCTTTTCTTCCTGAAGTCAATCACCATCTCTCTGGTCTCGCTGACGTTCAGCCTCAGGTGATTCTGCTCTGTCCACTCCACAAATCTGTCTACCAGTGTCCTGTACTCCCCCTCCTCTCCCCCTCTTATACACCCAACAACAGCTGAGATGTCAGAGAATTTCTGCAGGTGGCATGACTCGGTGTTGTACTGAAAGTCAGTGGTGTATAAGGTGAAGAGAAAAGGAGAGAGCACAGTCCCCTGTGGAGCTCCCGTATCACTAACCACCATGCCAGACAAGACACTGCCCAGCTGGACAAACTGTGGCCTGCCTGTCAGGTAGTCAGTAATCCAGGAGATCACAGAGCTGTCAACCCCCATCACCCTCAGCTTGTCACCCAGCAGCAGTGGCTGGATGGTGTTAAAGACACTGGAGAAAGAAAGTGATTCTCACAGCATCTCCTCCACCATTCAGGTGCAGATGGGCTTGTTGCAGCAGATAGATGACAGCGTCTTCAACTCCTAAATGAGGCTGATATGCAAACTGCAGAGGGTCCAGCCACGTCTTCACCTGCGACCTCAGGTGAGCTAAGACCAGTCTCTCCAGGACCTTCATCACATGAGATGTGAGGGCAACTGGTCGATAGTCCGTCAGGTCAGATGGAGATGGCTTCTTGGGGACAGAAACCAGGCAGGACATCTTCCACAGCACCGACACTCTCTCCAGACTCAGGCTCAGGTTGTACAGGTGTTTCAGTACCGAAGCTAGCTGGTTGGCAAAGGTCCTCAGGATCCTGGCGGAGATGCCATCAGGGCCTGCAGCCTTCCACTAACGGAGTCTCTCCAGCTGTTTCTTAACCTGGTCTGTAGTCACAGCAATGTTGGGAAGTGTGTGTGTGTGTGTGTGTGGGGGGGGGGGGGGGGGGGGGGCTGGTGTCCCTCAAGGAGGGGGGTGAGGGGGGAGATGGAGAGAGGTGCTGCACAGGAGGGTGGGGGAGGGGTGTGTGGAGGTCTAGCTGTGTTGTGGGGTGACAGGAGTGTGGGGGGAGGGGTGGGGGGCCTGGCTGTGTTGTGGGGGTGACAGATTCAGCTTGTCAGCTCTCTCAAGGCTCCCCATTATGACAAGATAATCATATACCAAAGCCCTTGTTGTTTATGTTTATTAAATTTGTATAGACACTAAACAAAATAACTAAAATTTGCGATAAATACTGCCTTTAGAAAGTTGAAGATGTTTGGAATTCATCTTTATTGAAAGATTATGAGGTACAGCCACAGAAAGACCTGGGGTAAAACTTCTGCAGTGAAGTCTTCATTCTGCTCACTCTTGACAAATCCAAAACCATAAGAAGCTAAAGTCGTGTTTTCTTTTATTACCTCCGCCAAAGGGGGAGGTTATGTGATCATCGGCATTGGTTTGTCTGTTTGTCTGTTTGTTTGTTTGTTAGCAAGATAACTCAAAAAGTTATGGACGGATTTTCATGAAATTTTCACAGATTGTCAGAAATGGGGTATCCTACAGATGATTAGATTTTGGTGGTGATCCAGATCACCGTCCACAAGAAAACCGCCATTACGCAAAATGCCATTTTCGTGAATAACTACTAAACCACTAATCCTATCATTGTCAATCCAATTGTTGTGAATCCAATTGCTAGTCATATGTTTTCATGGTCAAGGAATCTGAAAACGTACACACAAACACTGTATGGGGGGAACTGTGGCGCTAAACCGCCATTACGGAAAATGCCATTTTCGTGAATAACTACTGAACCACTAATCCTATCATTGTGAATCCAATTGCTTGTCATATGTTTTCATGGTCAAGGAATATGAAAACGTACACACAAACACTGTATGGGGGGAACTGTGGCCGCCATTACGGAAAAGGCCATTTTCAAGAATAACTACTGAACCACTAATCCTATCATTGTCAATCCACTTGCTAGTCATATGTTTTCATGGTCAAGGAATTTGAAAACGTACATACAAACACTGTATGGGGGGAACTGTAGCGCTAAACCGCCATTACGGAAAATGCCATTTTCGTCAATAACTACTGAACCACTAATCCTATCATTGTGAATCCAATTGCTTGTCATATGTTTTCATGGTCAAGGAATCTGAAAACGTACACACAAACACTGTATGGGGGGAACTGTGGCGCTAAACCGCCATTACGGAAAATGCCATTTTCGTCAATAACTACTGAACCACTAATCCTATCATTGTCAATCCAATTGCTAGTCATATGTTTTCATGCTCAAGGAATCTGAAAACGTACACACAAACACTGTATGGGAGGAACTGTGGCCGCCATTATGGAAAATGCCATTTTCGTGAATAACTACTGAACCACTAATCCTATCATTGTCAATCTAATTGCTAGTCATATGTTTTCATGGTCAAGGAATCTGAAAACGTACACACAAACACTGTATGGGAGGAACTGTGGCCGCCATTACGGAAAATGCCATTTTCCTGAATAACTACTGAACCACTGCTTGTCATATGTTTTCATGATCAAGGAATCTGAAGACTGTATGGGGGGAACTGTGGCGCTTGGCGGAGGTCTGCGCTCTCCGAGTGCTTTTCTAGTCTAATATTGCCGTTTGCATGTTTACAGGTGAACCGTCATTTACTGTATACTTAGTCTCCAGCATCTCTCCTCAGGTGAAGCAGACATCCCTGCGAGCTCATATTGGTGTGGTTCCCCAGGACACTGTGCTTTTTAACAACACCATCCGGGACAACATTCGCTACGGCCGCATCTCTGCTAGTGACCAGGAGGTGGAGGAGGCCGCTGTAGCTGCTGACATCCATGATAAGATCACGACCTTCCCTGAGGGTAGTGTACAAATATGACTTTAAATACTTTTTTTGTGTTTCTGTGGATGTTTTGCTTAAGCTCGCTTTTGGGTTATGATCATCTGTTTGGGTGAGGATCATTTTTTACACCAGTCTCCTCCTTAATCAAAGCAAAAATATAACAGGAATTTGAAAAAAGATCACAGAATTTGGAAACAACATTTACAAGAACACATTCCTTTAACCTTTGATTGTGACTGTGTCTGACAGGAAGTGGGTGTTATTTGCTTGCTTGATTGTCAGTGTAACAACACACCATTCACAGGGCAAGATTAGAGTTTCTCGCTTGAGTTAACATGACATCACCTAACTGCCTATGATCATCTTTGAGCAGACCTCAGTACATAAATGCAGCATCTTCCATAGTGCAGACATACAGTTTAAACCAGAAATTTACATACACTGGATAAAAAGACACATAACCTTTTTTTCCCTCACTGTCTGATATTTAAAAAGACTAAACTTTTTCTGTTTTAGGTCGGTTAATATTACCAAAATTATTTCCATTTGCTAAATAATTTTTATATGTGCTAAATTTTTTTAGAGAATTTTTTTTATTACTTTCTTCAAAGTCAGAAGTTTGCATACACTTTTACCTCCTTTACACAGGGGTAGAGATCATTGAGAAATCATTTAGAGATTTGTCCAATTTTTGGTCTGTCAATGATGTCCAGTAATCTCCACAATTGCCACGGTATCCTCAATGTTTTGACTCAGTCCAAAACACATAAGGATCACCTAAATGATCCCAGACATCAAAAAATGGCCCAGTCTCTCAACGATCTCCATGCTGTGTAAAGGAGCCCAAAGAAGATTATGGCTTTAAACAGTATGGGAAAGCCCAGATGATGATATCATGGCTTTGGAAGCTTCTGATAGGTTAGTTGACAACATTTAATTTGAGGCACACCTGTGCATGTATTTTAAGGCACACCTGAAACACACTGCTTCCTTGCGTAACATCATGGGGAAAATCTAACTAACTAACTAACTAACCTGCACTTATATAGCGCTTTTCTAGTCACAAAGACCACTCAAAGCACTTTCATTAATACTAACCCTCTATTCTAAGGGCCTATAGGAAACAGATATCTAGGGACAATTTAGAACAGCCAATTAACCTAACATGCATGTTTTTGGCATGTGGGAGGAAACCGGAGAAATCCCGGAGTAAACCCACGCAACACGGGGAGAACATGCAAACTCCACACAGATCACTGTTGGTCGGGGGCTGGGATCAAACCCACGATCCCACGATCCCCACAATCCCCCGGCCAAGGGTAAACTGTGCTGCCGCAGTGCTAACCACTGCGCCACCGTGCAGCCACCACTGCGCCACCGTGCAGCCAAAATCAAAAGAAATCAGCCAAGATATCAGAGAGAGATTTGTGGATCTCCACAAGTCTGGTTCATCATTTAGTACAATTTCCAGATGCCACGTTCATTTGTTACAACAATTGTACGCAAGTATAAACACCATGGGAATGTCCAGCCATCATACCGCTTAGGAAGGAGATGGGTTCTGTGTCCCAGAGATGAATGGGTTTTGGTGTGAAATGTGTATATCAACCCTGGAACAAAAGCAAAAGACCTTGTGAAGTTGCTGGCTAAAGCTGGTAAGAGTGTCATTATCCACAGTGAAACAAGTCCTGTACCGACATGGGCTGAAAGGCCACTCAGTGAAGAAGCCGCCATTACTCCAAAAGCAACATAAAAAAAGCCATATTACAGTTTGCAAATCCACACAGGGACAAAGACCTTAATTTTTGGAGACATGTCCTATGGTCTGATGAAACTAATATTGAACTGTTTGGTCATAATGACCATTGTTACATTTGGAGGAGAAAGGAGAAAGCTTGCAAGCCTGAGAACACCATCCTAACTGTGAAGTACAGGGGTGGCAGCATCATGTTATGGGGGTGTTTTGCTGCAGGACAGACTGGTGCACTTCACAAAATATGTGGCATAATGAAGACAGAATGGGCAGCTCAGTGGTGCAGTGGTGATCCCATCCCCTGGCCATTGGTGACCCTTCTGTGTGGACTTTGCATGTTCTTCCCGTGTATGTGTGGGTTTTCTCCGGGTACTCCAGGTTTCCTCCCACAGGCCAAAAAACATGCATGTCAGGTTAATTAGTGTCAACTGGGGATTCTAACTTGTCCATAGGTATGAATGAGACGAGTGAATGGTTGTCTGACTCTGTGTTGGCCCTGCGATGGACTGGCAATCTGTCCAGGGTGTGCCCTGCCTCTCGCCCAAAGATGCTGGGATAGGCTCCAGCCCTCCTGCAACCCGAAAAGGATTAAGTGGTTGAAGATGAATGAATGAATGAATGAACATTAAATGGAAATATCAAAGCAACATCTCAAGACATCAGCCAGGAAGTTAAAGCTCGGGTGCAAATGGGTCTTCCGAATGGACAGTGACCCTAAGCATACTGTACCCCCTAATGAGTTACAAAGTGGCTTAAGGACAACAAAGTCACTGTTTTGGAGTGGCCATCACAAAGCCCTGATCACAATCCCGTAGAAGGTTTGTAGGTAGAGCTGAAAAGATGTGTGCGAGCAAGGCGGCCTACAAACCTGGCTCAGTTACACCTGTTATGCCTGGAGGAATGGGCCAAAATTCCAGCAAATTATTGTGAGATGCTTGTGGAAGGATACTCAAAATGTTTGACCCAAGTCATACAGTTTAAAGGCAATACTACCAAATACTGAAGAAATCTGTGTAAACTTCTGACTTTGAATAAAGTAATAAAAAATTCTCAAATATTTAGCAAATATAGAAATTATTTAGCAAATAGAAATAATTTTGGTATTCCTAACTGACCTAAAACAGGAAAAGTTTAGTCTGATTTCATGTCAGAGAGAGAGAAAAAAAGGTTGTCTTTTTTTATACAGTGTATGCAAATTTCTGGTTTCAACTGTATTTTTCACCATGTACGTGTATTCTGGCAGGTTATGACACACAGGTGGGTGAAAGAGGCCTTAAACTAAGCGGAGGAGAGAAGCAGAGGGTGGCCATCGCCAGAACCATCCTCAAAGCACCACAGATCATCCTGCTGGACGAGGTGACTCCACAGATGTTTCACATGAACTCTGATTTATTGAGCAGCACTGAATTTAATGGTTAAAGCTTCTGAATCGTATCACATCAATGTCCTGTTGGCATACTAAATTGTCAAAATTGGTTGCTGCAGAGGTTCACATTTCATGATGATATTTGCAGCTTTATAACCTGATCTCTCTTTAGGCCACATCTGCTCTGGACACACAGACAGAACGCAATATCCAGGCTTCCCTGGCTAAAATCTGTGTCAATCGGACTACAATTGTGGTAGCTCACAGGTAAGATATGATTATAAGCTAAGATAAGATAAGCCTTTATTAGTTCGACAATGGGGAAATTACAGGATTGCAGCAACAGTCTATAGTACAGTTTTCTGTTGAAAGGTGTGTTTTTCCACTCACAAGTTATGTGGTTCCATTATTTCGAAGGTTGTCCACTATCATTGGAGCTGACCAAATTCTGGTTATCAGTGAGGGCCGGATTGCTGAGCGAGGAAGGTAAGGGCAGGTTCGGACTACTAGACTTGAAAGTCATTGGATCACATGTTCAGTTCACACTAGACAACCTTGTGACTTGTGAATGAATAATGGACTCATTGTAAAGCGCTTTGGGTATCTTGAATGGCGTTATATACACGCAATCCATTATTATTATTATTATTGTGATCAGGAGTCTTGAGGTCGTAATGAGTTCATACTACATGACTGAGTGGCAAAAGGGGTCACACACTATCTTTCACACCGACTGGTCGATCAAGTCTCCCAAGAAAATGCTCTGACATGAAAATAAGCACAAGAAGTTGCATGGAAATTTGCTTTATGAATGAAAGCTCTATTATAAAATTTGATAAGTTTCAAGAGATCGCCAGTCCACTAAGGAATTCCCCTCCAATCAGTGGCGACGTCTACAGCCCATCGCCAAATGGAAATCAGCCTTAAAATCCTGTAGTGTGAACTAGGCTTTAGTGTGGCTGTTTGATCCTGTTGTTCTGCATAAAAACTGTGAATCTTATCACACATCCATGCTGTTCAGTGACCTGTATGTTATTAACAATAATCTCTCTTCAAGTCATGAGGAGTTGCTGCTGAAGGGAGGCTTGTATGCAGAGATGTGGATGAAGCAGCACCAGGCACAGGAATCTGACATCTCCTCAGACTCTGAAGCCAAAGATCTGAAGTCTGAGAAACTACAACCGTCCTCAACCTCTTCAGGACACCATGGTCACTGAATGGATCTGCTTTAAAGAAGTTTAAACTGCTTTAAAGAACACACAAAGATTTTTTTTGTAGAGTGGGAGCAAAAAGGCAAAACAGATGACACTATGCCAAATATAAAAGCAATATTCACATATCCCTACCAACAACTGAATATTTACTATTTGGTTTTTTTTTGGTTTTTTCTTCATTTTTAACTGAATTTTGAGGATAGGTTTTCGTCAGAATTTTTAAAATTCCGATTGCTAGTCCCCCCCCCCCCCCAAGTTCTTCCTTACAGAAAGACAAACTTTCACTTTCACAAAAGCTCAGCTACTGCTCTCCAGGAATAACACAACCTGACACACATTATTTAAAGGCACATGAGGGAAGGTTGCAAGAAACTGAATAAGATCTATAAATACAGCTTCCATACTGCATCTTGCCTTATTGTGAGGTTGTTGTTGCTGTATCGTTATGTATGATGTGACATTTTTTACACTGTTGATAGCTGAATTGTAATTTGTGCTTTTATTTAAAGTTACAGTATTATGTTAAGAAACATGTTAGGCTTTTGATCTCAGAGAGAATAGAGGCTGTTGAGCTATAAGTCATCACAGAGGGAGATGTTTAATCAGGCTATTATGAGCAAAAAACTTGTTTTGATAGCAGCTTGGCATATGTGGTGGTGAAATGAAATGTCTTTTTGTCTTCTAGCTTCTCCAGATTTCTGGGTGGTATACTATTTTTGTGCAGTTGTATAAGCCTCATTTTTCACTGGCCCTCACAGAATGTATTTAAGAACATTTTGACTTGGTACATACATGTATTGGTATTGGTTGCATGTTCATCCTAACTTTGCTAAATTAAGTCAAAAGGTTGTATGGAAGATCATGCACTAATGATGCCCCCATATTAAGCATATGTGTATATACAGTATAAAATCGGTATCTGCTGTAATATATCTACCTCCAAGAAGATGCCATTCTTGATTAAATATAAATAATTGGGATTGTTTTGTACCTGTGACCAATAAAAGTTTTTTGGCTTACATCATGTTCCAATCTGAAAACCAATCACAGTCCAAGGTGGGAGTCTCTGAGATAACTGGTAGCTTTTGTACGTTTAGTCTCTTCCTTCATAGACTGGAGAGGTTTGGCACAGACAACACAACAGTTTGCAACCTTTACAGGTGTACAGAGCATCCGCACTAACTTCATCACAGCCTGGTATGGACCATAAGCATGGCCTTAAGTTTCCACAGTGTTATGTATTTATTTATTATTTTTACATTTATCTAACAAACAAACTGGTTATTAAAAACAATCCACTTAACCTCATTGCCAAGCTCTCAAAATAGTTTAAATTTGGACTAGTGTGCAGTGTCATTTACATGCCCCCCCCCCAAAAAAAAAAAAAATTCCTTGGTATTTGACACTTTTAACTTCCACCAAGGAGAATGTGTGTTTGTTACAATTTGAATGTTTACAGTATTATGCAAACATTCCTGGACAGATTTAGATGAAAATTTCAGAGGTGGTCCATTTTGGGGCACACTGGGATCAATATGCATATTCTGGATATACAGTATATACAGTATATATATAATTTTTTTTTTTTTTTTAACATTGTGAGATAGGGCTTTTTAAAACAGATTTTTGCCAGTATGAAAAATAATGGTCGAATCAAATTGAAAATACTCAGGCACTGACAGCTTGACGCTCTGTCTGTTGACACATTTTAAACACTCTTGAAGGAGGTATGTGCTCTCTGAGTGCGGAGTTCTCCATTTGAGGAGCAGTGATTGCCTTTATCTTATTCATTTTCAGTGCGGGGAGCCTGACGTGGACCCGGAGCCGCAGGTTGCTAACCCCTGCTCGTTTTCAGGTTTCTGGCAGCGCGCCCTCTGTCGGCCAGCAAGGGTAGTTCCTTTGAAAAAGAGGGAAGGCCCTGGGTCGGTCGTCTGTTGTCAGTCTGGAATCCAAACTGAAGTAGGCGGTGGCCAGGCCGAACAGTCGTTTTCTCAAGAACCGACAGACTAATGTTTATTATTTAGTTAATATGGATTTCGACGCCTTATTTAACGAAAAGACGTTTCAGTTTTCGGACTTCCAGGAGTTCACAGTAAGTTGTTTCGTTATTAGACCGCGCTAGGTCACCACTACGGAAGCTAAATGCTATGGTTAGCGTTAGTTGACTTTTAATGGCTGCAGCCCTTGTAACCAAAAGATAAATCGTGGATATATGTTACCCAGCGATAAAAATGAGCTATTTACGTGTCTAAAAGTTAAACTCGTTAGGCTTTGCAAACCCATTTTAATAGTTAAATGCTAACACTTGTTAGTTACTGCCATTCTTCTGTTACTTGTATGGACCTAGTTTAGCTTAGATTAATTAGCGTGAATTGTTTTATGGCTAACCACTGTAAGCAGTGACTTCCAGTGATTGCGCTCACTGTTTTGTGTGTAATTACCAATCTAAGCTATTTGAATTTAAGCTACTACTACGGAAGCTAAATGCTAAAGTTAGCGTTAGAGCCCTTGTAACCAAAGAATTAATCGTGGATGCATGTTACCCAGCGATAAAAATGGGTAACCACTGTACTGACTATATTATTTATGTGTAATTACCAATTTAAGCTATTTTGTGTTTTTAACAGTTCATTCCTGGACACCAGAAATTGTCGGAACGAATGAGAAAGCGACTGTATTACGGCCTGGACAAGGATGTTACTTTAGATGCCCTGTCATGTCCTGTTACAGGTGAGCAGACTGTGAACTGTGGAAGTTTAATAGTTAACGTTAGGTGGCTGAAGGTAATCTAAGTGAAGAGTTGACAGTCCGCTAAAATCTTTTTCAGATAAGCGCAAGCTTGCAGCGTCTGAGGCGCAGGTGCAGTGCAGTGTTGCAAGGTTTCACGAGAGAAACGAGCCCAAAACAAGCCCAACAGGCAACCAAGCACACTGTAAAAGAGAGGCTGCTTGATAACATATATCGATATATAGATTTATTTTTGTTTGCAGTGAATTGACTGTAAACACAATCAGCATTGAATAACGGAATTTTGTAAACTCTAATTAAAGGAAAATACATATGCATTCTGCATAAGCAGCAACAGATTTATAGTAAACACAGCCAACATAAAAACTTTGAATAAATTAAATTTTTAAACTCTGATCAAAAGAAAAGACGTGCATTCTGCATAAGTAACAGTACTAAACACAATTACAGTTTAGTGATGTGGAATGATGGGAGTTGTTGGCCGCTCGTCATTTAAACAAAAACTAAATATTACACGACAGCCAACAACTTTAATTACGTGGAAAACTATCTTTTAAATTGACAAGCATCATATGTGTAACTCGTGGCAAAATTTGATCGGGAATAAAAGGTAATTTTCCTCTTGCCATTCATTTCAATGGAGAATTTTTTTTTCAATTTAAGGTCCCATATGCACTGATCTGTATTTAAAAAAAAAAAAAAATGTGGATAGCTCACACCCAGCGAGTACAGAGCCGAGTGGAGTCGAGCGGGCCACTGATCTCTATAGAAAAACTGGATGGATCATTGACCGCCAGAAGTGAAGCCCCTAGCTGGCCCCTTTTACCTCATTAAGTTCCCCAAAAATTAACAGATTTTGAACTTCTTGGTATGGAGACACAGCTTATAATCTTGTGCAACCGAGCTGGGAGAGCTTTCACACAGACAGCAAAGCAAGTCCAAATAAGCAACTACACATTAAAAAACTAGAAAAGCACTCGGAGAGCACAGACCTCTGCCAAGCAAGCGCCACAGTTCCCCCATACAGTGTTTGTGTGTACGTTTTCAGATTCCTTGACCATGAAAACATATGACTAGCAATTGGATTCACAATGATAGGATTAGTGGTTCAGTAGTTATTCATGAAAATGGCATTTTCCGTAATGACGGTTTTCTTGATCCAGATCACCACCAAAATCTAATCATCTGTAGGATACCCCATTTCTGACAATCTGTGAAAATTTCATGAAAATCCGTCCATAATTTTTTGAGTTATCTTGCTAACAAACAAACAGACAGACAAACCAACGCCGATGATCATATAACCTCCTTGGCGGAGGTAACAAGCCCAAAAACCCGCAACCCTTGATTGACAACATTTGCAAGTAACTTTAGAAAAAAAAAAAAAAAAAGCCCAGGTCACTTATAATAAGCAGACTTGGCAACTATGGTGTAGTGTAGTGCATGGTGGACCTCTCTGGAGGGTCAGTGGTTCGCTTCCTGATTTTGCCGTCAGGCTCATGCTATTTTTTTTTAACTTGACATGAGATGGAATTTAGAATTAAAATTAAGAGGTTAGCCTTCGGATTTGGGAGAGGGTAAGAATACAATTTAAAAGGTGAGCCTTAGGATCTGGGAGAGGGTAAGGTTAAAAAGGTAATAAATAGATATTAAAAAAAACTGAAGCAAATAAATGCATCAGATTTACGTACCTGTAGCCACTGCCTTTAAAATATGGCATTAATAGAATATACTAGCCAATTAGATTTGAGCTGTAGCTGCAGCAAGAAGGGATGTTAATGATTAATTGTAGATAAGAATTTAGTTGACCAAATTAAATTACTTGTCAATTAATTGATAACTCAGCAGTCCTTTTCAATGGGAGCTTATTCTATGAAGTGTAGTGGCTTCGCTGTCCAGGCGGGAGTGCATGCAGTCACCCACTGCTGCCTTTCAACCAAAAAAGCAGAAGAAGACACCAAGCCCCCAGAGCGCATGCGCTGTGCAGGGCGAAAAAACTCACCCCTTACGCGTTATGTCGGAGAGCCACAACAAGTTCCAGTGACACATTCCAGTGTCCATCCGCCAAATCAGCAGGGCGGAGAAACGGACTGTAGCAGGCTACATGAGCACAAAAACCTATCTCCGTTAAACGGGAAAGCAGACTGGACTCGAGTTGCCACTGAGGTAACAGACAACAGAGGGAGTCCAGATCATACTGGGTTTGCCTGGATTGCCAGGGTACTGTGATAATGTTTACCATGCAACAGATGAAGCAGCTCACAATTTATTTTCCTGTTAAAACAGTCTACCATTGCATCTCAGTAATTTAGAACGTGAAAGTTTTTTTTTAAATGTAACTAAAAAAGATAATTTTTATGATATTGGTAGTAGTTTTTAAAATAAATTAAAAATCATGACATTTGTAACTTACTGAGATGTACCAGTACATAGTACACACTATACAGTGCAAAATTTGTTAAACTATAAAAAATGCAAATGGTACAATAAATCGCTGAGGAAATATGTTCATGTTTTATTCAGTATATGAAAAAACAGCAACTTTTTATATGTTAAAGATAGACCGTATTATATAGAGGAAAATTTAGATTCTCAGGAAGAATGCTGCTTATCAATTAATTGTTAATCGATTGATAAGGTGATTCAATTATCAATTAATGAATTAATTGATAACTTGCATCCCAAGTAGCAAGTATCCTGCGGGTATTGTCCCATACCTGTAGCCACTGCCATAATTTATCATGCTGGGGCTGGCCAACCACCCATTAACATCTGGGTCAAAAATTAAAATTACACATTTATATAAACATAAATCCTATGAAAGGTAATTACTTCTAGGTTGAGAATGTAACATTTTTTTAAACAACAACAACAAAAAAAAATCCCAAATATTGTTTTAGTACTAACTTGGAGTTGATCAGCTTGATCCACCTGTTGCTTCACATTTAACTTCTCTTCTGAAGCTGAAAACCAGAGGAGAAACACTGGCTCCGTGCTGTGTATATATAAATGTTTAAGAATACAGTGGTGTGAAAAAGTGTTTGCCCCCTTCCCGATTTCTCATTTTTTTTGTATGTTTGTCACAGTTAAATGTTTCAGATCACCCAACAAATTTAACCCCTTGCACTTTGGTCAATTCCCCTAAAAACGCCTAAAAATAACATACCCAAAGTAAATCAAAAGCTGTTCTTCAACCCTTTGCAGCATCTTCATGGGGTTGGTCTCATTTAAAAGAAAACACTTTGAATTTTTTGGCAAAACAGTCATAATCTCTAAGTGCTCCTGCCACTGAGTAACAGTCATCTAAACATACTGAATCTGAAGAAAATAAAGTTCGCCTGGGTGTTTTTTTTAGATACAAATGCTTGCAAATAACACACAGCTATCAGATACTGGCTGGAAAATGCAACAGAAATGTAGAACCAAGTGTTATCCAGCTGAGGTCAAAATTTTGTAACAATACCACAAAAAATGAATATATTACACAGCTTTTTTTCTCAGGTTGTTCCCAGGCATTTTTGAACTGTGCCAAATTGTGCCAAATGGCACAGTTTGGAAAAACGTCTATAACTTTTGAATGCTGAAACATAGAAGCTTGATGTTGGGCTCTAATGAAAGGTGACACTCAGGGCTGTGTGTGTGTGTGGGGGGGGGGGGGGTTGTTTATTCATTCATGAATGAATGAATGAACAAACAAGCCCCCCACACACAAAGAAGCATGCCACGTAAAAAATGTGTGGCCTTTTTTTACAAGAAGAAATAACCTACAGTGCACTAAAAATTATACTAAAATATCTGCAGTGTAGAGGATAACAACCCCCCCCCCCCCCCCCCCCCCCCCGCTACAGAGGAGCTCGGCGCACAAAAAACGGTCCGTCAAGTGGCCGTGACGCACTGTTGTAATTACTGATCGGTCAAAAGTCATTTTTATTACTATTTTCAGTGATAAAGAATAATTTAGCTTATAACACTTACCTGTCCACAACAGCAGTGTCATCGGCGAACATCTGTTCCTCATTGTCAGACGAACATGAAGCTGGTCCGCTTGTTACGGACTCGTGGTTTTGGTCACGCGACCCAATCAAGCCATCTCTGCTTCCATGCTTGCGGTTTTTGCGAATCATTTTTCAAAACAAATAAGAACAGTAGTCATAAAAAAAGACTGGCTAACGGCTGAGAGTGGCGAACGCTACCGTTACACACAGGTCTCAATGTGTGTCACCCAGCGGCTTAGACCAAACAGATTTTACGCACGGGACGCACACGTTTCAGTCGTTGAACTTCTCTGCTTCAATTGGCTCGTTGTATTCGCTGTCGTTGGTAGGCAGGTCCTTCTTGCTAGGTTTTCAGTCATTGGTTCTTCAAGGTTTCAGAAACCCAATTCAAGGCTCTTATTAGTCGAATGAGAGGTCAGTCAAATCTAAACCAATGAAAACACTCCTTTGGCTTTCTGTTCGCGGCTGTGTCTGTACTGGAAGAACGGAAATGCAGCTTTTTTTTTTTTTTAGTGCGCACTGAGACACACTAGGACACAGAGACGTGACCGCCCACGGTATCCCGGAGTGCAACAGGTTAAATATAAGACAAAGATAACACAAGTAAACACAAAATGCAGTTTTTAAATAAAGGTGTTTATTATTAAGGGGAAAAACAATCCAAACCTACATGTGTGAAAAAGTGATTGCCCCCGAAACCTAATAACTGGTTGGGCCACCCTTAGCAGCAACAACTGCAATCAAGCGTTTGTGATAACTGGCATTGAGTCTTTTACAGCACTGTGGAGAAATTTTGGCCCACTCATCTTTGCAGAATTATTGTAATTCAGCCACATTGGAGGGTTTTCGAGCATGAACCACCTTTTTAAGATCATGCCACAGCATCCCAATTGGATTCAGGTCAGGACTTTGACTAGGCCACTCCAAAGTCTTCATTTTGTTTTTCTTAAGCCATTCAGAGGTGGACTTGCTGGTACGTTTTGGATCATTGTCTTGCTGCAGAACCCAAGTACACTTCAGCTTGAGGTCACAAACAGATGGCCAGACATTCTCCTTCAGGATTTTTTGGTAGACAGAAGAATCCATGGCTCCATTTACCACAGCAAGTCTTCCAGGTCCTGAAACAGCAAAACACCCCCAGACCATCACACTACCACCACCATATTTTACTGTTGGTATGATGTTCCTTTTCTGAAATGCTGTGTTACTTTTGTACTAGATGTAACGGGACACACACCTTCCAAAAAGTTCAATTTTTGTCTCATCTGTCCATAGTGTATTTTCCCAAAGGTCTTGGGGATTATCAAGGTGTTGTCTGGCAAAACTGAGATGAACCTTTATGTTCTTTTTGCTCAGCAGTGGTTTTCATCTTGGAACTCTGCCATGCAGACCATTTTTGTCCAGTCTCTTTCTTATGGTGGAGTCATGAACACTGACCTTAACTGAGGCAAGTGAGGCCTGCAGTTCGTTGGATGTTGTTGTGGGGTCTTTTGTGACCTCTTGGATGAGTCGTCGCTGTGCTCTTGGGGTAATTTTGGTCGGCCGGCCGCTCCTGCTGATTGGATAATACAGGGCATTACGGCATCAGTAACTGCAGTGCTCTGTAAGCAAAACAAGAAAGCAAAAAGTGACAAATTTGACTAGAAAAAGATAATACTTAGGCTTTAATGCTTAAAAAATTATACCGTAAAGTTGCCATGATTGCGTAATTCTAATGGATAATTCGGCATTAAGAGCATGAGGTGTGGGGGGTGTTGCTGGCAGGGAAGCAGCAGCTGAACCGGTGGATTGCAGTCCTTAGCAGGAAGCCAAGCCCAGCCTGTCGGGTTAGCAGCAGCCGAGACTCCCGTTAACCAGGCAGGTTGGGCTTGGCTCTCTGCGAAGGACTGTGATCCACTGGTTCAGCTGCTGCTTCTCCATTGCCGGTGTCTGACTGGGCACTCCACGATCATTTGCGGGGAAGCACATCCAGCCTGTCCGGTCACTGGTAGACGGCAGTCCCAACTGCTGCTTCACTGGTCTTTTGCAGGACCGCGAGTCCCCCCCCCCCCCCCCCCCCGCACGAGTATCTAAAAATTAAAAACTTACTCATACTGCCATGATTGTGGAGCGGAATGGCCAGATCAACTGCATATCATATGTGGACACACATGCACACTTTGACTAAATGACAACAAGACACACAAATGACCAAATATTGAAATAAATCATTTTTACTTAAATATTTACAGACAAATAGCAGGGTTTCCTCTGGTAACATTTCTTGGTGGCAGCCCACCTCGCCAGAAGTTTTACCGCCACCCCAAGGCCATATGAATTTATTAAGAAAAATATATGAAGCAATGACTTTCCGCAAGCGTGCACACGAACAATGCGCGTGGCCGTCATCCGCACGGAGTTTAGAAGTGCCCCGCTCACACGAGTTTACCAGTCAGTCAGCAAACAGTGTCTTGCTAAGCGTGACTGTCCGACAGAAACATGAGTTTATTAAAGTACTTTAAACACGGAAAAAAATCATAAGGTATGTAAGCACTGGCGTTTATCATGGTTTTAACCCGCTGGAAACAGGGGCAATAATGGAGGAGTCGCTTAGCTAAGAGATGCGGTTAGAATTCATATGCAGCTTCATATGAAGGGAAAGGCGAGGTGGACTGATGAATTGCTGAGGATATATGTCACCAGCCACTACAATATTAAGTTATGTTCTGTAGGAATTGCAGGAATGAAGAGACTGGCAATTTCTCTCTTTTCTCGCACGAGCAGGCGTGCCGTTTTTATTCTCCAGTGGCAGTGACAAAAAGCAACAGCTAAAAACGCTAGCTCTAAACTGAGGTCCATCAGCGGCTGCCTGATGAGAAAGCCTGAGCGCACAACTATAACTGCCTAAACAGATCATTCTGTACATGAACACATATTGTGGTGAATTATGTCTTTAGAGTCCGCTACAGTTCCCTATTATGTACCTGGCAGGTTAAGATGACCGAAATTCACGAAGTCAGTGACTTTAATCCGTCAGCAGCCTTGAGACAAACTAAACGTGTCAACATTTGGTTTCAAAATAAGGGAGGTTTTTCCTGCTGTCTGGGTGGTGAGGAGATTTCTATTAAAAAAAAAAAAAAAAACCAACCTATAAATATAAAGAAATATTATAACAGAAATAACGACATCCTTGGTCATTTAAGTTAATTTATTTCATTAAATACAATTTTATTAATATTTTTTTCTTTGTAATCAGAGTTAAATTATTGTTCTGTTCTGACTGCAAAGTTATGGTCAAAAATGTAAATTGTTATAAGGAAAAAGTAAAAAGAAATACCACAGTCTGTTTCAAATTTATTGGTAAAAAAACCCCAGTAATTTTATTTTAAAAAAACAGACAAAAATTAGTCATAAAATAATCCACAAAATTTATAATAAAGTTTCAAATGTACAAGAAAAGTCAATTTTACAAGAGGAAATTACAAATTTGAGGAACATGGTTTCAACATTAGATTTACGGAGAAAAGTAGAAAACTGTAAGAAAATTGTTATAAATTTTTTGAGAAAAACGTCAAACCTTCAATACTGAAGTCATTACTCAAGTTTTTAAGTGGGTGCTCTTTCTACCCTTAACTCAATTAGAAATTTTTGGTTGTCTACTTTTAATTATTAATTTCAAAGCACTGCTTTTACATGAGTAGAATTTCTGGTTACTATACCCACCTGATTCATATAATTTAAGTGTCATAATAGTAATGTACTATGCAATGTTTCTTGCCCTTCCCTACTCTCAATGGGGGGAAAAAAAGAAACTCTAGAATAAAAATACACATATTTTTGTCATTTATGTAAACCATAACAAAAAAAACCTGCAGGACAAAACATGACACTTGATATTTTCTAACCTCTTTGTATACCACCATAGACAGAGAGAGAACCTGAATTAGACAGAGCTCAGAGAGGGCAAGATGAGACAGAAGAGAGGAGCCAAGGAGAGGAAAGTGTTCAGGCAGAGGAAGGAGATAAGGATACACCACTAAAAAGTCTATAAACACAGGATGTCTGGGTGGCACCCCACCTGGCCTAATATTCAAGCCTCGGTTGTACAATACTTCAAATGGTAATTTCTATGTGCAATGTTACTGTGTAAAATTTTAAAAAGAAATAAATAGAATAAAATTAACATATTCCAGTATGTCCCCCCCCCCCCTCCCCGGGGGAAAAATATGTTGCCACTACACCAAGGTCTTTAAACCAGAGGAAACACTGAAATAGGCAACACTGATGCAACAGTTGCAGCCAAACAGGTCATTGTGCTGAGTATAATAATGTTGGGTTTTTTGTATTTATAATATTGCTAAAACATAAAAGGATGCATGACAATGGGTCTCAAATATTTGTAAACGTGTCCTGTTATAGTACTATATGAGTTTATTGACGGTAGACTATAAACTATACATATAAACTAAATTATAATTGTGACTGAACAACTCCGATTCCCCAAAGTGCAAGATACACTATTATGAATATAACTCATAAAAGACTGCACAAATAAGTGACCTGACAAAAAAATAAACAAGCTGTTCTTAAACAGTGGCTAATATTGGATTCCCCATTCATTTTCAATTATTCTGTAATTACTATTCACACAATCAAATCTCAGTTCAGTCCCTTTCATATTTGTCAGTCTATACATGTGTGATTGCCTACATATAGGCTACATCTCTGTATTCCACTTTCAAACACAGCCTACATTTGGGCCTGTAAAGTCCGATTGGGACACCAGTTTCAGACAAGAATACTTGCTTTCTGCGGGCATGCACTAATAATGACAATGCGAAAAAAGTTTTTTTGAAATTTTTGCAGATTTATTAAAAATAAAAAACTAAGAAATCAAATGTACATAAGTATTCACAGGCTTTGCCATGAAGCTCAGAATTGAGCTCAGCTGCATCCTGTTTCCACTGATCATCCTTGAGATGTTTCTACAGCTTAATTGGAGTCCACCTGTGGTAAATTCAGTTGATGGGACATGATTTGGAAAGGCACACACCTGTCTATATAAGGTCCCACAGTTGACAGTGCATGTCAGAGCACAAGCCTAGCACGAAGTCAAAGGAACTGTCTGTAGACCTCCAAGACAGGAGTGTCTCGAGGCACAAATCTGGAGAAGGGTACAGAAATATTTCTGCTGCTTTGAAGGTCCCATTGAGCACAGTGGCCCCCATCATCTGTAAATGGAAAAAGTTCAGAACCACCAGGACTGTTTCTAGAGCTGGCCGGCCATCTAAACTGAGCTTTCAGAGGAGAAGGGCCTTAGTCGGGGAGGTGACCAATAAGCCGATGGTCACTCTGTCAGAGCTCCAGCATTCCTCTGTGGAGAGAGGAGAACCTTCCAGAAGGACAATCATCTCTGCAGCAATCCACCAATCAGGCCTATATGGTAGAGTGGCCAGACGGAAGCCACTCCTTAGTAAAAGGCACATGGCAACCCACCTGGAGTTTGCCAAAAGGCACCTGAAGGACTCTCAGACCATGGGAAACAAAATTCACTGATGAGATGAAGATTGAACTCTTTAGCATGAATGCCAGGCGTCATGTTTGGAAGACACCAGGCACCGCTTATCACCAGGCCAATACCATCCCTACAGTGAAGCATGGTGATGGCAGCATCATGCTGTGGGGATGTTTTTCAGCAGCAGGAACTGAGAGGCTAGTCAGGATAGAGGGAAAGATGAATGCAGCAATGTACAGAGGCATCCTGGATGAAAACCTGCTCCAGAGCACTCTTGACCTCAGACTGGGGCAACGGTTCATCTTTCAGCAGGACAACGACCCTAAGCACACAGCCACGATATCAAAGGTGTGGCTTCAGGACAACTCTGTGAATGTCCTTGAGTGGCCCAGCCAGAGCCAGACTTGAATCCAATTGAACATCTCTGGAGAGATCTGAAAATGGCTGTGGACCGACGCTTCCCATCCAACCTGATGGAGCTTGAGAGGTGCTGCAAAGAGGAATGGATGAAAATGGCCAAAGATAGGTATGCCAAGCTTATGGCATCGTATTCAAAAAGATTTGAAGCTATAATTGCTGCCAAAGGTGCATCAACAAGGTATTGAACAATGGCTGTTAATTCTTATGTCCATGTGATTTCTTAGTTTTTTATTTTTAATAAATTTGCAAAACTCTTTTAAAAACAAACAAACATTTTTTCACATTGTCATTATGTGGTATTGTCTGTATAATTTTGAGGAAAAAAATGAATTGAATCCATTTTGGAATAAGGCTGTAACATAACAAAATGTGGAAAAAGTGAAGTGCTGTGAATACTTTCTGGATGCACTGTAAACTAATGTGAAGATATCAATAAGAAGCGGCCAAAATGTGCAGAATCCAACGTGAAATGGGCAGAAGCTAAATCACAATAAGCTGAAAACTGCTGTTTTAAGTAGCGGGATATACATCTATGACGTGTTTGGGCACTTCCACCCCAAAAAATCATGTAACTGAATAAAATGATGGATATAGTGGATATTGCTTGATTTTAGTTTTACAGACATGTAATTAAATGTTTTTAACTTTATTCTTTCAGATATTGCTGTTGAAATCTTTCAGAGGTCTGCCCCAAGCCCAATAAGAAAACTCCAAAAGAAGTATGCTTCCCATGTTGCCAGGTTGGTATTTTTAAATTCCATGTCCATGATGATGATGCCTATTTACATGCATCAAAAGTTGGCACATGCTTCTGAAACAGTTTTCTTTTCCTTCAGAGAGGCTTGTATCTCGCCGTGTGCCATGATGTTGGCTCTAGTTTACATAGAAAGGCTCAAACACAGAAACCCTGAATACCTGCAAAAGATCTCCTCCTCTGACCTCTTCTTGATCTCAATGGTATGTGTGAGGCTCACAGGTCCTAGATTTGTCATGTCGTTCTTTCTAGTTCAAAACTGTTTAGTCTTTGCATGTTTTACATGCCAATAAGGGCTATACTGATGTTTACTATACTCTACTTTTTCACTTTTATTTAGATGGTTGCCAGTAAATACCTGTATGATGAAGGAGAGGAAGAGGAGGTTTTTAATGATGAATGGGGAACAGCAGGGAAGCTGGATGTCCAAACTGTCAACAACCTAGAAATGAACTTCTTGAACGCCATTGTAAGTGTATCTGTATGTGCTGTGGTGTGGTGTCATTTTTATCCCCCGCTGGTCGAAGAGCCCTTTAAGCGAAGACCAAAGGGAGATCGATTTGTGTTCTGGGTCAGTCCGTCCATCCATCTATCTGTCTGTCCCACTTTTGTGATAGCAACTCCTACAGTTTTGGTCTGATTGTTTTGAAACTTGATACCATAATTTAATATACACTGAGGATGTACATATTGTAGTTTGGTTCTGATCGGAGGATTTTTGCAGGAATTGTAGTCCCTGACCTATGACCTGTTTCACCTCACTTCATAGACAGTAACTGTTTTGTGAAATCAACTCCTCCTATAGTTTTGGTCCGATTGTTTTGAAACTTGGTACCATGGTTTGATATACTCTGATGATGTGCCTATTGCAATGTCACTCTCATCGGGTGATATTGAGGTCAAAGGTCAGGTCAGATTTTCACTAAATCTTGTAAACACAGTAACTACTGAAAGAAATGATGTAGGCTTTTCAAATCGATACAGTAGTTGTATCTAACACAAATCTTGGACGACTTACACTCTCACCTAACTATGGGTTTGGGGTCAAGGGGTCAAAGGTTCAAAGTTAATGTTGCAGTTGCACTATGGCAAATGCTACATTTACTATTACTATAAAATGAGTAAAGCTAGAGCCACCAAACCTGGTGCACAGGTTCACCTTGGGATCCTGAACTTTGACTGTGGGTTTGGGGTCCAAAAGTCAAGGTTAACATTTCTTATGCCTTATTACTGTACAATGTATAAAGCTAGGACCACCAAACTTGGTACACAGGTTCACCCTGTGACCCTAAAGTGTGACTGTGGGCAGTGGTGGCTTAATGGTTAGGGATGTGAACTGGTGAGTGGAGGGTCGCGGGTTCGATCCCTGGACCGGCAGGATCAGATCTGGGTGGGACAGATAGAGCTGTGCGATATGACAAAAAATTCATATCACGATATAAGTCGTCTTATATCACGATAACGATATATATCACAATATACATTTTCTGTAAATTCTACAGTTTAATCACATAAAAATGGCCAACTTTTTTTTTTTTATACTTTTTTTACATGTACTGTTTTCCCTTATAATTTTGCAGTGTTATAAAATAGTTTTTAATGTACATTTGAGACTTGATTCTCATAAATTTCAGGTTTTTCTTCTAAATCATACATGAATAAAAAGTAAACATCAGTAAGTTAAATATTTCCTGAGCCAGAGGAGAAAAGCAAAAAATAAAACAAAAAGATAACATTAAAAAAAATGTATGAAAATGAGAAAATTACCCATGGTTGTCACCTACAGATATAAATTAGCTGTTAGTTTAAATCAGTGAAAATTTAAGGGTAAACCTGCAGCCTAAAGACTGCCATTCTGGCCTGATTTAACCTGTTTGCTTCTTAGTAAAAACAGTTCAAATTGGTCATGATCTGAAAATCAAAGACGCAAAAGGTAATGTAATAAACTACATGTGATGACTTTAACTTTATTCATTATCAATACTTGACTAATTAAAATGATTAGAAATTAGATAAATTGCATTAAGAGCAAATTTGCTCCTCTGACCCATTTTAATGTATTTATTATCTATTTTCCATGTATGTGCCACCATCATGCACTTTGGCAGCTTTAATAATTTTTATTCAGACAAAATTAAGAAACTCGGCAGTAATTTAAACCAAAAAAAACCCTGATGGTGTGCTACGGTTTCCAGTTAGCACAACTTGGCATCTCCATTTACATTTTATAATTAGACATGGTGCCAACTGGTAGCTAACGTTACTTACCTCCTATTAAAACGAGGTTAGCGAACTATCCTCTGACTCGGCACGATGAAAAACAGTCCCACATCCCTGGCAAACAGGAATAGCAGCTATCTGAACCAGTACTTTGGAGTTAGCATTAGCATCCACCGGACTGAAGCCTAGCCACTTACGACACACCTGTTCCGCTGTGCACACTGCAGAGCAGTGATGGGGTGCTGACAAGTAGTGGTGAGGAGTTTTACTGAGTAAATGGGAGTATGTGCATTTTAAATAACTATATAAATGATAAAGTATTCTATGAAATGATAGATACATAGCAGTGTTTGCCCCACCCTCCTTAACCCCACTGTGGTGGCCTTGAGCAAGGCCCTTAATCCCAACTGCTCCAGTGGAGCTGCTTAGCGGCCACAGGTCAGTCTGGGGTTGTACTGGACAGCTTCCTGGTATGAATGTGTAACTGTGTGAGTTTAAACAGAGTGTCCTTGAAAAAGAGAGGTTGCCTCTCAGTGGAACTACCCTGTATAAATAAAGGTTAAATAAAAATAAAATCACCTTGCAATCCCAAAACCAAACGGCAACATCAAAATGGCTTATAAACTATATCTCAACGACAAAGATAGCTAGTGTCTTTGGGATCCTGACCTCTGACTGAGTTTGAGGTCAAAGGTCAAGGTTAAAATTCCTTAGGCCTTATTACTGTACAAGTAAAACTAGGGTCACCAAACTTTGTGCACAGGTTCACCCTGTGACCCTGAAGTGTGACTGGTTTTGGGATCACAAGGTTGAAGGTCAACATCAAAATGCCTTATAAAGTATATCTCAACAACAAAGAAAGCTAGAGTCACCAGACCTGGCACACAGATTCACTCTGAGACCTTAACCTCTGACTACAGGTTTGGGGTTAGAAGATCAAAGGTCAAGGTAGGCACTCCCTATGATCTCTTACTATCGAATGTGTAAAGCTCTCTAGGGTCACCATACTTGACCGTAATTGCTACAGAGGTTCACCTCGGGATCTATACTTTGTTGTATATTCGTGGATGGTGGGCTTATCATTATTTTGTTTTGCAATAGTAATATTGAAAAGTTGAAAACTGCTCTCTGTCGGTAAGTATTGGGATCTTCAAAGAAAACGGAGGCGAGGATATTGCACTCACCTCAGAGTGCTCTTTTGTTGCTTTTTTCAAGATGTCTGTCTCAGCCTTTGTGTTGTACCTTGCAGGAGTGGAGCCTCTTCACTGACCCAAATGACTTCTTTGATATTTTAAGTCAGCTAGAAACCAGGTTTGTGATGTATAGATGTTAATGTATTTAAGAGCCAGAGTTCTATGTCTGGCTGTGATCCATCATTGTAAAACAAGAATGAGAAAAGGACATAATTAACTTGGCCTCCATTTTTCCAGCATTGCGGAGCGGCAGGGGATGAAGCGAGGCTGGTTCACCTACACTGACCTCTGTGTTCTCCTGGAGCAGTCTGCCTGGAGTCAGACCCTCACAGCAATCTACCAGCACTTTACTAAGGTGTGGTAACGATTTTAGTTGAAGGGAGAAAACAAAAGTTTACTATAGCCCCTTTTCCACTAGCACCTACTCAGCCTGACTCGCCTCACCTTGGCTCGACACAGTGTGGTTGGTTTTCCATGACAACTGAGTACCACCTCAAGTGGGTGGGTTTGTTTGTTTATTAGGAACCTCATTAGCTTCCACCAGAGCAGTTGCTAGTCTTCCTGGGGTCCTCAGTTAAAAAAAAGATAAGATAAGCCTTTATTAGTCCCACAATGGGGAAATTCCAGGATTGCAACAGCACAGGGATAGCAACACTCAGAGCAATAATTAAGAAGATACGGAAGATATAAATAAGAGCAGTGGATATACATACATACACATCAATATATAAATATATATACAAAGCAATGAGAGAGCAAAAACAATGAGATAGTAACATGAATATACATAAGCATACAATACGAACACAGCAAGACAATCACCGATGTACAAGAAGAAAATTAAATAACCGAATAAAGGTGGCAAACCATATAAGTAAAGGATAACAATAGTGGTGTGAAAAAGTGTTTGCCCCTTTCCTGATTTCTCATGTTTTTGTATGTTTGCCACACTTGAATGTTTCAGATCATCAAACAAATTTAAATATGAGACAAAAATAACACAAGTAAACACAAAATGCAGTTTGTAAATGAAAGTGTTTATTATTAAGGGTAAAAAAAAAAAACCCAAACCTGCATAGCCCTGTGTAGAAAAAGTGATTGCCTCCCTCCCTGTTAAAATGTGAATTAACTGTGGTTTGTCACATCTTTTGAAAGCTGAGTTTAATTTCTCTAGCCACACCCGGGCCTGATTACTGCCACACCTGTTCTCACTCAAGAAATCACTCAAATAGAACCTGCCTGACAAAGTGACGTAGACCAAAAGATCCTCAAAAGCTAGATGTCATGCTGCGATCCAAAGAAATTCAGGAACAAATGAGGAACAAAGTAATTGAGATCTGTCAGTCTGGAAAAGGTTATAAAGCCATTTCTAAAGCTTTGGGACTCCAGCGAACCACAGTGAGAGCTATTATCCAAAAATGGCGAAAACATGGAACAGTGGTGAACCTTCCCAGGAGTGGCCAGCCGACCAAAATTACCCCAAGAGCGCAGCGACGACTCATCCAAGAGGTCACAAAAGACCCCACAACAACATCTAAAGAACTGCAGGCCTCACTTGCCTCAATTAATGTCAGTGTTCATGATTCCACCATAAGAAAGAGACTGGGCAAAAATGGCCTGCATGGCAGAGTTCCAAGATGAAAACCACTGCTGAGCAAAAGGAACATAAAAGCTCGTCTCAGTTTTGCCAGAAAGCATCTTGACGATCCCCAAGACTTTTTGAAAAATACTCTGTGAACTGACTAGGCAAAAGTTGAACTTTTTGGAAGGTGTGTGTCCCATTATATCTGGTGTAAAAATAACACAACATTTCAGAAAAGGAACATCATACAAACAGTAAAATATGGTGGTGTGGGGCTGTTTTGCTGCTTTAGGACCTGGAAGACTTGCTGTGGTAAATGGAACCGTGAATTCTGCTGTCTACCAAAAAATCCTGAAGGAGAATGTCCGGCCATCTCTGCAGCAGGACAATCAGCCAAGGTTACAAGTGCAAAATTTCTTCAGTTTGATTACAATTCAGATCAGAACTTTACTGTTTTCATGGATCCTGAAAAAGTTGATCCGATTATGATGTGCGTTTCCGTGTGTCGCACGTTTGAACGGACTAAATCATTTTGGCAGGCGCACAATTATCCAACATTCCGGAAATAGTAGAAGAAGCAACTTCCAGTGTAAACAGACCCCGCTTTGTGGCTTTTCTCTTTTTGAAATGGACCTGTATTGTGTTATTCAGACTGTACTTTTGCTTCTGCTGGTCTCCGTAATGAAGCTACAAGCCCAGCAGTACATACTGTACTCCTGCATATGACGAACAGAGGGAGGCAGCAGGATGATACAGACCAGTTTTGTTTTACTCCCGCCATGTCTTCCACTAGCTGCTGTAAAGGCAGAAATACATCACGTGGACCTGTAGCTGACGTACAGACATGCGCAGTAAACATATTTTCTGCCCAAACTTCGGAGTAAGTGTTTGTATGCTCACCAATCGGATTAGCAGTTGGCATAACCCACCCATCTCATTCGGAAGGAAATTTTGATCCGAATGAGTGTGATCAGGTCAGAATATTCAGATTGGTGTGTTTACATGAAGCATTTTTATTCCGATCAGGCTTTTAATCTGGTTACTTGTGTCCATGTAAACATGGCTAATGATCCAAAACACACCAGTAAGTCCATCTCTGAATGGCTTAAGAAAAACAAAATGAAGACTTTGGAGTGGCCTAGTCAAAGTCCTGACCTGAATCCGATTGAAATGCTTTGGCATGACCTTAAAAGGCGGTTTATGCTCAAAAACCCTCCAGTGTGGCTGAATTACAACAATTCTGCAAAGATGAGTGGGCCAAAATTCCTTCACAGCGCTGTAAAAGACTCATTGCCAGTTATCACAAACACTTGATTGAAGTTGTTGCTGCTAAGGGTGGCCCAACCAGTTATTGGGTTTAGGGGGTAATCACTTTTTCACACAGGGTCATGTAGGTTTGGATTTTGTTTTTGCCCCTTAATAATAAACACCCGTACCACCACAACCTTCATTTAAAAACTGCATTTTGTGTTTACTTGTGTTATCTTTGTCTAATATTTAAATTTGTTTGATCTGAAACATAATTACAAAAAGTGAGAAATCAGGAAGGGGGCAGACACTTTTTCACACCACTGTGTGTGTGTGTGTGTGTGTGTGTGTGTGTGTGTGTGTGTGTGTGTGTGTGTGTGTGTGTGTGTGTACAGTCATGAAAAAAATTAGCCTGTGTGTTTCTTTTCTTTCTTTTTTTAACATATTTGGGCATATGGATATTTAATTTCAACATTAAAAATAGTGGGAGATTCATGTAATACAACTAAACAATTAAAAATGAATTAACCCCTTGCACTCCGGTCAATTTCCCTAAAAACGCCAAAAATTAACGTGCCCAAATTAAATCCAAAGCTGTTCTTCAACCCTTTGCAGCATCTTCATGGGGTTGGTCTCATTTAAAAGAAAACACGTTGAATTTTTTGGCAAAACAGTCATAATTTCTCTAAGTGCTCCGGCCACTGAGTTACAGTCATCTAAACATACTGAACTTGAAGAAAATAAATTTGGCCTGGGTGTTTTTTTGGATACAAATGCTTGCAAATAACACACAGCTTCAGATCCAGGCTGGAAAATGCAACAGAAATGTAGAACCAAGTGTTATCCAGCTGAGGTCCAAATTTTGTAACAATACCACAAAAAATGAATATATTACACAGCTTTTTCCTCAGGTAGTTCCCAGGCGTTTTGGAACTGTGCCAAATGGCACAGTTTGGAAAAATGTCTGTAACTTTTGAATGATTCAATATAGAAGCTTTATTTTGGGCTCTAATGAAAGGTCACACTCAGGGCTGTGTGTGTGTGTGGGGGGGTTGTCCCCCCCCCCCCCGCTACAGAGGATGGACATCGGCCATTGCTACATGACGGATTAGCCTCATGTGGTGATGTGGGACAGCAGCGCAGTCACCGCAGCTCCCCCCCCCCCCCCCCCGCTACAGAAAAATAGCGGGGGGGGGTGCCGTTCACGGTCTGGACGCGGCGAACGACCCCTTGTACCGTGGCGCACGAACTTCAGACTTCGTGCGCTGCACAGTTGTAATTTACCAATCGGTCAAAAGTCATTTTGGATTACAATTTTCAGGGATAAAGAATAATTTAGCTTATAACACCTTACCTCTTCACAGCAGCAGCTGGCGAACTTCTCTTCCTCATTGTCAGACGAACACGACGCTGGTCCGCTCGTGGTTCTGGTCTCGCGACCCGATCAAAACATAATTCCATTATTGCGGTTTTGTGCTTCCATGATTGCGGTTTTTGGCGAACGATTTTTCAAAACAAATAACGGTAGTAATTAAAAAAAGACTGGCGAACGCGTGTGTGTCACTCAGCCTTCGTCGTCTGCCTCCGTCGGTCTATGACCATGGAAGAAATCATAACGTCTACTCTGCTGGAACAAAAACAAAATAAGCACCGCCTGTGGCCGAACATGCCGATGCGCGAATGGCAGTCGCTGTCACACAGGTTGCTGTCACACAGGTTGCATTTGTGGGTGGTCTCCGTGCTGCTGGGTCTGTGAAGGCGAACTTCTCTGCTTCAACTGGCTCACTGCATTCACAGCCTTGGTAGGCAGGTCCTTCTTGCTTGGTTTTCAGTCATTGGTTCTTCAAGGTTTCAGAAACCCAATTCAAGGCTCTTATTAGTCGAATGAGAGGTCAATCAGATGAACTAATCTGTTCACGGCTGTGTCTGCAGCTTTTATTTTCAGTGCGCGCTTGGACGCCATCACCATCTCCATCATGCGTCCTAGAGCGCACGAAAGCGCCCTCGTGCGCTCTGGGACGCAGAGACTTGCCCGCCCGCGGTACAACAGAGTGCAAGAGGTTAAACACTTTTTTTCAAATTTTCTGTAAAATGTAATTCTAAACAGGGGCAGCGTGGTGGCAGAGTGGTTAGCACTGCGGCAGCACAGCAACTCACCCTTGGCCGGGGGATCCTGGGTTCGATCCCAGCCCCCGACCAACAGTGATCTGCATGGAGTTTGCATGTTCTCCCCGTGTCTGCGTGGGTTTACTCCAGGATTTCTCCGGTTTCCTCCCACATGCCAAAAAAAACAATGCAAGTTAGGTTAATTGGCATCAAACTGGGGATTCTAAATTGTCCTTAGGTATGACTGTGAGAGTGAATGGTTGTCTGTCTCTCTGTGTTGGCCCTGTGATGGACTGGCGATCTATCCAGGGTGAACCCTGCCTCTCGCCCAAAGATGCTGGGATAGGCTCCAACCCCCCGGCAACCCGAAAAGGATTAAGCGGAAGAAGATGGATGGATGGATGTAAATCTAAACAAATAGTGAGGAATAAATCAGGACACCCCCCCCCCCCAATCTTTTTTTAGGACACCCACACATTCATTCCCTCTTAAAATGGCTAAAATAAATGTGAAAAAATGCAAACAAAAACAAGGTTAGACATTGATATGTGAACATTTCTTAATAAAGAACTGAATATTTAATAGGGTGTCCTAATTTTTTCACATGACTATAGATATACAGTGGTACCTCTACTTACGAAATTAATTCGTTCCGGAAGTATTCTCGTAACGTGAAAATTCCGTAAGTAGAGGCGCGTTTTACATGTGAATGCCGTAATCCGTTCCAAGCCCCCCAAAATTCGGGCATAAATTTTTTATAAATCATAAAAACGCATCAAAACATGTAACAAATACATGTTACAATTAGATTACTGCACAATAAACATAAAATGAGAGTTTAAAATGAGAGAATAATAAAAGAGAAAGAATAATAAAAATTATGTTCATTTACCTTTTAACTGCTATCGTCGTCGTCACCTTTTGCCTTCTTTGGTTCATGTTCTGTCTCATCAGTGGTTTTTGCCTGACGTTTTGTGAAGAAACGATCCAAGGACGTTTGCTTTTGTCGGCTTGTAAGGGCTTCCTTTTGTTTTAATACCGTGCTGATCGTTGATGTATTACGGCCATATTCTTTGGCGAGATCAACCAAACGCATCCCCTTTTCATACCTTTTGATTATCTCCTTCTTTGTTTGTATGGACAAAAAAACTCTCTTCTTCTTTTCTCCTTTTCCACTTATCTCCGTCACTTTCTTGGGGCCCATAGCGAATAAATGTTAATTCTGTACTGTACACACACGTAAAACTGCCCGAACACTTCGTGGCCAATGGGATACCAGGAAGATGCTAGGCGATAGCCAATGGCAGAGCAGCTACAGGTATGTTTACGTTCGGTAAACTACGGGAGCTGCGAGGAGCGCGTACTTTTTTGCCTTTCGTATCCTGAAATTTCGTTCGTAACAAGAGGCAATATTTTCCCGTTGAGGCGTGTCGTAACCTGAAAATTCCGTATGTAGAGACGTTTGTAAGTAGAGGTACCACTGTATATAAAAATAGTTACGCACCCCTCCATGGGGAATTAGTCAATGGTGCAGTTCATGACACAATCAGAGTACACCTCTGCTACTAGCAGAATCAGAATCAGAATCAGGTTTATTGCCATTGTTCATGTGATACACAAACTAGGAATTTGTCTCGGTGCCATGCTGCAACATTAAAAACATAATGAGAAAAAGGGATAAACTAAAGGACTAGAAACGTGCAATAAGTGTAGAAAAATAAGTAATAATAATAATAATACTAGTAATAATGAGTAGTACTAGTCAAGAACTAGTGAGGAATTCCTCTTTGGTTCAGTGGTAGGAGTGGGAGGATTTAGATCACGGTGTCATGGGTTCAAATCCCAGCCTGGGATGTAGGTGTAGGTCTGCCTCCTGTGTGTGAAAGAGACCATGTACGTGTCAGTCTCCCTTGCCAGTGGGTAAAGGTGAAAGTGAATTGGTCCACCTTGACGTGGGGTCAAGGTGGACATGGTGTTCCCAGGCTGGGAGAAAGGTGGTTCTGGCCTTGGCCCAGAAAGTGGGTTTTAACTATATGTGTGTGTGTGTCTTCCCAGTTTCATTCAAAATATTCTGAAGGTCATTCAATATATTCCCAGTTTCATTCAATATGTCCATCCATCGTCCATCCTTTTCGGGTCGCGGAGGGGCTGGAGCCTATCCCAGTATCTTTGGGTGAGAGGCAGGGTCCACCCTGGACAGATCGCCAGTCCATCACAGGGCCAACAGAGAGAGACACACAACCATTCACTGTCACAGTCATACCTAAGGACAATTTAGAATCCCCAGTTTGATGCCAATTAACCTAAATTGCATGTTTTTGGCATATGGGAGGAAACTGGAGAAATCCCGGAGTAAACCCACGCAGACACGGGGAGAACATGCAAACTCCACACAGATCACTGTTGGTTGGAGGCTGGGATCGAACCCAGGATCCCCCTGCCAAAGGGTGAGTTGCTGTGCTGCCGCAGTGCTAACCACTCTGCCACCATGCTGCCCTCATTCAATATGTATCGCCCTAAATTTTTCTTGGCGTGGTGGTTCAGTTTTTGGCGTGACGGGACACCACACAGAAATGTCCATCCATCTTCTACCGCTTTTCCGGCAGTCCATGTCACGGAGGCAGCAGTTCAAGCAGAGAAGCCCAGACTTCGCTCTCCCTAGCCACTTGCTCCAGCTCTTCAAAGAGGATACCTATTTCCACCCGTTTCTGTGTGGATATCCTATCCACACAGAAATGTTACCAGTGGAAACCCTGTTGATTTTTTTTTTTTTTTTTTTTTTTAATGATCTGAAGCATTTAAGTGCGACAAATATGCAACAATATAAGAAATCAGGAAGGAGGCAAATACTTTTTCACAGCACTGTAGCTGTGTAAATCAGTGAAAACCGATTATGATGAGTTACTGCAGTTTCATTTATTACCTCTGCCAGGCCGCAGGCCAGGAGGTTATGTTTTTGCCAGCGTTTGTCTGTTTGTCTGTCTGTTGGTTAGCAAGATAACTCAAAAAGTTTTGGACGGATTTTGATGAAACTTTCAGGCGTTGTTGAAAATGGTATAAGGAAGAACTGATTAAATTTTGGGGATGATCCGGATCACCGTCTGGATCCAGGAATTTTTTAAAGGATTCTTTAACATTGTGAGATAGGGCCTGGAGGTAATGTGTAGTTCAGTGCTTCCGCCAGCAGGAGGCACTGAACTACATATTGAAGCTCTTTGAGCTTGTGACAGAGCCGCTGAAATGCAGCATAGACTGAATGAGAGCCCACAGGCTGCTGCTTCTCGCTGTGCTAAAGACAGAGACAGTACACGGCAGCATAGACAGGATGAGGGGCTATCCCCAGATGCTATTGAAGCTCATCGAGCTTAGTTTTATTTTATTGATGTTCTTCTTATTGCAGTACCTCCGCCAGGACATTGTTTTTTTTTTTTTAAAGAAGAGTGGAGTTAATATTGTTCTATTCTACACTACGTATATGTACATATTTTTAATTTCCTGGAAAGAAATGAAGTTAGAAAAATTATGTTAATGGTAGCTTTTCAATATCCAGAACTTATTATTAGGAATAAATTTCATGAATGTGTTCTCCAACTAAAGACTTGTACATGCTGTATCTCTTGTTAAATTAAATAAATTGTATTTGTGTAGTTCAAATAACATTTTTTTTGTTTTCTTCACCAATCATATGACATACAGAAACACATCATACAGGGAAAGAACAATAACAAAATTAGTGTAGAATATTTATGGTATAAATCACAATACTGGGGGGGACTATTGCTCTTGGCGGAGGTCTGCGCTCTCCGAGTGCTTTTCTAGTTCATTGTATTTGATTACTCTCGTGAGCATGAGCACACAATCTAAGACTTTTTTCCCTCCTTATTTGAAACTTTTATTCAAATGTCATCATAGAATATGGTTAGAATGGTTTTAACAGCTCTAATATACGTAAAATACCTGCATAAAGTGGCCCAAGTTTCTGCTCTAATGCAAGACGCATCTCAACTTGAATACCGTGTGCTGTGTCCTACATCAACTATGATTGAAAACCTTGTCATGGTCATGGACCATTAAAAAAGGCAGAACACTACAATTAGCAAGTGAAAGAGCAAAATTACCCCCCAAAATCCTCTCATCGGGGTACCTGGTGGCCTAATGGTTACAACAGAGTACATAAGAACATTTTGTGCTCAAATGCAGTGAGCCCTGATTCCAGTCCCAGTGGGGGCAGTCTTCCCTACATCTCTGTCATCCCTTTTACCCCATTTGTCTCCTTAACTGGATCCATCTAATAAATGTAATATATATGTTTAAAAGTCCATACAAATGTTTTGCTTTATTTATGTTCTTTATCATTTCAAGCAAGTGAGCAACTTGCTTGAAATTGTAAGGACATAATATTCCACCCTGTTTATTTTTTTCATTTATTTCATGTTCTGTCAATTTATTATTTCCCCCTCAGGTATCCTGTATGCTTGGCCTGGTCTATCTAACCAGTGTGGCAGGCCTTATTGGCACCAGTGCTGTGATCCACCAACTTAGTCTTTCCAGAAGTGGAGAGTCCCTCCTGCCACCTCCTGTTCAGATCAGCCTGGGCCACCTTCAGACTTCCAATCTAAATCCTGGTGCTCCAGCTCACCACCTCCCCTGTTGTGTTCTGGCCAACAAGAGTTTCAACTGCCAGACCGTTGAACCTGCAGTCAGCCACCACCGCAGATCGAGCCCCCCGTCAGCCTCTACTCAGACATCAGTACTGTGCCTCTGGGGTTCCCTTCTTGCCTCGATGGGTCACATACATCCTGAAACAAAATCTGGCATAGAAGTACCCCATCCCTGGTCTGCTGCCTCCTTCATTTGTCCTGGCTGCCTTGCAACCCTCCCTCCTCTTCAGTGCAGCCTTCGTAACACCTCATCGCTCCCTGTTCCTGGTTCCGTTGATAACCATCAGCCCTTTGGATCATGGCTGTCCAGTAGCCCTCTTGAAGCTCCTGAAACCAGACTGAACTCAAACCTGGGGCTGCTGCCTCCGTTACAGCTGTGGCCCTGCCATCAAGATTCTATGCTAGCTGTGGACAGAGTCCAAGCTTTGCTCATGCCTGGCTAACGGCACCATTATTTAACATGTAGTTAAGAACTCTGGAAATGAAACCAGCATTTTTTTCATAACTTAACCATTCAGAGGCATGTTTTTGTCTACATTTCCAGAACTCAAATACAAGTGTAATGACATAATAAGGCGCTTTTGAGAGGGGAGGGGGTGATGGGGATGAAGTTATAATTTAACACCATTTACTCCAGTTATGATCACAAGGAATGTTAAGCAAGTTTGACTTTACATCAGCTAGTTTTCCCACCTAAATTTGTCATTATTTTGACAGTTTTGACCTGATGGGTGGTATGGTAAGGCCATTTGTGATGAGTGTTTTTAGTTGCATCACACTGGTAGGGTGATAAATGTGCATGGAAGTTATTTAGCCTGAAGTTGGAAATGCAAGTTTGTTCGTAATGATTGGTTTCTTGAAAAGAAGGGACTAAATAAGGTTACTTCAACCACTAAATATTGGTTCATATTTGGTAAGTGTTAACAATATGCTTTGGTTTTATGCAGTTGGAGCATATCTGCAGATATAAAGGTACAAGCACTGATTTTGTACACCCACAATAGTTTGTTTTGAAATGATTCATCTCTTGTCCTTGGTATCTTTTCCTTTAGTCAAAGAAAGGCAATGGGTGAATTACCGTTGTTTTTATATCACTGCAGTGGTCGTTGGGTGCGCACAACTCAAAAACATCAATTACATTTTTTTTCCTTGCTGTGAAAAGCAATGTTTGCATCTGTTGCATCTTTTTTTACCTAGCCAGTAGCAAGGTGTCGCAATTCAGTTTTCCTGTAGCAGAGTATTAGCCAAATTTAAGAGAAGGTCTGCATGGAAGTGGATCCTGGGGTTTTATGTTAATTTTTAGTTTATCCAATCATCTTCTACCACTTAATCCTTTTCGGGTCGTGGCGGGGGGCTATCCCAGCATCTTTGGGTGAGAGGCAGGGTACACCCTGTACAGATCGCCTGTCCATCGCAGGGCCAACGGAGAGACAGACAACCATTCACTCTCACAATCATACCTAAGGACAATTTAGAATCCCCAGTTGATGCCAACTAACCTAACATGCATGTCTTTGGCCTGTGGGAGGAAACCGGAGTACCCGGAAAAACCCATGCAGACACGGGGAGAAACATGCAAACTCCAGATGGAAGGGTCACGATGGTCAAGGGTGGGATCGAACCCGTGACCTTCTTGCTGTGCTAGCGACTGCCCCACTGAGCTGCCCCATTTTTAGTTTTAATTTTTTAAATTTAATGGCTTACTACAATGTTTCTTTGGTCTTGGGGTGTGGAATTTGCACATTTGGCTTTGTTTTTGTTGTGATAGGACATCTCATTTATTGTTACTGCATTTTGGTCATCATTGTAACACCTGAATACCAGAGGGGGAAAAAAATTTTCAAAACTTTAAAAAAGTTGCTTTAAGCATTGAATTTAATACAGTTCTGAGCACATAGTTGTCCTTTTGTATATGTGTAAAATGTAAAGAAAAAGAGTTAATAAAAACTGCATTTATTTCAAAGTTGTGTATGGCATTTGTTTCACTTTAGATCAGTGTGTCAAAGGCATAAGTGAATTTTTAATGCATTTTTGTGGGATTGTACAGGTTTGAGTTCCGATTGGGTTTTTTATGATTTCTTATTCCGGCAAAGCCAAAAGGAGCACATGTGATGGTGCTGTGTCTGTCCATCCTTCCACATTCACACTACTGCTAGGCCATTGCTCCAGTGGGGACCCATACCCTAGGTTGGAAAACCATTGCTATAGTCTTGTCATTTGGTGAAAATGTACCAACGCAGGTTGAGGGTTCATAAGTCTTGTGTGTTTTGACTTTGAACAGTTTGTTACATTGGAATCTAGGGTGCCTTCTTTCCCCAGTAAGATTATCCAAAATTAGAAATGGAGTGATGCTAAAACTTGCCAAATGTATGCCATGTCTAGCTTGAATATTTTAACTCCATGTTTGTCTTACCGTAGACATCTGCTACAGCAGGAGAAAAAACAGGCACTAAAAACAAAGGCATTTTCTACCATACAACTTCCTACATTGGCTTTCTATTGAGCCCAAAATTTAGTTGAAATCTAAACATGAATTACTGTTAACATAGGACTTCATAATGCCATGTTATCCTGGCAGAGCACTTGTCCTCACTGTTGGATTACTTGTAACTATAGGTGATAAAGCTTTGCATTATCAGGCTCCTCTAATCTGACACTAGCTCCCAGTTGGAGTTTGGGGAACATGCTATATCTACTTTTAAGATGAGGCTTCAAATTTTTTGAAAAACACTTACGGCTGGCTCATGTGACCCAGAACAAGCCCTTAATTGTGGCGCTTCGGGCTCAGGGTGATGCACTAAGTTGTCACTTCATGCCATTTCTGATTTTGGCTAAACCATATGGTCCTGATGTTGCTATTTGTAAGAAATTACCAAATACTAACTCAAGTCAAACCTGGAGACTGCTGTAACAACTTGTATAGAGTTGAAAAAATGTTTTATGCACTACAAACAAATCCAAATAGTTGTGAAAAAAACTAAAGCCTTTCTTAAAACAATTGCGACACCATGATGGTGAGTGTTTTCACAGGAGTGAAAGATGATGCCAAGACTTTGGTGAATATGGAGTGTCCCTCCCCCTGACCCTTTGCCAGCTCCTCTTACACCTCCCCTGTGCTCCTGGTTGGACACATAACACTTGAGAACTCCTAATATAGACCCAGCTGCTTTGTAGAAAAGGGTAACAAACCAGAGCAGTCACCAACAGTTTTAGTTTGCTGCTTTGAAAAACAACTTTTTAATGGACACGACAGAACCATGGAGCGTCCTTCACAGGTAAGTTACTCTAGAATGGTTAGGGCACTTTGTGAAACTGCTAATGAGTTGCCCTGTTTTGACAATGGCATGTGTTGTAGGTCCCATTCCCAGAAAGGAAAGGGAATATACAGAAAGAAGGTATGACTGCAATGTCAGGCATCTACATTTGATTACATCTGTTTATACCTATGACTAGGTGTATGGATCAATCCTGTTAAACTTGATACTGTGGTATACATTTGTGTGTGAATATTTCTATAGCCATTCGTGCTCTTCTTGTGACCTGTCTGTACTTTCTCGTAGAGGCTGATGGTACAGTCTACATGAATTTTATGAAAAGTCACTGCTGCTATGATGCCATTCCAAAGAGCTGTAAACTCATCATCTTTGACACCGCGCTGCAAGTGAGGCTGCAGCAAAGACACGTTCATGCTGAAGTACACAATAGTCCAAATCATTGTATGGTAGCATCTTTGAACTGTGAAGTAACTCTGAATGCATCTATCCAAAAACAGATTAAAAAGGCCTTTTTTGCACTGGTGGCAAATGGATTAAGAGCTGCACCTCTATGGGACAGCAAGTTACAAAGATTTGTGGGTAAGATGCAGTAAAATCATGTTAAAAAAAAAATGAGTAAGACTGAAATTTTACCTTTCAAATTACAGACACATAAGATATGCTCTTGCTGTTGAGGCATCACACAAATATTTAAATTAAATGATTCTGTCACATCTCATGTACTGTATGACCAGCTGGTCTCAAGATGTCAAACAACTTTAAAGACCTCTTGAATCGTTATATAAATATGCATTAAAGGTCCATGACAAAAAAAACCACGTCAATATCATCATTGTCACATCCTTACTGTGATGGAGGATTTATTGTGAAGTGCGGTGTGATGACGGCATCCACCATTCAGGCTTCCTCTTTGCCCAGGACGACTCCGCACACTGTGTGTTCCCTGCAGGGCAGCCAACTTTATATTAAAGCTGTGTTTCAGTGCAGCCTCCTCGTCCGTTTCCTTTTGTACCAGGTTTGTGGACATAACATTTGGCGACTGAGGATTAAACCATGGAGGTGTGCGTTACACCACTACGGCCTTTCCTGGAGCTTCCCAGCAAACCACCGGTGTCATGGCCTCGCTGGTTAGAGGCTTTTGAGATCTACATCACTGCCTTGGACCTCGGGAAGCTAGACAAGGTGAGGACATGAGCGCTCCTTGTCCATAACCTGGGTATCGAAGGCCAAAGGATTCTGCGGATGCTCGGTGCGACAGACTCGTACGAGGACATCGTTGAGCTGCTAGCTATCCACTTTACCACACCGGACAGTGTGACGGTACGATGGATTCGCTTTCGCCAGAGATGCCAAAGGGTCGGTGAGCCAATTCAACAGTTCATCATTGACCTCAGACAGTTAGCCAGTGAGTGCCGTTTTTGGCCGTTGGAGGATGAGATGGTGCGGGACCAATTGGCCGAGCACACATTTAAAGCTGGGCTATATACTAGGTTGCTAACAGCGCTTAATGACTTGACGTTAGCTAGGGCTGTTGAGCTAGCTCTCCAGTTGGAGGCCGCAGATAAGCTAGCTTCTGAGCTAAACTGGCACCAGTCACAGAAGCCGCCGGAGACAACTACATTGGCAAATGTGGTGGACCCGGACGACGAAGACAGTGTGGACGAGGACTATGAGGCTAACATGGTGAGCCGAAAGTCTGCCTCGAGAAGCCCGGTTTGCAGGGGTTGTGGGTCCCCAACGTACCAGTTTAAAGCATGAGTGTGCCCAGCAAATGGGAAGTGATGCAGTAAGTGTGGGCACATGACTCATTTTGCCATAGTATGCCAATTTTCAGTGGCGTGGAGCCCGCCGAAGAAGCCAGCCCGCCCACCTACAATGACCATCCACTCAGTGAGTCCCAACATCAACAGGTATTCTTATTGCACTGTGGAAATGGACGGTGTTGCTTTGCCATTAGTACTCGACATGGCAGCGGTGCGGTCGATGCTGAATTGGGCCACGGTGAAGAAGTTTTTCCCATACCACAGGATCAGGAGTAACCCAGTGCCGTTATACGGCTGTGCAGTAACAGACTGTGCAATGTCGGGACTGTGGAGTTGACTGTTTGCTACAAGACCGAAGCGGTGCACGACTTCACATTCCAGGTGGCGGCGCATGGCGACAACATCATGGGGGGTGACCTGTTCTACGGACTGGGTTTCGCCATCAGGGACAGCGCTGGGTCCGAATGCTCAGGGTGTGGTCGTTGGAGCTTGTCGGTCCCGGTGGATGATGACGTTGTGGTTTGGGACAAGACGCTTTTGGACAGTACCGGCACCAAGGTGCTCACTTCGAGCTCAATGGAGGAACAGGTCAGCTTCAGTGCCCACGCTCAGCTGGAGGTAATAGGGGTGGACGAGTTGGCAGGTTCTGACGAGCAACACCAGGGAGGCACCGGACACCTTCTGTGCCCATGTTGGGTTTCGGCCGAAGACGGGTAAGGGGTCTGCTGCAACGATGGTGACTGCTGCATCGCCACAGTGTAACAATGGGGCCAGACGACATGACAGCTTGGACCTACTGCATACACGGCAGCACATCAGACTGAGCAAAGTACTACTCTAGGTCATGGACTGGGTTTGGGCTGATGATAGGCCAGGGTGACAACCAGCCGGACCACAGCCGGCAAGACATCGAGCGCCACTGAGGATTGTGGCAAAGTTGTGAGTGGCATGTTTCTGGCTGATGGACGGCTCGGTTCGTTACGCAAACCAGCTGCGGCATGTCCAGGTGGACGCTCAAGGTGGCAAGCCTAAGCAGGAGCCGGCGAAGGTGGTGTGGGATCCGGGCTCCTGTGTCTCGAAGATTGGTCCTTGCCCCGGGGGCCTGCCGCCTCTAGAGGTGCATTTGCTGCGGGGCTGCCGCAGGGCTTCCCCGCCTGACCTACCATTGCCATGGGGGACTGTAAATAAAAGACTTGGAACTGTTTAGTTAGGAGCACGGCTGTTCCAAGATTAAGCGGCAGAATAACCCACTTTGCCGTACGGGCCATGTGGCAGTCTACCCACAGGTCCTAGTTTTAGTTTGTCTTAGTGTTTTGAGCTTTGTGATTTTATGTTTGCTTTTAATTTAGTGTGTTTGCTTGGGGTTCTGCGTTTCCAAATTTTGGTGGGTTCTAATTGGATGTGATTTTATTTTTTGTAAAGGGGGGCTGTGATGGGGGGTTTATTGTGAAGTGTGGTGTGATGGCGCTGCCTTCCAGTTGCGTCATCACACCGCCCTATACCATTCGAGCTTCTTCTTTGCCCAGGATGACTCCGCATACTATGCATTCCTTGTAGTGCAACCATCTTTATATTAAAGCTGTGTTCCAGTGCAGCCTCCTCGTCCATCTCCTTTTGTACCAGGTTTGTGGACATAGCACTTACTAACTAACTAACTAACCTGCACTTATATAGCGCTTACCAAATATGATATACTGAATTTTGAAAATCTGATCATGTACACAAATGTCTGCTTACTGTTCAAAATCATTCACAGTGCTGCTGCTCCTCCCCTGTAAAAATTTATTATACTCAGCTCGGAAAAAATGTCACAAGTCACTCGATCTGTTACCAGGGGAGAATGCAGCATTCCTAAATGTAGGACAGCATCTGGTAAATTGTCTTTCTCCTCTGTTGCCTTAAAACAATGGAACACCCTCCCAACTGAACTCATCACATGTACAGACTTTAAAACTTGTTTCTTGTCAAACCAATTGCTGGATACTGTCACAACAGTCATGTAAACATTTGTGAGTTTGTGTGAGTGTATGTGAGTGTGATAGTGGGTCTATTTTAACTTGGGGAGCTGGGGAAATTAGATTTTAGGATATTGGGGATATGTGTATGATGCTAATTGTATTCTTTGCAATTTTGCACAATTGTGTGGTTTGACTGTATTGTTTTGTATGTTTGTCTCTCTGTTTTTGATTGTACCGTCAACCTGCCCAGGGACTATGGGTGGAAAGTAGCAATTTGCTAAAACCTGGTGCAATGGATCTTTCCTTGTTTTAAGCAAGGTTTGTGGTGGACACCGTACACATGGCACTCCACCCAGGACAAAGGGGTTGGTGGGGGAGAAGATAGTTAGGGATGCTAATGGAGAAAGGTGAGGGGAGCCAAACAAACAAAGATGTACCTTTCATCCCCCGCCGCGCCAGGTTCACACCTGAGGATGCAGGGGTGCGAATGTATGGTAGCAAGACCTGCTCTGTGACATGTGTGTCAATGTTATGTTGATGTGTGTGCATGTCTTTCACATCTGTATGTTAATATGTTTACCCTGTGTGCCGGAAGCGGGAATAAAAGAGTATAAAAGAGTTCGCTCAGGCACTCAGAAGACAGTTGTTTTGTGTTGAATGTTGGAAGTTCAATAAAGTTCGAGTGTCGTCCAGCTCGCTGTCTCATCTGCTTTCATCTTCCACAGGTTAATGTTTTATTGTACATTGTCCCTGTCTAAATAAAATTACAATTAATGTTGTAGAAATATAGTTCACAGTGGGTGCAACAAGAAAATAAACTATTTTCTGTCACAGGTATGCTGACTATTACTGACTTTATCAACATCCTCCACTGCTATTATAGATCTCCTATGGTAAGGTCTATTTCTGTGGAGCAAGTTCTCTTCTATATAACAATAGCATAGACAGCATAGGTTACAAACATCATTTGCTTTATTAAATATTTTTTTTTAAATTACTGATTTATTAATGAAAATCACTACAGCAAGAGAATGATTTTATCCCTGTAAGTGTTATCTTTACCTCATATACAGTGCTGTGAATAAGTATTTGCTTCCTTCCTGATTTCTTATGTTTCTGCATATTTGTCACACTTAAATGTTGCAGATCATCAAACAATTTTTTTTTATGGTAGACAAAGATAAGTAAATACAAAATGCAGTTTTTAAATGATGATTTCATTTATTAATTAGGGAAAAAAGCTATCCAAATCTACCTGGCCCTATGTGAAAAAAATGCTTGCCCCCCTTGTTCAATCATGAATTAACTGTGATTAACCACATTTTTTTTAGAAAGCTGATTTCAGTTTCACTAGCCACACCCAGGCCTGATTACTGCCAGACCTGCTGAATCAAGAAATCACTTAAATAGAACCTGTCTTACATGTCAAAGTGAAGTAGGCTAAAAGATCTCAACAAGCAACACATCATACCACGATCTAGAGAAATTCAAGAACAGATGAGAAACACAAACCCAGAACAACATCTGAAGAACTGCAGGCCTCACTTTCCTCAGTTTGGACACTGGCCCATGATTCAACAATAAAGAGACTGGGCAAAAAACGGCACCAATGGGAGAGTTCCGAGGTGAAAACCACTGTGACCAAAAAGAACACAAAGGCTCTTCTCACATTTGCCAAAAAACGTCTTGACGATCCACAAGACTTTTGGGAAGATATTCTGTGGACTTAGTAGACAAATACTGACTTCTTGGAAAGCATGTATCCCGTTAGATCTGGCATGAAACCAACACAGTATTTCATAAAAAGAACATCATACCAACAGGAAAACGTAGTGGTAGTGTGATGGTCTGGGGCTGCTTTGCTGCTTCAGGACCTGGATGACTTGCCGTAATTGACAAAACCCTGAATTTGGCTCTCTACCTGAAAATCCTGAAGGAGAATGTCCAAACATCAGTTCATGACCTCAAGCTCAAGCCCTCCAATATGACTGAATTACAACTATTCTGCAAAGAAAAGTGGGCCAAAATTCTTCAACAGAGATGTCAAAAGACTAATTTTCCCAAATGCTTGATTGCAGTTGTTGCTGTTAAGGAAGGTGCAACCAGTTGTTAGGTTTAGGGGGCAATTACTTTTTCACATAGGGTCAGGTAATTTTGGATCCTTTTTTTCCCTTAAATGAAATCATCATTTAAAAACTGCATTTTGTATTTACTCAGGTTATCTTTGTCTAATATTAAAAATTTGTTTGATGATCTGAAACATTTAAGTGTGACAAATATGCAAAAATATAAGAAATCAGGAAGGGGGCAAATACTTTTTCACAGCACTGTACTTGCTTTTCATCAACTTTTTACATTCTGTCTCAGTAGTATGTGCTTTCCTGTTTTCTTGTTTCTTTCACTCCTTACATGGTAGAGATTGATTCTGTCTGCTTTTAAACTGGGGTTCTTCGTTCCCACTGTCACCAATTTCTCATTAACCCCTTGACGCCTGTTGTCGCAAATTCGCATCAAACCGCTTCCGCTCCAAATGCAACCAAAATACCGTCTGTATTCCTCCACTTCCGGTTGGAGCACTTCCAACACATACCTAGGAACCTTTTGCAAGCATTAGTTTCTCGTAGGAACGGTCAGAGACGGAGCACCATCCATTTCCTGATTGCTAGGGTTAGGATTAGGGTTATAGTTTGGCAGTCATGAGAGTTGAAAATACTGAAAATAACTTTGTTGCATAAATAAAAGACTCTTCATACTTGAGATGGGAACAGGTGCTTTTTTACCATTTTTTTACCATAGATGCCTGTTGTCGCTAATTTGCATCATACCTAAAATTATATCTATTTTATGTGCTACAGTCAAATTAACTTTCTCAACTTAATTTAGCATCTACTTGAAAGCAAAAACACAAGTGAAATTTTTTTTTTCATAATTGGAAATAAATTCAGGCGTTAAGGGGTTAATAAGGGATTGTTGGGATTCCCATCATAAAACTCTTTGAAAAGCAATGGGGAAAAAGGTATTTTCTATTCACCAAAGATACACTTCAATCTTAGTTCGTTGATACAACTGCAAGGTTGTCTTCTCAATGCATATTTTTTTAGGGAGGAGCTGGATCATATTTTGTTCATATGATCCCAAATGAAAATCTTTCTCGGTTTAAATTATGAACTATAAGATTGACCAATAATCTGTGTTTCCTTCTAAAGGTTCAAATGTATGAGCTGGAGAGCCACAAGATAGAAACATGGAGAGGTGATTCACTTCGAAGTAAATAACTAAGCACAAATCAGTGGGATTAACTTGTACAACTATTGAGCAGATTTCAATTTGAGCTCTCTTAACTTCCCCATGTCTCCGCTCTAGATGTCTACTTACAGTATTCTAATCCAGTCCTCATTAGTATTTCCCCAGACGCCAGGTGAGTGCACACATCATTCGGAAATTATTTCCTTTCAGCTGTTTAAATTTTTCTCTACTTCCTGTCCCATTAAGCTACAAATTCCTCTTTCATCTTTTCTCTTCCCAGCCTCTTTGATGCCATCTATTCCTTACTCAAATATAAAATTCATAGGTTGCCGGTCATTGACCCAGAGTCTGGAAATGTCCTGCACATCCTGACCCACAAAAGAATCCTCAAGTTTCTCCATTTATTTGTGAGCTTACAGCTTCTACTCTGAGTTTTATGAAGCCATGAGCATCACAGCACCCAGTTCTGTTCAGCTATCGTGTTTGCATGCTTTCAGGGGAAAAAACTGCCCAAGCCTGCATTCACCCAGAGGCCAATCCAGGAGCTTGGGATAGGGACTTTCAGGAACATTGCCACTGTCCATCAAACAGCATCTCTTTATGATGCCCTCTCCATATTTGTGGAAAGGCGGGTGTCCGCATTGCCAGTGGTGGATGAACAAGGTGGAAAGCATTTCAATTTTTTTAAGATTATTTAAAGATTACAGATCATATATAACTGTTTGTTTCCTCAGGCAAGGTGGTGGCTCTTTACTCAAGATTTGATGTCATTGTAAGTGCTAAACTATGCTGTTTATTCTCCTTGTTTTTCCTGACATTGCTTACTGAAGCCTTCTTACAAACTATCTTTGCTTCGTGGAAGAATCTGGCAGCCCAGAAGACTTACAGCAACCTGGATATGACAATGGCAGAGGCTGTTCGCAGACGTACATGCTACGTTGAAGGAGTGATCAAGTGCTACCCAAATGAAACCTTAGAAACTATTATAAACCGTATAGTCACGGCTGAGGTAAATCCATTACTGGCATCTTCAACATTTCTTTTCAACTGTGGTCACAGAAGATCACTGTCTTTTTTTCCCAGGTCCATCGGCTGGTTCTGGTGGACAGGACTGATGTAGTGAAGGGCATCATCTCTCTGTCCGACCTGCTGCAGGCCATGGTCTTAACCCCTGCGGGCATTGATGCCCTTTTGTCCTAGCACCAAGGGTCCCTTTCCCCTCCTTTACCGCCTGGTTTGAGTTCTAGCAGGGTACCCAGGCAGGTAGGCCCTGGAGCTTTTTTTTTTTTTTTCAACCTCAGCTACCCACACTAGCCCCCATCCCTTCCCTTTTGTCTGATTACTAGCACCCAGCACTTTAACTCCATGTTTCATGTTTATTAATATGATGGAAAAAATGCTGCTTTCATGCTTGGCTGTATGTCTTGTGTTTTTATGATATTTATTTTAATTTTTTTGTGTATTTATGGTATTGGCTGTGACTGGCTACCTTACCTTACCGGCCACTGTAGTCTTGTCGTCCAGCTGCTCAAATATAAATATTGTGATTGTTTTGGACCCATAAAAAATTTTTAAGTATTTTTTTTCATCAATATATTATTTTTGAACAATGTAAAGGCTTTAATTCTTTCTAAACACTTTGTTGATGTATTATTATTTTTTAAATGTTTATTTTCATGAAAATACTGTCTAGTACATCTTTAATTTTATAAAGTCCAAAACACACAGACCTGTGCCTGTAAGCAGGCACATACACAGATAGACCCAACGTGATGCTAGCACCTGCCCCTTTGCCCTCTATCCTCTTAAGTGCCCTCCTGGAGAGCTTTTTTAAAGGTATTATAGGTAATTTTTTCCAGGGAGACACCAATGGACCTCTTGCACAATTACACACGTGGACAAAATTGTTGGTACCCCACTGTTAATGAAAGAAAAACCCACAATGGTCACAGAAATAACTTGGATCTGACAAAAGTGGGAATAAATAAAAATTCTATGAAAATTAACCAATGAAAATCAGACCATGCTTTTGAATTGTGGTTCAACAGAATTACTTTAAAAATCAAACTCATGAAACAGACCTGGACAAAAATGATGGTACCCCTAGAAAAGATTGAAAATAATGTGACCATAGGGACATGTTCAATCAAGATGTGTCCTCTAATTAACATCACAGGTGTCTACAAACTTGTAATCAGTCAGTCAGCCTATTTAAAGGGTGACAAGCAGTCACTGTGCTGTTTGGTGACATGGTGTGTACCACACTAAACATGGACCAGAGGAAGCAAAGGAAAGAGTTGTCTCAGGAGATTAGAAAGAAAATTATAGACAAGCATGTTAAAGGAAAAGGCTATAAGACCATCTCCAAGCAGCTTGATGTTCCTGTGACTACAGTTGCACATATTATTAAGAAATTTAAAATCCATGGGACTGTAGCCATCCTCCCTGGATGTGACCGCAGGAGGAGACGGATAATATGAATGGTAACAAAAGAGCCCAGAACAACTTCTAAACACATTCACGGTGAACTCCAAGGTCAAGATACATTAGTGTCAGATTGCACCATCCGTCGTTGTTTGAGCCAAAGTGGACTTCATGGGAGATGACCAAGGAGGACACCACTGTTGAAAACAAATCATAAAAAAGCCAGACTGGAATTTGCCAAACTGCACGTTGACAAGCCACAAAGCTTCTGGGAGAATGTCCTTTGGACAGACGAGACAAAACTGGAACTTTTTGGCAAGGCACATCAGCTCTATGTTCACAGACGCAAAAATGAAGCATACCAAGAAAAGAATACTGTCCCTACTGTGAAACATGGAGGAGGTTCTGTTATGTTGTGGGGCTGCTTTGCTGCATCTGGCACAGGGTGTCTTGAATCTGTGCAGGGTACAATGAAATCTCAAGACTATCAAGGTATTCTAGAGAGAAATGTGCTGCCCGGTGTCAGACAGCTTGGTCTCAGTCACAGGTCATGGGTCTTGAAACAGGATAATGACCCAAAACACACAGCTAAAAACACCCAAGAATAGCTAAGAGCGAAACATTAGACTATTCTAAAGTGGCCTTCAATGAGCCCTGATCTAAATCCTATTGAACATCAGTGGAAGGAGCTGAAACATGCCATCTGGAGAAAGCACCCTTCAAACCTGAGACAACTGGAGCAGTTTGCTCATGAGGAGTGGGCCAAAATACCTGCTGAGAGGTGCAGAAGTCTCATTGACAGTAAAATATTAAGTTAAGGGTACCATCATTTTTGTCCAGGCCTGTTTCATGAGTTTGTTTTTTATAAATAATTCTGTTAAACCACTATTCAAAAGCATTGTCTGATTTTCACTGGTTAATTTTCATAGACTTTTTATTTATTACCACTTTTGTCAGATTCGTTATTTCTGTGACCATTGTGGGTTTTTCTTTCATTAACAGAGGGGTACCAACAATTTTGTCCACGTGTGTAGAGTAATGTACTTCCACATTCCAGTAACTGGAACCAGAATTGCGGGCGGACTGCGGTGTGGAAGTATGTTACTCTAAATTGTGCAAGAGGTCCATCGCCAATTAAATTTGTTTTAATGTTGACAAGTATATTTTAACATCCAATTAATTCTGTGTGACTGCCGCATGAACTTAAAAAGGTTAAAAACAAGTTTTAAAAGTATTTACAGAAAATGAGGAAACTAATAGGTTATGGTACAAATTACACTCAAGTAAGTTGTTTTGGGTTTTTTTTGCAATATTGTTTTGAGTTGTTTTATGGTAGGATATTTTTTATTATTTGAGAGCATTTAGGGTAAAAAAAAAAACAAAAAACTAAACTGTAATTTTCCTATTTTTGGCCCCCAAAATTTTTATTTTATAAGTATACTAGCAGCAATACCCAATGATTAAGACATGCAGTCTTTAGTCCTGATGATACTACAACAGTGATATCAAGGACCTGCTGACCAACCTCTGCACCTCCCAGAGTTCAGCTGGGCTGCAATGAATATATAGCTTATGCTAACCTGACATGTCTCTCCAGAAATGTAACTACACATCGTTGCAACATTTTGAATGGGATGGCCTTCCATACAGTTGGTCCCTTTCCCAGACAGCACCCTACATGTGACAATGTCGGCATTACATAATGTGTGTCAGTGTGACTTAAAAACCTGATGTTTCCAAACATTGGTAATGCATTGTTTTTGTGTAGCATTCAGGGAGATTTATTATTCCTCGGTGAAACAGAGGCATACAGTAATCAGTTAGTGCGTCTGTTTGTGGCTGTGTGGGTGTGTGTATCTGTCTGTCTGCCTCTCTGTTTCAGCTTACCTGGTCAAAATTAAGAGGAACTAAAGGCTTATATCATTGTATCGCCATATTTTGTCGACTTTTAATTTGCCAGAATTGCATAAATAAACACAAATTTAACTCACTATTTCCGTCAATGCAGCAGCGAAAACAGGAAATCTAATAACTATGCCGGGCCAGTAGAGATCAGAGTGCCACTATTTTTATAGCCACCTAACCATGCCACAGGCACCGAGGCATAACACCTTGGTGCTTTTTATTTATTGCTCCAGCATTCCTACATTCTCAAGGGTGTAGAAAGCATTAAACATGTATTAATTTTTTCATTAGTTTTTTTTATTGCACCATGGGATGATTATGGCATGTAGGCATAATTTACATTTATTTACCTCATTTATTTAATGCATCACTTTATTCTTCAGTCATGACATACTGTTTTACTTTTGTATGTCCTTTCATTTTTACCTCCACCAAGGAGGTAATGCTTTTGACGGCGTTGGCTTGTCTGTCTGTCTGTCTGTCTGTTAGCAACATTGCGCAAAAAGTTATGAACGGATTTTGATTAAATTTTCAGGAAAGGTGTGTAATAGCATGGGGAACAGATGATTAGATTTTGGTGATGATCCGAGAATGCATACATCCACCAAGGCTATCTTTTCACAGTTTTGGTAACAATACTCCAAAACTACTGGATGGATTTGGCTGAAATTTTCAGCAGAGGTGGTTTTTGGGCTAGAAACAAACCCATTACATTTTGGTGATGATCTGAGAATGCATACCTCAGCCAAGACTCTTATCTTCTCTCAGTGTGTTAGCAACAATACTCCAAAACTAATGGACAGACTTTGATGCAATTTTCACTAGAAGTGGCTCTGGCTGACACACAAGCCCATTACATTTTGGAGGTGATCCATGAGGAACGGAAGGAGCCTTGGTGGAGGTATGCGCTGTCTGAGTGCTTTCCTAGCTACGACTGTTTCACTTAAGTGAAATTAATTTCTTTTCTGAAATGTCCTACTTCTTGTAAATTTGCTGCTTTTGTCTCAGAAATTTGACTTTATGGGGTACCCCCCCACAGCAGCCACGGACAAACACAGCGCTCGACTAGAGCAATTAACAGGACAGTGAGATGTGTGTGTTGAGATCAATAGGCAGCCTTCCTGTGCTTAGTTCAGGCACCAGCATCCTGTGGATATGTATGACGCAAATGCAAACATTCATGCTTCCTGCTCGCATTGTGGTACAAATGTCACATGTCTGAATGCATTTCCTTTGATGATAAAATGCCTTTGATGTATTGTCCGTTGCTGGGTATTTAAGTGGCTGAATTCATATGTTCACCCTCTGTTCTTCTTCTGACTACAGCTCATGAGAGCCTGAGAGCGATCCCCAGCATGCTTATACAGCAGCTGGGGTGAGCTCCGTGATGGCGATGATTTGATCAATAAACTTCATTAAAACTCCAGACGCCGTGTCTTATTTTAACATCGCCACACTGGTGACCCCGCAGACGCACACGCTTTGTGCGACGCAACCTTCTGGTCTGGACAACCACGCTGGCGACCCGACGCTGAAAAGAACACGCTGCCAGCAAACGCAGCACCCGGCAGTGATTCTCCGACGACGAGCGAACGCGGCAGCCCGACTGATCTGCCCTTCCTTTCTGCTTCAGGGAGACTTTGACGCTCTTCGGAGACCACCCACGACCGGGAAAGCTGAGGAAATTTCATGGTGAGGTCTGCACGCCTAGATCGGCACATCCACGCTGGACCGGCCGCTCTCACGGCTCCTGACACACGATTCTGTGTCTCCATACGAGAGCGCACACACCTTGCCCTCTCTCCACGACGGCGGCCCATGGCCGACGGAGAACGCGTGGACCTGAACGCACCATGACCCGGCACGAGCGACGACCAACAGCCCGAACAGGGGAGACAATCGGCGCCGACTGCGCAGATCTCCATCAAGCCCCCTGACCCTGATTCGCCTCGCGACAGCGGACCGGCCATGCACAGAAGCCTCGCATCAGAACAGCGCAGCTGGAAGGCACGTGGCCGCAGCGCGTGCCACGCACCAGAGACAAGCTGGCTCTACAGACTTAAACATCATCCTCCGCCGCTGCACACGGCTCTTCAGGACTGCTCACACACCTGAAGCACACACGCAGCCCGCACACAGGATTTGGTGTAAGTCTCAGCCACGGCGCACGACGGGAATCCAGCCGTCAGCTGTCCCCGAGGGCTTTAGGGCCGTGAACGCACCTAAAGCCTAAACGCCAAGTCCCTCACATAGCTTCAGCTCCTGTTTTTCTTCATTGCCGGACTGAATCGCGAGAGGAATCAGAGACTAACTTTTCTTCCCACAGCCATGGACATCCCCCGCCACTTGCTACCCCCACCCTCCTCCCTTCCCCGGCACAGACTTTCCCCGCAGCTCGCCACCAAAGCGGGACTACCGAGGTCTCAGCTCCCCGCTAAGCCCTCTGGGGGGGGAGTGTATGGGGTACCCCCCCACAGCAGCCACGGACAAACACAGCGCTCGACTAGAGCAATTAACAGGACAGTGAGATGTGTGTGTTGAGATCAATAGGCAGCCTTCCTGTGCTTAGTTCAGGCACCAGCATCCTGTGGATATGTATGACGCAAATGCAAACATTCATGCTTCCTGCTCGCATTGTGGTACAAATGTCACATGTCTGAATGCATTTCCTTTGATGATAAAATGCCTTTGATGTATTGTCCGTTGCTGGGTATTTAAGTGGCTGAATTCATATGTTCACCCTCTGTTCTTCTTCTGACTACAGCTCATGAGAGCCTGAGAGCGATCCCCAGCATGCTTATACAGCAGCTGGGGTGAGCTCCGTGATGGCGATGATTTGATCAATAAACTTCATTAAAACTCCAGACGCCGTGTCTTATTTTAACATCGCCACAACTTTACCATTTACATTTGTGTCTGTCAAATGTGCAAAAATTTTTTCCTCAAATTTGACTTTTTCTTGTAAATTTGCAACTTTTCTTATAGAGTTGAAACTTCTCATAAACTTGCTTTTTTCCCTCCAATTAGCTTTTTTTCTTATAAATTAAAAACTTTGTCAGTCTTACCAATTTTTTCCTCATACATCTGCTACTTTTTCATGTAAATTTGCAATGCCACTTAATGTTGGATGCTAGTTAAATTTTAGTTCTCTGTAATGGTTGTTTTTTTGTTTGTTTTTTAGATCTGGACAATGATCCAATTTTATTTTTAATGTTTTTGTTGGAAGAGAAGGTTGTTTTTTTTTTTTCTTTTTTGGTCCATTTTAAGGTTTTGGTGATGGATGGATGTTCAAAAAATGAAATTTTCTACTGTTTGTTTATGCAAACATTTTTAATCCACAATAATTCACACTTTCTATCAGTATGCTGTTAAAATTGTTTAAACACATTACTTTTAATAGGAGACAACTGTGTCCTTCACATTTCCCACACACTTACAAAGCAAGTGGGATAAACAACAGTCTGAATCCAAAAGGATAATAAGGAAGTTAGTAGACACAGAACATTTGTATGACTCGTCCTAACCCAAATAATTATATACACTGTTAAATTAGATGACGGCAGCGGGTGTACATACCAATTTCTGTCACATCTTGTCTTTTTTTCCTCTGTTGCACTGATTGCATTAGAAGTTTTTTTCCACTTTTGTCCATTCTCCGATCTTGATACAATTTGAACAGAAATTACTGGACACAGTAGAAAGTCATTTTGGTAACACAAGAACACATTCAAAGCAGTGCGCAAATAGAAAAAAGCAGATTACATGTAAGTTCAGTGTCTCTGCTTCCAGCTTTCAGTCACAGCTGACATGAATAGTAAGGGTGCGCTTGATTCTGCCACCAGCGTACACCTCAATATGGATTATATGAGTGGATTAAAGAAATAAATGTGAATATAATTAAATGTAAATATAGTTTTGGTGTCCCAGCACCCAGCAGTATCCTGTATCTCCATCACCCCATCAGTCCACAACACCTGTACACCACGTTCCAAATTATGATGCAAATGATATTTGTGTCTTATTTTCCTAAATAGTTGATGCAAATGACAGTCAGTATAATTTTCAAGTCATCAACCGTTAGAGCATAATTCAGCTTTTATTGAACAAATCTCCCAATGGTAACTATTTTTTGCAAAAATAAAAAAAAAAAACTCAAAATGCACTGTTCCAAATTATTATACACAACAGAGTTTCAAAACATTTTATTGGTTGTAAAGAACTGAAAATGCTCATTTGTTGAATTTGCAGAATTAGGAGGTCATATTTACTGAAATCAAAAGCTATTTCAATCAAAAACATCTTAACTGTCATAAATTGCCATTTCAGGGCAGAAATAAGGCACCATTCACCTGCAGTGAGTTTGCACATTAAATGAATAATAATAACGAACACAATGCTTGCCACAAAGGGCGAATTACAAAAACCTAGTGATGTGAAGGCAGGCACCAGTGCTCCGATCTTATCCAGGAAATATTTGGCGAGGCGTGTTTCAAGGCATGCATCGTGACGTATGTGTTGACGTTGGACCACATGACTGGGTCAGGAAGCCATTCATGATTTTGCATGCAACATGAAATAAAGTGATACCCAATGGAAATCCCCGTCCCTCACGTTTTATGTAGTCATGTTTTACTGTGTAAGGGATTTGTCACAGCCAATTTTCAGATGGAGCCAGCACCAAAAACATGGACTTCTCCTGTTTGGGAAAAGTTTGAGTGTGTTTCTCCCATTGATGTATTTTTAATAAATAGTGGCTCTTTATTCTGACTAAGGTGATGGCTTAGTGGTAATGCATTTATTTTGCAAGTGGGAGACCTGGATTCGAATCCCAGCTGTGTCGTTCTTTCAATTTCATTTTTATTTGCAAGGTGAAATGTCTTGTTGTGTCTCAAAGAGCTTGGATCATTATTACGCATCATTATGCTGAGGCACCATTGCCATTGTGCCCTGCATGAGAATAAGGCCAGAGCTGAATATACTGGGACAGTATAAGACTATTGAAAATTTATTATTTCTGAATAAAAATGGATAAGTAGTACAAGCACACAAAGTAACACAGACACATTCACTAGAGTCACCCCAGTTTTATTATTTCTTTTTTCCCTGATGAACATTGATATTTCTTAAAAGACAGCACATTTATTGAAATTGAAAAAATACACATTAAACCAACAACACTCTTGTAAAAATCAGCATGTTGTATACATTTTGTCCACTAGATGGACTAGTAGAGAAAATGAAGTCGCACATGACACCTTGTCTATGTGAACCATTTTGATGAAAAGCCTCAAGTCCTCCAGAAAGCCTCATTTGGCCATCACTACAAAAAGCTATTTTCAAGACCACAAAGGGGTGATACAGAAAAATACAAATAAAGGAAAACCATGAAAGGTAACTTACTAAGAAACTGGCGAAGCAGAGAAAAAGGCTGAGACTTTAAAACAGGAATCAGGTGAGGGGATTCCTGTCTGAACACGACGAGGTCGCAGAGAGGAATAAACCTCGCCAGCGAACTTAAATAATACAGGAGTACAAATCAAAATGTGAATCAGGTGTGGAAGCATGAGTGAAATGTAATCAGTGACACAAAACAGCTGTGACAGGCCATGAACAGACTTGGCAGGCAGAAGTCCTGTCACGACGCTGTCAAAATAAAATCACAAACAATAATGGCAAAAATCAGAACTAAATACATAAACAGAAAAAGGATAACCAAAAGTCCCGAGCACAAGGCAGACCCGCACTCGGCATCATGACATTAACAGGCCAAGTTACATGTTAACATAGGACCCCTTCTTTGATATAACCGTCACAATTCTTGCATCCATTGAACTTGTGTTTTTGGAGAGTCTCTGTTTGAATTTCTTTGCAAGATGTCAGAATAGTCTCCCACAGCTGCTGTTTTGATCTGAATTGCCTCCCACCCTCACAGATCTTTTGCTTGAGGATGCTCCAAAGGTTCTCGATAGGGTTGAGGTCAGGGAAAAATGGGGGCCACACCATGAGTTTCTCTCCTTTTATGCCCATAGCAGCCAATGACACAGAAGTATTCTTTGCAGCATGAGATGGTGCATTGTCATGCATGAAGATAATTTGGTACAGAAGGCATAGTTTTTCTTTTTGTACCATTCAAGAAAGTGGTCAGTCAGAAACTCTATATACTTTGCCAAGGTTATTTTCACACCTTCAGGGACCCTAAAGGGGCCTACCAGCTCTCTCCCCATGATTCTGGCCCAAAACATGACTGCCACCTCCTTCTGACGTTGCAGCCTTGTTGGGATATGGTGGCCATCCATCAGCCATTCACTACTCCATCTAGCTGGACCATCCAGGGTTGCACGGCACTCATCAGTAAACAAGACTGTTTGAAAATTAGTCTTCATGTATTTCTGGGCCCACTGCAACCATTTCTGTTTGTGAGCATTGGTTAGGGGTGGCCGAATAGTAGGTTTATGCACAACTGCAAGCCTCTGGAGGATCCTACACCTTGAGGTTCGTGAGACTCCAGAGGCACCAGCAGCTTCAAATACCTGTTTGCTGTTTTGTAATGGCATCTTAGCAGCTGCTCTCTTAATATGATGAATTTGTCTGGCAGAAACCTTCCTCATTATGCCTTTATCTGCATGAACCCATCTGTGCTTTGAATCAGCCACAAATTTTCTTCACAGTACGATGATCACGCTTAAGTCTTCATGAAATATCTAACATTTTCTTACCTTGTCCAAGGCACTGCACTATTTGATGCTTTTTGTCAGCAGAGAGATCCTTTTTCATTCCCATATTGCTTGAAACCTGTGGCATGCTTAGTAGTTTTCCTTTAATTGGGCTCACCTGGCACCTAATTATGACAGGTGTCTGAGATTGATATTAGTCATCCAAAGAGCCCTGAGACACAATACCATCTATGAGTTTAATTGAAAAACAAAAAAATTCAACGTTTATGACACTAAAACCCTATTTGCATAATAATTTGGAACGCGTTGTACTGTGGAGAGAGACCCGCAGATCCAAAACTCCACCGACTGTGTCAGGTGGGCTGGAGTCTTCCCCTGGCGTACGCCTCCACTGGTAAAGGTCTATAAAAAAGTCACTTTTGACCTCTTTTATGGTCAAGCGGTCAGTTAAACCATATCAGGGTCACTCTTCAGGTATTGTAGCATCGCCATGCAAGAGATGACAGCCCGCAGTCAAGTGGCTTCTGAGTTAGTAGGGGGACAAATTTTGCCACATACATACCCACACCACAGAATCTCTTTCATATATACAGCAGGGAAAATAAGTATTGAGCACGTTGTGGAGAAAGGAAGCAGGCGAGGCAACAAGCTGGATGACACATGAACTTTATTCCATTTCCAACATACAGTACAGTAAAAGAGCTCCCAGGTTTCTGTGCATTCCTCTTTTACACCTCTAATCCCATGCATTGAGGCCCGGAACTCCTGACCATAATACACTGTTTGGAACAAAGACCTGTGTGGCACATTAACATCATTACGCCAGTGCCGCTGCTCATACCCTGCTCTCTTCCAGCGGCTTCGGTGGGTAATCCTCTCCCCAGGGAGTGCATAGTCCATACTGTCCCATTTGAGACCCCCCAGTGGCACTTCCTCCTCTGGTCCATTGTTCCCCCTTATCCCAGCTGCCTTCTCTGGGTGGAGAATCCCCCACCCGTGCCGCCACACAGCCCCTCTCGAACACCCAGAAAGGGCACTAACCCCCCCATCCTTTGGACTTGAGCCGGCGCCCATAGCGGCTGTAGCGGGGAGTCGCTGATCCAGTTGGAGCTCCCTGATGGCGAGGTGTACAGGAGGGCACGTCAGTCTGTGGAGGGAAAAAGTGGGGGGGGGGGGGACACATCAGCTTCACATGCACAGGTCCCTACCGAGTGAACACCAACTTGCGGAGCCACCAATGGTGGACGTCCACGCCGGGGAGCTTGGGCCAACACCACTTGCCCGTCTGCCAACACAAAAGTGGGCTTCAACCTGTCGATGCATGCGGTCTCCCTACGCCCCCGCAAGTTTAACACAAAATGTTTCACCCCAGGTTCCAACACCCTGAATGGTCCGTTGTACGGTGGGCACAGCGGGGTCCAGGGCGCATCGTGCCTGACAAAAACAAAGCTGGCGTTCTGTAAACTCTTGGGGACGAAAGTGTGGGGAAAATGATGAGCCGGGCCCGGTATGTTAAAAGCCTCCGTACTGTGCAAAAATTGCGTGGGCGGATCAGCCTTGGGCGCGGGGTTTTCTGGTAAAAACTCTCCGGGGATCCGCAGCAGCTGAGAAAAAACAAGGTCTGCCGGGGAGGCTGCCAAATCCTCCTTAGGTGCAGAGTGCAACCCTAAAAGAACCCAGCACTGCTTTAAGCGATCTATGAAAATGCTCGCATAATCCGTTAGTCTGGGGGTTGTAGGCGGTAGTGCAGTGAATTTTGACCCGCAGGCTCTGGGCCATCGCAGACCAGAGTTCTGAAATGAATTGTGGACCCCTGTCGGAAGTGATGTCTGATGGGGATCCGAACCGTGCAACCCAAGCTGACAAAAAAGCATGAGCCACTTCTGCGGATGTGGTAGAGGCCAGCGGGACCACTTCAGGCCAGCGCGTGGTGCGGTCCATGATTGTTAAAAGATGCATGAAACCTTGCAACAGTGGGAGGGGTCCCACCAAATCCACGTGGACGTGGTCAAACTTCCTGGCCAGGATTTGGAACGGCTCGAGGGGGGCTCTAGTGTGCTTTTGCAGTTTGGCCCACTGGCATGCAATGCAAGCTGCAGCCCACTCCTTCACGTCCTTGCGCAAGCGCAGGCAGACAAATTTCACCCCCACTAGCTTCACCGAATCGCGCACTCCCGGATGCGAAAGGGAGAGGACCGACTCAAAAACGTGACAGCACCAAGAGCTCGAAATCACCAGGCGCAGGCGGCCGATGGAGACATTGCAGAGCAAGGGAGGGCACCCTTCTTGCACCACCCAGCTCTCCAGCCTTAACCCAGTAGGTGCAGACTGGAGCACGCAAATGTCCGCGTCCCCAGCTTGCTCCACGGTCATTGCAAGGAAATTTATTCCCATGTAGACCAGGGAGACTAACGCATGTGACAGACAATCGGCCACGACGTTGAGCTTACCAGCAACATGTTGAATGTCGGTCGTAAACTCCCGAGATCACGGCCAAATGCCGTTGCTGCCAGGCCGACCACGATTCTGAGACCTTGGACATCGCGTACATCAGCGGCTTATGGTCCACAAACGCGGTGAACTCACGCCCTTCCAGCCAAAACTGGAAATGGTGCATCATCAGGTGTAGAGCCAACAATTCTGTCGAATGTGTTGTATTTGTGTTCGCCGTTGCGCAAGGTGCTTTTTTTTTTGTGTGCAGAGTGCTCACATTTTTCACACTGAAAAATGTGAGCAGCTGCCACGAACCGGAGACATACTGCTCTAGCACTGCTCCTATGGCAACATCAGACACGTCTGTAGTGAGCGCTATCCGTGCCAACGGATCCGGATGAGCTAGCAACATGGTATCCGCAAGCGCTGTTTTGGTGCCTGTAAAAGCCTGGACTCACTCGGGAGTCCAGTCAACGTTTTCCGCGGGCTTCTTTTTTTTAGTGCAGCTTACAACGGCTGCATCAGCTGGGCTGCCCGGGGAAGGAAATGGTTACAAAAATTGACCATCCCCCAAAACTCCTGCAGGGCCCTTACGGTCTGCGGATGCAGAAAGTACCTTATCCAGTAGCAGAATCATGCCCTCCAGCGAAACGCAGTGGCCCAAAAAATCAATCACAGGCACACCGAACTGGCACTTCGCCAGGTTCACTATAAGCCCATGCGTTTCCAACCTCTGGAAAATCATCTTGAGATAGGTGATGTGCTCCTCTTCGGACACGCTAGCTACCAGAATGTTGCCTAAGTAGACGAAAATGAAGGACAAGTCATGAAGCACTGCATCCGTCATCCTCTGGAAAGTCTGTGCTGTACCTTTTAATCCAAACGGCATGCCTAAAAACTTGAAAAGGCCGAAAGGAGTTATTACCGCTGTTTTCGGAACAGCTTCCATGCGCACCGGGACCTGATGGTATCCGTGGACCAGATCCACTTTCGAAAAAAAAACACGCCCCAGCCAGGTGCACGGAAAAATCCTGGATGTGCAGAATGGGATAATGATCATGTTCCGTGGCATTATTCAAGCACCAGAAATCACTGCACGGTAGCCACAACCCGTCAGCTTTAGGCACCATGTGTAGCAGGGATGCCCATGGGCTGTTGGAGTGCCTGACGATGCCCAACTGGTCTAAGTTGGCAAACGCCTCTCACGTGCTGGCCAGTTTAGCTGCGTCCAAGCGCTGAGGTCGCGTGAACACCGGTGGGCCTTTTGTTGTTATGAAGTGTTCGACCCCGTGTTTCATTATTGTTGTCGAAAAAGTCAGGACCGTGAGTGCTGGGAACTGTGTGAGCAAATGTTGGTACTTTTCCCCTGGAGCTATAACATTAGCCAGTGTTGTCGACCCAGCTCCCCAAGCTGTACAGGGCAGTGAGATAAAAGACACAGCATCCACTAATCACCTATTGGCAACATCGACTAACAACCCATAGGCACATAAAAAATCTGTTTCCTAAAATGGGGGCGGAACATGCAGTTACCACAAAGTCCCACTGAAAGTTGCGTCTGTGTAAGCATATCGTCAGTGTCCACTCGCCAAATGTCCTGATGGTGGATCCACTGGCAGCTGTGAGCTCGAGACCACTGCCTCCTGCCACCCTGTCTGTGTTGACCGGCAGGATGAGGGTCTTCTGGGAGCCGGAGTCCATCAAAAACCATCTACCCAAATGTGCACCTGTGACATAAAGCAGTCTGTTTGTGTCGCCATCTGTTGCACCTACAACTGAATTCCAAATGTGCCGTCTTTTCAGCTTCTTGAATTGGCATGGCAACAGGCAGTGTTGGGCATTTGAGCCGAAACGGCGGTGATAAAAACAGATAGCCCCGTTCCTTTGTCTCCTGGTGTCCGTCACGGCTACCACCAATGGATCCTCGACCTCGCTGGAGTCCCTCATGGATGCTGGTGCCACTGCCTGCACACTGAGAGTTCTGGTCGCCAAAATGATGTGGTCCGCTGCCTGCACCAGGGCGCAGTAGTCCTTAGCAACCAGCTGCAGCAAGTTGGCCAGGATCGCCCTCGCTGTAGCCGGTAGGTTCCTGAGGAACAAGTAGGCAAACAGGAATGATTCATCGCCCTTCCCCCTCAGCACTGATATGCTCTCCATGAGCTCCACTGCTGATCTGTCACCTAACTCCAAACGCGTTAGGAGTCTCTCTGCCCTCTCACTGTCAGAAAGGGTATAGCGCTGGAGAAGCATCCTCTTAAGCACCTCATATTTTCCTTGGGCTGGCGGCTCCTGCAGCAGGCTTGTCACCTGTTGTGTGGCGCGCGTATCCAGTGCAGTGACCACATAGTAATACTTGGTATCGTCCATTGTTTTCCCGTGGAGTGTGAACTGGGCTTCTATGTGCAAGAACCACACGGCTGGGTTGTAAAGCCAGAAGTCTGGGAGCTTGACTGAATCAGTGCATGCGGCGCTGGTGCTCTCCCTCCAGGTAGTCTCCGGGGCAGTGCTCAGCTTGCTTTCCATGGTACATCTTAGGGTCACCAATGTGGAGAAAGGAAGCAGGTGAGGCAACGAGCTAGATGACACATGAACTTTATTCCATCTCCAACATACAGTACAGTAAAAGAGCTCCCGCTTCTCTGTGCATTCTTCTTTTATACCTTTAATCCCAGGCATTGAGACCCGGAACTTCCAACCATAATACACTGTTTGGAACAAAGACCTGTGTGGCACATTAACATCATAATGCCGGCACTGCTGCTCACACCCTGCTCTCTTCCAGCTGCTCTGGCGGTTCCTCCTCTCCCCGGGGGGTACAGAGTCCATACTGTCCCGTTTAAGACTCCCCGGTGGCACTTCCTCCTCCAGTCCATTGTTCCCCCTTATCCCAGCTGCCTTCTCTGAGTGGAGAATCTCCACCCGTGCCGCCACAACATCAACATTTTTCTCATTAAACATATTTCTGATGGAGCCATTGACCTGAGATGTTCACCAGATATCAATAACAACCCAAAAAATCCATACATACAAAGAAATCAAGGCAACAGTGCTCACAAAACAAGCTATAAAGTGGAATGACACAGGGAATAAGTATTGACTACATGAAGAAAAAGAGGTGCATAAAGGCACAGAAGGCCACGAAACCAACCAAAATCCACCAAAATTTAGGAAGCCATCCCATCTCCCATCAGTGCAAATTAATTTCAGCTGGTTAAGTCCTGACTGATAGCCTTTAAAAAGGTCTGTGAATATCGGATTGTCACCACAAAGAAATCGTGATAGGTTGGGGCAAAGAGCTCTCTCTAGACCTTCTGAACCTTATTGCTGCAAAACAAAATGATGGCACTGGTTACAAGCACATTTCTAAATTGCTGAATGTTCCAGTGAGCACTGTTAGAGCCATCATTCCAAAGTGGAAAGAACATCATTTTACCATAAACCAGCCACGACCAAAAGCTCCTCACAAGATTTCTGACAGAGGAGTCAAAAGAATTATCGTAAGAGTTATCTAGCGGTTCCAAGGTTGTCATAGCCAGGAGCGGCACTGGGGTTAAGCTCCCAGTGCTCATAAAATGCTCCTTATGGCGTGCGTCTCGAAAAGCCTCTGACAACTAAGTCCAACTCCTAGCCTGCCCGTGTGGTTTAGTCTCTAAGCCCGGCGGAACTGCTTTTACTAATAGGAGAAGGGGCGAGGGCGGATCTCTGGCGCCTTAAAACCAGATGCTTCGGGTAGATGGTGGCTCGTCAACCTGGGAAGGTAGCCCATCTAGGGGAAGGTAAACCCTGATTTCAAACCTCTGCTGCCTTGCGGCATACCCGGTCACGGGAAAGGCTTCGGGAGTCAACCCTGAGGAAAAATCCGGAGTCGGAGCCCCTAAGGCAGTTCTATGTTGTGCTCAACATCGTTCTGGCAGCTCCTGCAACGGCGCTGGTGCCAAACTGTAGCAGCCCTGCTGTTCCTTGGGATTCATCAGTGACGTGGAGAGGGGGGACATGCTGCATGGGCAACATCTTGTCCTCCATATCTTCCTGCCCAGGCTTGAATCCTACCAACGCCCAACGCTGGAAGGTAGAACACCGGATCACTGGAGAGGACACTCCAGCTTCGCCTTTGGCGTAGACAAAACACGGGGAATGACAGTTACCGGTTATAAGCCACTGCTCAATTGGCGTAGAGCGTGGCGCCAGGGGTTGTTCCCGACGGTGGGAGGGATCATCAGATCTCACTGGACAGCTACCGCCCGCCTCAAGCTGGGCAGCCCCCAGCCAATAAGGTGTTGTCCCGCCACAGCTTGCTTTCCTCATTGGGTGCATGAGGATAAGGAGAAATCCAAACAGCAGGCTGAGAACCTTCGCGCCAGGCAAGACAATAAAACAAAAGAGACCAACTCTAAAACTGGGAATTTGGAACGTCCGCACTATGATGACAGGACTCGCTGCTAACCTCAAGGACATCAACGACACCAGGAAGACTGCCATCATCAATAATGAGCTGAAGAGACTGGGAGTGGATATCGCCACTCTCCAGGAAACACGGTTAGCTGATGCAGGCACACTGAGAGAGAAGGACTACATGTTCTACTGGCAGGGAAAGGGCAGTGACGAACACAGGGAACACGGAGTGGGCTTCGCAGTGAAGAACACTTTGCTGAAGATGGTGGAACCGGGCAGCACTGACTCTGCACGACTCCTCACCCTCCGCCTGAACACCACTGAAGGCCCAGTCACCCTCGTCAGTGTGTATGCCCCAACACAGACAGCCACACCAGAGGCAAAAGACGAGTTCTACGAGAATCTCACAACAACTGTCAGGATCATCCCCAACTCTGAACAACTCATTCTCCTTGGAGACTTCAATGCCAGAGTGGGTGCTGACCACGACTCCTGGCCCTCCTGTCTTGGACCTTTTGGCGTGGGCAGAATGAATGACAACGGACAGCGGCTGCTCGAGTTCTGCACATATCACGATCTGTGCATCACAAACTTGTTCTTCAAGACCAAGCCCCAACACAAGGTTTCCTGGCAACATCCGCGCTCAAAGCACTGGCACCAGCTAGACTTGATCCTGACCAGGCGCACCTCACTGAAGAACGTGCTAATCACCCGTTCGTTCCAGAGTGCAGATTGCGACACAGACCATTCATTGGTGTGTTGCAAGGTCAAGCTGCAGCTGAAGAAATTCCATCGTGCTAGACAACCTGGAAAGGCACGGATTGACACCAGCAAGATGGCCCAACCAGAACTTGTTGAGCAGTTTGCCTCCACCTTTGAGAAGGAACTTGGTGTACCACAAGGAGGAGAATCTGCAAAGCAGAAGTGGGAAGAGCTGCGAAACACCATCTACCGCACAGCCTTGGCTACCTTTGGGAGGAAGACCTCGAAGTCACAGGACTGGTTTGATGCCAAGTTGACCGAGATGACCCCCGTCATTGAAGCCAAGCGCTCAGCACTTGCTGAGTACAAGAAGTACCCAAACGAGAAGAATCTTCAGATTCTCAGGGCTGCGAGAAGCAAAGTTCAGCAGACTGCTCGGCGCTGTGCCAACGAGTACTGGACTCAGCTCAGCCAAGACATTCAAACCGCTGCCATAACAGGGAACATCCGTGGTATGTACGATGGCATCAAGAAAGCACTTGGTCCGGCTCAGAGCAAGACGGCCCCCCTCAAATCTTCCACTGGGGAGATGATCACAGAGAAGAACAAGCAGATGGAGAGATGTGTGGAACACTACTCCGACCTCTACTCTAGACAGAACACCGTGACACCGTCAGCCCTTGATGCCATCGACTGCCTGCCATCCATGGACGAACTTGACGCCGAGCCAACCATCGACGAACTCAGTAAGGCCATTGATAGCTTGGCCGCTGGCAAGGCACCCGGCAACGACGGCATACCCCCTGACCTGATCAAGCACTGCAAGACCGCCCTACTGCTGCCATTGCATGACGTCCTCTGCCAGTGCTGGAAGGAAGGTGCCGTACCACAGGACATGAGGGACGCCAAGATCATCACCCTCTACAAAAACAAAGGGGAGAGAAGCGACTGCAACAACTACAGGGGCATTTCCCTCCTCAGCGTTGTTGGCAAAGTCTACGCACGAGTTGTTCTCGTTCGTCTACAGAAGCTTGCCGAACGTGTCTATCCCGAGTCTCAGTGTGGCTTCCGCGCTGAGCGATCGACGGTAGACATGATATTCTCCATCCGCCAACTCCAGGAGAAATGCAGAGAACAGAACATGCCTCTGTACGTCGCCTTCATCGACCTCACCAAAGCGTTCGATCTGGTCAGCAGAGAGGGCCTTTTCAAGATCCTGCCAAAGATAGGATGCCCACCAAAGTTGCAAAGCCTCATCGAATCGTTTCACACCAACATGCAGGGGATAGTGCAGCACGATGGCAACGTCTCAGAGCCATTCAACATACGCAGCGGAGTGAAACAGGGCTGTGTACTTGCGCCAACCCTCTTTGGGATTTTCTTTGCTATGCTCCTGAGGCATGCCTTCAGCACAGCAACAGAGGGAATCTACCTGCACACAAGATCTGACGGCAGGCTTTTCAACCTCGCCCACCTGAAAGCCAGAACCAAAGTACGCGAGGCTCTAATCAGAGACATGTTGTTCGCAGACGACGCTGCAGTCGCAACCCACACACAGCAGGAGCTTCAGACCCTGATGGACCGCTTCTCCCAGGCATGCAAGGACTTCGGGCTTACCATCAGCCTGAAGAAGACTAACGTCTTGGCGCAAGGCATGGAAGCACCACCAACCATCACCATTGATGACTACAAGCTGGAGGTCGTGAATCAGTTCACGTACCTGGGGTCCACGATCAGCAACAACCTCTCCCTTGATACAGAGATCAACAAGAGGATTGGAAAATCAGCCTTCACACTTGCTCGCCTCACCACACGAGTGTGGGAGAATCCCAAACTCTCTGTCAAGACGAAGATGGCAGTGTACAACGCCTGCGTCATCAGCACACTGCTCTATGGGAGTGAGACGTGGACAACATACGCCCGGCAGGAAAAGAGACTGAACTCCTTCCACTTGCGCTGCATTCGCCACATCCTGGACATATCCTGGCAGGACAAAGTGCCCAACACAGAAGTTCTGTCCCGCGCCGGCCTTCCCTCCATGTTCACTCTACTCAGGCAGCGCAGGCTCCGCTGGCTAGGCCACGTTCACCGTATGGAGGATGGCAGAATCCCCAAAGACGTCCTCTATGGAGAACTGGCAACTGGCAGGAGAGACGTTGGCCGCCCACAGCTGCGCTTTAGAGACGTCTGCAAGAGAGACATGAAGGCCCTGGATATCAACACAGAGCGCTGGGAGGACCTTGCAACGGACCGCTCCAAATGGAGAGGCACCCTGACCAGACAGCTCAAGGCGGGTGAAGAGAGACTGACTGCTGCAGCAGATGAAAAAAGGACCCGCAGGAAGAACCGCCACAGACCCAGCAGCACGGAGACCACCCACAAGTGTGACCTGTGTGACAGGGACTGTCATTCGCGCATCGGCCTGTTCAGCCACAGGCGGTGCTGTTCCAGCAGAGTAGACGTTTAGGATTCTCTTCCATGGTCATCATAGACCGACGGAGGCTGACGATATATCTAGCCCAGCACATGCAGGCCATCAACCGGCTTGCCAATGGTGCACGTGAAGCAAGGGAGCAAGAAGTCACCTTCCGAAGGGAGGAGATGACACAAACTGCTGCTTTCAATCAAACTTTTCTGGCTGAACTGGGCAAGCTTGAGAACATGATGAGTGGCCGGCTCCCCATCCCCAGTGTTTTTAACTTGCGTACATACGAAACAAAACGGTCTGTAATTGTGCTGATACTTGTAATAAACCAGTGACTGTGTTTCCATCATGACTGTGTTTTGTCTGTTATGACACTGGTGGGAAAAGCATCAGTAATTACATACACATCCTCTCTTCTGACCAAATTCAGCTGTAAATCAGGTTATTTGTCTAGTACATTACCAACTTTCTCCAAAGTTTTAGAAAAAAAAGGGGTGCTAGACAATTTCATTGGAGTATATTATGGAGTCTAATTACTTAAACATCCTATAAAAGTCTATAGATCAAGGTCAGGTTGTAGGTTGTGGGAGCAGTTTTGGACCAACAAAATCTTGTGATGCAGTGAATCATGACATTATTGTTAAAAAATATTTAGACACATTTTGGTAATCCAGTCATGTTTGTCATGAATTGCCCGTTAAACGGGCGAGAAATAGGATACCAAACACACGCTGTAGATTTTTGCACATTTATTAACTTAAAGACAACACAAAAATGCTCCCAAGCAGACTGGTGAACAAAACGAGAAAATAAACACAAAAACGCTCCCAAGCAGAATGGTGAGCATGTAGAAAAATAAAGAACAACTATTAAGTGCCCCAGCAAGCAAACTGGCAAGCAAGTAGAAAAATAAAAAAAGTGCCCCAACAAACTAATCTGGCGGGCAACAAGGATAATAAACTATTGCAATGAAAAGAAATGGAATGACAAATGCTGGAAGCAAGTTGGGCTCAACGTCGGTGGTGCCAATACAGGGAACGCCTGAGCCGGAACACCCCGAGAAAAATGGGGCTCAGCGGCAGAGAAAAAAAACAGAGAGAGGGGGAGAAGGCACCACAACGGTGCATACAGCTTACCTTGACAGCAGGACCTAATCCCACAGAAGCAGGCTGCGGGCAGGAAACCAGAGGAAGTGTAACCCTTGCCTTATGTTAATTAGGTAAGGGAAATTATTAATTGTAGACCAGTTGCTAGGTTCGTAAGGGTTACAATAGGGAATTAGAGTGAGTGTGGAATGAAATAGCTGGAGGCAAGAAATGAGCAATTCATGTCTGTTATTAATAAATATAGAAGGAGCAAAATATACAAACAATGTACAAATATACAAATATAATGTATATACAAATATAACAACGGCCGGCATGAAATAAAACCCCAAAAATGTCCTACTGAGCTCAGTGTTTGTTTGTCCTTTCGGGTTAGTCGTTTGACCAGTCAAGATATCTCGTATCTCCAGACTCAGATTTCTTTTCCTCTTTTAAAGCGGCAACTTGGGTTGTTACCACTTTGAATCCTGGGCACTGGAGAGAGGAAGGGTGCTCTTCAATTGAGATCTTGGTTAGATCTCGGTTCAATCTCGGTTCAGTCTCGGGTCAGGCTCGCCATCTCCATTCGGAGAGAATCCAGGATCCAGAAGGTTTTTGGTCAGCAACCAAAAAAACCTAGCCTGCACGACAATAATGGTATTATTGTTTACAGCTAGAGTAATTCGTCTTCCAATCCCTTCTTATATAACACCATAGCTTAGTGTTTAAATTCTTCTCTCATATTACTATTATCACAATCCAGCAATATAGTAATATCTTACATTTCACATCTTACATGCATGTGTTCTTTTTTTCTCACAATCTCTGGTAGCACATGAGATACCCTTTTTTTCATGTAACCAATTAAATGAATTCCTCTGTTCATCTCTACATCATTTAACCATGAAATTATGATTAATCCCTTTTAACCTTGTCTTTGTAAATCATGAAATGAAATACAATTAATCTATCACATAACCAGGGAATATACCGTCCTATTACTTCCAATATTCCCTTTTAAAATCAGTAAAACCCTGTCTGAGCTACTGGGTTTAGCATAACCTATGGATTTACATAGTAGACCAACACCATGTGCTTTTAGCATCAAACTACACATTGCATTCGACAGAAATGGTGCATATGAACTAAAAGTACTTCAGCATACTGTTGGGAACTGAAATCACATTTAGGAAAACCATACAGACACAAAAATAGCCTTTTCCATTGCTTTTAAACAGAAAAAATCCACTCGCGATTAGCATTAGCACTCCAGTCAATTTTCCTAAAAACGCCAAAAAATAATGTGCCCAAAGTAAATCGAAAGCTGTTCTTCAACCGTTTGCAGCATCTTCATGGGGTTGATCTCATTTAAAAGAAAGCACTTTGAATTTTTTGGCAAAACAAACATAATCTCTCTAAGTGCTCCGGCCACTGAGTTACAGTCATCTAAACATAGTGAACTTGAAGAAAATAAATTTGGCCTGGGTGTTTTTTTGGATACAAATGCTTGCAAATAACACACAGCTTCAGATCCAGGCTGGAAAATGCAACAGAAATGTAGAACCAAGTGTTATCCAGCTGAGGTCCAAATTTGGTAACAATACCACAAAAAATGAATTTATTACACAGCTTTTTCCTCAGGCTGTTCCCAGGCATTTTGGAACTGTGCCAAATTGTGCCAAATGGCACAGTTTGGAAAAACGTCTGTAACTTTTGAATGATTCAATGTAGAAGCTTCATTTTGGGCTCTAATGAAAGGTGACACTCAGGGCTGTGTCTGTGTGTGTGTGGGGGGGGGGTTGTCCCCCCCCTCGCTACAGAGGATGGACATCGGCCATCGCTACATGACGGATTAGCCTCATGTGGGATGTGGGACAGCAGCTCAGTCACCGCGGCTTCCCCCCCCTCACTACAGAAGAATAGTCAGGAATAAAGAATAATTTAGCTTATAACACCTTACCTCTTCACAGCAGCGTCCTGACGAACTTCTCTTCCCCATTGTCAGACGAACGTGACGCTGGTCTGCTCGTGGTTCTGGTCTTGCGACCCGATCAAAACATAATTCCATTATTGCAGTTTTGTGCTTCCATGATTGCGGTTTTTGGCGAACGATTTTTCAAAACAAATAACAGTAGTAATTAAAAAAAGACTGGCGAAGGCGTGTGTGTCACTCAGCCTTCGTCGTCAGCCTCCGTCGGTCTATGACCATGGAAGAAATCATAACATCTACTCTGCTGGAACCAAAACAAAATAAGCACCGCCTGTGGCCGAACATGCCGGTGCGCGAATGGCACTCCCTGTCACACAGGTTGCATTTGTGGATGGTCTCCGTGCTGCTGGGTCTGTGGGGTTCTTCCTGCGGGTCCTTTTTTGATCCGCTCCAGCAGTCAGTCTTCACCCAGCCTTAAAAAAAACAGCTCGCGAACTTCTCTGCTTCAATTGGCTCACTGCATTCACAGCCTTGGTAGGCGGGTCCTTCTGGCTAGGTTTTCAGTCATTGGTTCTTCAAGGTTTCAGAAACCCAATTCAAGGCTCTTATTAGTCGAATGAGAGGTCAATCAGATGAACTGATCTGTTCGCGGCTGTGTCTGCAGCTTTTATTTTCAGTGCGCGCTTGGACGCCATACACCACCTACATCACAATCTCCATCATGCGTTCTAGAGCGCACGAGAGCGCCCTCGTGCGCTCTAGGACGCAGAGACTTGCCCATCCGTGGTACAACGGAGCGCAAGAGGTTAAACAGAAAAAAAATCCACTCGCGATTAGCATAATGCTAACATTAGCATGTATTGTTTGGTTTCCACTCACCAAGATGAGGTATCAGTGTGAATACAGCAAAGGACACAGCCACAATGCCCCTCACGCTCGTGCTCCCTTCAACTTAGGATAATAAAGGTTGCAAATTAGCGTTTGGAGAGTGTTTAGATCCATTTATAGCATCTTTCTGAATGAAACTCACCAAGAAGAGGTATCTGTGTGAATCAGATCGCTTCACAACCTCTCTCGTCCGCGCTCATATTGTGAAAGACTGAATTCCGAGTGCGCGCTCGCTGCCTCTACTCGGAAGGCGGGGCTAATATCACTCTTAACAAATGGTAGACCCAGATCACCCAGATCACCCAACGTGACCATGAACCGGAAATTCAAAAGTTGGATGATGAGGATCGCACTTCCTCTTCCCCAAGATAGTCAGTTTTCAAAATAAAATCACACACTTTCATTAATACAAATGAAATCTGAGAAAAAGGGTCATTTTCTCAGCTGGGTTACACACTCCCCCGCTTAATATCATGCACGTCCCGTTGCATGTGTAACCAAGACTGTCCATCGTCAGTATTTAGAAACTCTGAGAAAGCTGTATTCAAAACTTGGAAAAGGGACTTAACAACAGTCACTAGAGGATTTCCTAATTCAGGATACTCTAGTCTTTTTGGGAGTTGTCTGATTCTTTCAGATCGTCGTATTGGTTGAATTGCAATGTGATCATTTTTGTCCATTTCATCAGGCAAATCATTCGATTGGTGTTCTTGCCCCTCGACTGAATTGTCAGAAGGTTCCTCTAGTATTGTTGCTGTTTCATTTTCCACAGGCGAATTATAGGAAGGTTCAATCTCAATTGCATTAGGCTCCCTATCCGGTTCTGCATTGGCAGTGGTCTCAGGTAAATCACAACCAGGTGGGTTTGTCATTTCCGGTGTTTGCAAAGGTTTTGGATAATCATGTACAGTAGTAAATCTGGTTATCTCTCCACATGGGGAATCCTCAACCCACGGAATCAAAAATTAATTTTCAATTTCGATTAACTCTTCGTGATCATTGTTCTGTGCAACAGTTGTTTGGCGTGTCTTAGGGCGGTGAATAGGCTCTGGTTCAGGTTTTTCTGCTGTGGCAACGGGGAGGAAACTGCAGGGAAGCAAAAGGTCTCTGTGTAAAGTTCTTGAGGGACCTTGCTTTGACTCGGGCTTAACCGTGTAAACAGGTAAATTACCTGCATGTTTGACTACCACATGAATATCGGCCTCCCATTTATCAGCAAGCTTATTTTTTCCACGCAGTCTCATTTCTAACTAAAACCCTATCCCCAAGTTCAAGTTCAGAAACAGTGATTTTGCGGTCGAACCTGGCCTTGTTCTTGTCTGCAATCTTTTGTGCATTTTGTGAAGCTAACTTGTAGCTTTCTTCGAGCCTTTTCTTGAGATTTTCAACGTATTGCAAGTGAGTAACTTCCTGATCTTTGTTGAGAGGAAGTCCGAACGCTAGATCAACTGCCAATCTGGGTTTTCTACCAAACATTAATTCGTAGGGAGTAAACTCGGTTACATCACTGCGTGTGCAGTTGTATGCATATACTAACGGCATAACATAGTCTTTCCAGTGGGACTTTTGTTTGGACTCAAGTGTTCCTAACATACTCAGTAGCGTTCGGTTGAATCTTTCAGTAGGGTTACCCCTGGGGTGGTATGGGGTTGTTCTTATTTTCTTTATGCCTGAGATCTCACAAAGGTCTTTTATTAGTTTTGCCTCAAAATCAGGACCCTGATCACTGTGCAGGTGCTCAGGTATACCGTAGTGAACGATGAATTGATCCCACAAGCACCTGGCAACTGTTTTGGACCTTTGATTTGAGGTAGGCAACGCAAGGGCAAATTTAGTAAAATGATCAGTTATTACGAGAATATTGCTGGTATTGCTACTGTCTGGTTCCAGACTGAGGAAGTCCATGCAGACTAGCTCTAAAGGTTGTGTGGTGGTTATGTTGACCAGGCTAGCCGCTTTTTCAGGAGGACTCTTCCTTCGTATGCACCGATCACATGTTTTTACCTTTTGCTCAACATCTGTTGCCATACGTGGCCAATAGAATCGTGTTCGGACCAGATCAAAGGTCCTGTCAATACCTAAGTGGCCCATGTCATTGTGCAGACTTTGGAGTACGGGAGGTCTGAGCTCCTCGGGAAGAACGAGCTGGTGGGTCACTTGGTCTCCAATTTGCCTTTTTCTGTACAACACTTCATTGTACATCTCCAACCTATGGAGTTCTTTGAGTAAAAGAGGAAGATCTGGGAGTTCTTCTCTAGCAGTCGGTGGGGGTGTTTGGCCACGTTCGATTTGTTCAATAACTTGTCTGAGTGTCGAGTCCGCTCTTTGTCTTTGATTTCTGTTTGAGACAAGACAGGGATAGTGGGTAAGCCATTGTCTTACTCAAAGACATACAAGTCTGGGATTGCGTCAGCTGAGATGGTAAGTGACTCCACAAGTGTAACACCACTATCCTTTATCAGAATCAGAATCAGCTTTATTGGCCAAGTATGCACAACACATACAAGGAATTTGACTTTGGCTAAAAACTTGCTCTCGTTCAAGTGGAGGATTTAAATAAGGATTCAATGACAACAGAGTATGTACAGTAAATTACAGTCTGTCCACGTTTCTATAAAAGGATGCAAATATATACAGGTATATATGCAGTTATTTACTCAGACTAACCACACTTTGCAGAAATATATAAAAAATATACAGTCACACAGTATTTCAATGTGAACTTAGATTCAGTGATATAATGTGAATGAAGTAAAAAGCAGTGTGAGAGTTATGTGCAATGTAATAATGGATGAAAAGTCATGAGTACAGCAACAGGTAGGACTGATTGTCATCACGAATTTTAACAAGGTGGTTTTGACAAATGGCTTGAACAGCTTCATCATTTACAATCTCTGTGGTGTCACTGTCAGCTAGGTGGTGCTCTACAAAGCGGCTTACACGCTCCTGCTCTTTCCTGGACTGGACATCGTCAACGAGTTTACCATGAGGACGTCTAGACAACCCATCTGCATCTAGGTTTTGCTTGCCTGCTCTATACTGTAACTTAAAGTTGTAGTTAGACAAAGCTGCAAGCCACCTGTAGCTTGTGGCGTCTAATTTAGCAGAGATCAATATGTAGGTGAGTGGGTTACTATCTGTAACTACCGTGAACTGACCCCCATACAAATAGTCGTGAAACTTTTCAGTCACTGACCATTTTAGAGCTAAGAACTCTAGCTTGTGAGCTGGATAATGTGCTTCACTCCTTGATAACCCGCGACTGGCAAAAGCTATGGCCCTAAGCTGACCGTCCTGCTCCTGATAGAGGGCTGCCCCCAAGCCAGTGGTACTAGCATCGGTATGGAGTACGTAAGGCAGCTTCGGATCTGCAAAGCCTAAGATAGGAGCTGATGTTAACCTTTTGATGACGGAGTCGAAAGCTTTTTGACAGTCTGTGGTCCATCGACTCTCAAATGGCAGTTTGGGATCAAAGTAGGTTTGGTCAGTGACTTTGGATTTTGACTTTTTGTTGAGTGGCGGGTAACCGCGTGTGAGGTCATTGAGAGGGCGTACTATAGACGAGTACCCTTCAATGAAGCGTCTGTAGTACCCTGAGAACCCTAAAAAGGATCTCAGTTCCATGAGATTCTTAGGCCGTGGCCAGGTCTTAAGGTCCTGAATCTTTTCGGGATTTGTCTCGACGCCGCTTTCCAAGACTACATGACCTAGGTACCGGACTGTTGTTTGAAAAAATTTACATTTTTCTGGCGATAACTTTAGCCCGTACTCTTTAAGACGATGGAGTACCCGCATGAGTTGCCGTTCATGTTCTTCCAAACTATTTGAAAAGATGATGAGATCATCTAGAAAGACTAGCACCTCATTTAAGTTCATGTCACCGACGCAGCACTCCATGAGCCGCTGAAAGGTGCTTGGGGCGTTGGTTATGCCCTGCGGCATGCGGTTGAACTCCCAGAATCCAAGGGGTGTTACAAAAGCAGTCTTTTCTTTGTCTGCTTCTTCTACCTCAATCTGGTAATCTCCAGACTTAAGATCGAGGACTGTAAACCACTTGGAGCCTGTGAGCGCCGAGAACGTCTCCTCCAGATTTGGGAGGGCATAAGAGTCCTTTCTTGTTTGTAAATTGAGTTTGCGAAAGTCTATACATAGACACACATCATTGTTTCGCTTCCTCACTACAACAATGAGGGACGAATAGGGAGACTGGGATTCTCTTATCACACCTGCAGCGAGCAGCTCTTGAAGGTGTTTACGCACTGCCTCAAGGTCTTGGGGGTGTATAGGGCGAGCACGGTGCTTAAAGGAAGTCGGATCATGAAGACTGATGGAGTGCTTCACTTTGCTCGTACACCCAAAGTCCAAATCATGGAAAGCGAATACTTCCGGGATGTCATTTAGTTGTTTGGTTATTCGCTCTTTCCACTCCTGTGGAATCGGTGAATCACCAAAGTTGAAACTCAGTTGTGGCTTGTTTGTGGCCGACTCATTTGCACTGACGACATTGTGCTGGGACAGGATACAATGGAAAGCTCCAAGTTCTGCGATGACACACGTGGACGGCACTGTGACATTTTGCTCTGTTTCGTTCGTAATCATTACAGGCACTTTGTGTGGAGCTCGGGAAGGAAGTGTTATCAGGCAAGTTTTAGCACAAAGGCCACCCGGCAAGGAAGACTGAGAGGGGTGTTCCACTATAGCACAGGTGTCTGAAGTACAGTGAACGTTGGCAGACCCCTCTAAAACTACAGTTTTACCTGCTGGGACTACAGCTGGGGCTTTGCTCGACAAGGTAACTAATCCAATGTTCCCATCTTTGTTCTTTGTATGTCTTAGTTCGAGGGTTTTCAACAGTGTCCTAAAACCGTAAGAGCTAGGTAAGTAATCAGGAGTCTTCATGTCTAAATACTTTCCATAAAGAACATCAAGTGTGTTTGTTCCCACTAACACTGGTGTCTGACTATTAGGATTGGCATCTGGAACAACGAGAGCTAAGGTTGGTATGTCAATCTCTGTGCAAAAGAAGTCTTTTGGAAAGGTGATACACATCTCTATATAACCTAAATAGGGAACGGGCTGACCTGCAGCGCCCTCTACTTCTAAAAGGTCATAGAGTGGTTTAAGGCTTTGATTGGGAAAGTTCTGTTTGTAAAATGACTCGGTGACTGTAGTCACTTGTGACCCTGAGTCAAGAAGACAATGCACATTAACATCAAAAATGCTAGCTACAGCTGTGCATTTGGAGCCAACTAACCCTTTTGGTAGGCTATACTTAGGTGGGTTAGTAACAGATTGCTTAAGGCTAGCGCGTTGCTTGTACTTAGTGGGACATGACTGTCTGGCTACAGTCTCCATTTGCCCCGTAATGGAGACTGTTCTTAGTTTAACCCGGTCTTTATTAGCTGTGGGATTTCTAGACCCCCATCTCTTTTGTTTCTCTTTAAACAGCTTACGCTTTTCGGTAACTAAAGCTGGGTTTGGTTCGTTTTCGCAGCTCGGCTTGATGTGGCCATCCTCTCCACATTGGAAACAGTACCACGGTTTGGGTGGGGTACTTCGAGTTCTGACCGTTTGTTCTGTGGGTTCCTTTGTCACTTTATTCGGCTTTCGTTTCTCTTTTGGCTTTGTACTGGGTGTACTTTTTGAGTTCTGGGCTTTTGGTTTTGCAGATAGTTTTGCTAGTTGATTTTGAATTTCTGCAACTTGTTTTGAGAGTTCTTGAATTGAGTTTACTGTGGTATTGTCCTCATCTTCATCTGAACTGCATTGCACAGTTTGCACGTGGGAGGTCACTTTTTGTTTTGAACTGCTCAAACGTTGTCTCATTCGCGAGGCTTTGGCAACATTTTGGTCTTCTTCAGTACGTAGCAAGCGGAGCAAATCAGGAAAAGTTGGGGGATTTGTTTGTTTTTGTTTTAACTGGAGTGCAGTTAAAAGGGAATCATCCCAACAACCTCGACAAAACTGTGTGACAAGCAGCCTGTCAAAATCCTGGCTTGAAGCACCACCATGCTTCACAGTGTGAGTCAAAGCTACTTGAAGACGTTGTAGATATGATGAGGGTTTCTCACCTGTGTTTTGGAAGGTGTCAATAAACTTGGCGTAAAGCTCTCCGCCATCTTGAACTGTACCATAAGCAGAATCTAACAGCTGAAGGTATTCTGATGGTGAGCTGTTGGGGTTCAAGTACTTGACTACATCAGCTGCTGGGGGTAAAAGAGACTCAATGATCTTCCGGGATTGTTGCAATTTGGACATAGCAGGATCAGTCAAGATTAATTCTACACTGGAGCACCAAGTATCATAATCTAGCTCATAAGTTGGTCGGAGGTCTTTGCCAGAAAAAGCTCCGAGCTTTTGTGAAAACAGCTGCACAGAAAAATCTTCCCTTTTCACAATGTGCTCAACTACCACACGTTGCACTTCTGGGGGATTTAAATCATGTGCAGAAATGGTGGGCATACTTCGAGCTGGGGTGCTCGTAGTGTGATTTGACTGGTTAGTTGGTTGTGCACCTTGAATACTGGACTCAGCTGCAAAAGGCTGAGGTTGAGGTTCATCTAAGAAAGCTTCAGGTAAGTTATCAGGTAACTTAACTTGCTCTGACTGATCATTTTCAGATTCTTTGATTGCCTCAGAAATCTGTAACATCACGTCTTTCAGGACATCTGCAAAATCTCTGCCACTCATCTTCGCTAGGTTTTTAATATCAGTGCGATGTAACTTGATCATCTCATCAAGTTGCTCATCTCCAGCGATTTCACTCACTATCACTGCATTTGGAATTTTCACAGATTCACGCTCAACAATATCCATTTTGGGTACGTTATAGGCTTGAAATAACGTAAGGGAGAGAAAAAAAAAAGGCTCCTGGCTGGGCTCGCCACTTCTTATTGTAACCCTTGCCTTATGTTAATTAGGTAAGGGAAATTATTAAGTGTAGACCAGTTGCTAGGTTCGTAAGGGTTACAATAGGGAATTAGAGTGAGTGTGGAATGAAATAGCTGGAGGCAAGAAATGAGCAATTCATGTCTGTTATTAATAAATATAGAAGGAGCAAAATATACAATGTACAAATATACAAATATAACAACGGCCGGCATGAAATAAAACCCCAAAAATGTCCTACTGAGCTCAGTGTTTGTTTGTCCTTTCGGGTTAGTCGTTTGACCAGTCAAGATATCTCGTATCTCCAGAATCAGATTTCTTTTCCTCTTTTAAAGCGGCAACTTGGGTTGTTAACACTTTGAATCCTGGGCACTGGAGAGAGGAAGGGTGCTCTTCAATTGAGATCTTGGTTAGATCTCGGTTCAATCTCGGTTCAATCTCGGGTCAGGCTCACCATCTCCATTTGGAGGCAATCCAGGATCCAGAAGGTTTTTGGTCAGCAACCAAAAAAACCTAGCCTGCACGACAATAATGGTATTATTGTTTACAGCTAGAGTAATTCGTCTTCCAATCCCTTCTTATATAACACCATAGCTTAGTGTTTAAATTCTTCTCTCATATTACTATTATCACAATCCAGCAATATAGTAACATCTTACATTTCACATCTTACATCTTACATGCATGTGTTCTTTTTTCTCACAATCTCTCTGGTAGCACATGAAATACCCTTTTTTTTCATGTAACCAATTAAATGAATTCCTCTGTTCATCTCTACATCATTTAACCATGAAATTATGATTAATCCCTTTTAACCTTGTCTTTGTAAATCATGAAATGAAATACAATTAATCTATCACATAACCAGGGAATATACCGTCCTATTACTTCCAACATTCCCTTTTAAAATCAGTAAAACCCTGTCTGAGCTACTGGGTTTAGCATAACCTATGGATTTACATAGTAGGCCAACACCATGTGCTTTTAGCATCAAACTACACATTGCATTCGACAGAAATGGTGCATATGAACTAAAAGTACTTCAGCATCACTTCCGGTTATGGCTGCCACGTAGGACGGACGTGTCTCGCTCTGCTCTGCTCCTGGAGAAAAAAATCAGCAAATAACTCTCTCATTTGGGACAGAACGTATCCCAGCATTTGGGCGAGGATATGTCGGCGAAGCCTAAGGCTGGAAAACCAGGAAAAGGAAAAAGCGAGCCGCCGAAACAGTCCAAATTAACGGACTTTCAGGTCTGTGACGCAGTAAACAAAACTCCATATATGGCGGAGGAGGCTGGCAAAGGTGCGATATATGCGGGGAATGGCGCAGATGCGCTGATGGCTGCCATGAGTTCAATGAGAGCGGACTTTTCCTCTAGATTTGATGGGATTATGACAGCGTTGGAAGGAATAAGAAAGGAATTGGGTGACTGTGTAGAACGAACGGCGCAGATGGAGCTCCGTCTCGCTAGTGCTGAAGATGACGTCACCCGTCTTCAATTAAAGGTGCGCACTTTGGAAAAAAAAAATAAATCTCTGGAAGATAATATTTTGGATTTGGAATCTCGGTCGAGACAGAATAATTTGAGGCTGGTGGGTCTTCCAGAGGAATCAGAAGGTCGGGACGTATGTTCCTTTCTGGAAAAGTGGATTCCGGAGGTGCTGGGCAGCGAGGAGTTGCATTCAGCAGTGGTTCTGGAAAAAGCACATCGTATTGGCCCACGGAGAGATAAGGGACCGCCGAGGACCTTAATTATGAAGTTTCTTAGCAACAGAGACAGGATGAAGATCTTCAACGCTGCACGTGCTAAAGGAGAGATTAAACACCAGGACCAGCAGGTGCGGTTCTACCCAGATTTGGCCACAGGAATCCAGCAATTGAGGAAGCAGTTTGATCCCATACGTAAGGAGCTGCGCAACCTTGGGATTCGTCATGGTGTAATCTATCCTGCGAGACTGCTGACCACGTATGAGGGCAGAACCCACATCTTCAAGACCCCAGAGGAGGCGCAGGAGTTCATCAAGAAGATCAAAGAAGAAGAAGAGACTGGTGGGAGCTAAGCATGAACAAATATAAGGTAGAATAATTAAGCATTTGCACAGGCATCTGACTGACTTGAAGTAAATAGTAAGTTTACAAAATATAGATTGTATTATATATTTAAAAAACAAAAAAACAAAACAAACAAAAAAAAAAAAAACTATGATGTACAAAGTTGTTAAAAATTTTGGAGTTAAGTTGGAAAACTACAGAGGAGAGTTAATGTTACGTCATTAAAAGCAGTAGAGTTAGGGTGATTGGGAGGATGAAGAAGGAGTGGCTTAGGCTGTTCCCCGTGGGTGTGGAACGGTCGATGGCTATATCGGGAGACAGAATTTTTCTTTTGATTTTGGGGGGTTTGCCACAAGTGTGGGAAGGGGAAATTTGTTTGTGTGTAGTTTGTAGGATGAATGTTCAACCACTCATGTTTTTGCTTCTCTGTATGAGCATGTTTACATTGCAAGGTAATCCCAAACTCTCTATTGATCATGGACCAAAGTGTTAATCTTAATTTAACTTCATGGAATTGCAGAGGTCTACAAAATTTAAAAAAACTCAAACAAGTTATGAATAAAATAAAGGACATGGGTTCAAGAATTGTGTTTTTACAAGAAACTCATCTGATAGAGGAGGATGTTAAAAGAATTAGGAGTAGATGGCAGGGAAGTGTATTCACCTCTTCATTTTCATCCCGAGCCAGGGGAGTTATGACTCTCATACATAAATCAGTTCCTTTTCAAGTGAAAAATGTAATTGGAGACAAATTTGGAAGATATGTAATCATTCAAGGTTCTTTGCTATTAGAAAATATAAATCTTGTGAACTTATATGGTCCCAATATAGATGATCAGAAGTTCTTTGCTAATTTATTTCTCATCTTATCATCACTTACAGGGCAACATATAATAGCAGGGGATTTTAATTGTACATTGAATCCAAGTGTGGATAGATCAACAGGACTGGATTGTACGCACATTGGATGCAGGATGACTATTAATCATTTTATGAAAGAATTGAGATTGTTAGATATATGGAGAGAAATGAAACCACAAGTTAAAGCCTATTCTTGTTATTCCAGTACCTACAAGACATTCTCACGTATTGATTATTTTTTGATTTCCACAGAATTAAGGTCCAAGATTCAAAACTGCTTTTATGATAACATCGTGATCTCTGATCATGCACCCTGTTGTCTAATATATGTAGATAAAAAATTGACAAAGGAATCAGGTAGATGGCAATTTCAGCATAAATGGCTTCAGGATGAGGAATTTGTCAAGTATATAGAAAAACAGATAGACGAGTTCTTTGACATCAATACTACACAAACATCAGCATGTGTAAAGTGGGAGGCTTTCAAAGCTTTTATTAGGGGACATATTATTAGTTATACAGGATCAAAATCTAAGAAGACTCGAGAGGAGAGAGCTAAATTGGAACATAAAATAAAAAGTCTCCAGGAAAAAGTGTATGCAGGAAGTGACCCAAGGTTGGAGAATGAATTACTGATTTTGAGAGCTGAATACGACAAAAAATCAGCGAATAGAGCTGCCTCGAGTCTTCTAAGATTGAAACAATCTTTTTATGAACAAGGTGAAAAATCAGGAAAATTATTAGCATGGCAGATTAAACAATTGGAAATTAAAACACCAATTACCAGTATTATAAGTAACGGACAGGTAGTTATAGATCCTTTAGAAATTAATAGAGCCTTTAGAGATTACTATGAAAAATTATATGATACCAAAAATGAACCTGATTTAACAAAACTAAATGGGTTTTTGAACGAACTATCTATACCGTGTATTCCAAATGAAAATAGGGAGATATTGGAGTCTAAAATTAGTCAAGAAGAAGTTGGGCTAGCCATTGATAATATGAAATCAGGAAAAAGTGCAGGACCAGATGGTCTTCCAGTTGACCTTTATAAAAAATTTAAGAATAAATTAATAAAACCTTTTTTGGAAATGGTTTTAGAAGCATTTCAAAATAATAATTTACCATCATACATAAATAATGCCTTAATTATACTGCTGCCAAAACCAGGTAAGCCCTCTAATAAATGTGAAAATATGAGACCAATAAGCCTATTAAACGCCGACCTTAAGATAATCTGTAAAATTTTAGCAAGACGAATACAAGAAATTTTACCAAATATTATTAATCGAGATCAGAATGGCTTTATAAAGGGTAGACAAGGCTTCCATAATGTAAGAAGACTATTTAATATTATTTATTTTAATAAAGAAGCACCGGATACAGCTCTCCTATCATTGGACGCCGAAAAGGCCTTTGATAGAGTTGAATGGCCCTTTCTTTTTGAAGTCCTACAAAGGTTTGGACTTGGAAATAATTTCATAAAATGGGTTCAAATAATATACAATAATGCTACAGCAGAAATCCTAACAAATAACAATATTTCAAAACCAATAAAAATCAATAGAGGATGTCGACAAGGCTGTCCACTTTCACCTTTACTGTTTACTATGGCAATTGAACCTTTAGCGATAGCGATACGTTTACATTCACAAATATATGGAATTAAAGTTGGACCAACAGAACATAAAATCTCCCTGTACGCCGATGACATAATTTTGTTTATGTCGAATCTAAAAAAATCAATTCCAACCTTGTTGAATTTAATAAAGAATTTTGGGGAAATATCAGGATATAAAATAAATAAAACTAAATCTTCAATATTAATGCTAAATGAGACCCAGAGAAATTACCCAGCCCCTGAGGTAAATCAATTCAATGTTGTAAATCAGTTTAAATATTTAGGAATCCAAATTATGCCTAAGCTAGAATCAGTCGCCAGTGTCAACTATGAAGCCTTAATGTCAGATATCAATGAGTTAACTCAGAGATGGATGTCACTACCAATGTCGATGATCGGGAGAATCAATATACTTAAAAGTAATATTTTACCTAAAATACTTTATTTATTTCAATACATTCCCTTATCACCACCTTTAGATCTATTCTCAAGAATAAAAAAAAAGTTAGTGGAATTTATATGGAACAACAGGAGGGCTAGATTACGTTTGTCTTTATTATATTTACCATTTGATCGTGGAGGTCTGAAATGTCCAAATTTTATGTTGTATTATTGGTCGGCACAACTGAGGTCTATGACATATTATTTTTCATCAAATGATCTCCCTCACTGGACTGAAATGGAATCATACAATTTACCTTTACCTCTTCCCATATTCATATACTCAGATTCGGCAAAAAAATTACAAAAACAAGTTAAAAATCCATTTGTAAAGCATATGATCAAAATATGGTGTGAAGCTAAAAACTATTTAAAAGAACCACAGTTATTGTCACAATTTAGTCCAATATGGGGTAATCAATATTTTAAACCAGGGAGAGCGGACGCTGTATTTAAAGTATGGAATTTAAAAGGGATACAAAAGATTCAGGATTTATATTTGCCATGTGCAGACAACATAATGTCTTTTGAAGAGCTGAGGATCAAATTTAATCTCAATAGAACACATTTTTTTAAATATTTTCAACTTAGAAACTTTATTCGATCAAATCAAAATAAAGCTCTCACTCGACCTATTTATTCATCCTTGGAAAAAATGATGATGAAAGATAGTAAAAGAAAGGGTATTATTTCAGAGTTTTATAACTCATTGACACTATCTTCAAGTGAAAATTCACTGAAAAGATTAAACTACTGGAAAGAAGATCTGCAAATTGAAATTTCAGAGGAACAATGGGAATTGGCTTGTACAGAAGCTCAAACCAAATCAATAAATGTACGCCTTAAATTGATACATTTCAAATGGTTAATGCGGATGTATGTTACACCGGAGGAGTTAAATAGATATAACAAAAATATACCAGATACATGCACAAAATGCATGGAAAGTAAAGGAACCCTATTTCATTGTTTATGGGAATGTAGATTAATAAGAATGTTTTGGGAAGAGGTGAGGGTAACAATTGAAAAAATAATCTCAAAACAAATCATATTAAATCCTAAACTGTTTTTGTTGGGTCTGTACCCAGAAAAGCATAATTTTAATAAAAGTGAAAGAACATTCATAGACCTCAGTTTGCTTAATGCCAAAAAATGTATTGCACTATTATGGAAAAAGACTCATAGACCAGATGTGACTCAGTGGTTAAGACAGATGTTAACAAACCTTCCATTAGAAAGAATAACATATATACTGAAATCAAAGGAAATTGTGTTTGAGAATATATGGAGACCTTTTATTGATTATGTAAAAAATTTAAACATAACTCTTGAAGAAGAAGGTGAATGATGTGTGTGGACCTTGTAAATTCCAAACTGGTGAACATAATATGTATACTTATGTATTGGATTGTCTAGACTAAACAGAGGAGCATTGTTGAAGACTTGATTTTGTTGGTGGTTGTTGGTGTTTTTAGTGCATTTTTTTTTTTTTTGTAGTACTTTAGTGTTAGTGTTTGGTTGTTTGTATTATGTTTGTTAAAAAAAAAAAAAGGTTCAATAAAGATATTGTGGAAAAAAAAAAAGTACTTCAGCATACTGTTGGGAACTGAAATCACATTTAGGAAAACCATACAGACACAAAAATAGCCTTTTCCATTGCTTTTAAACAGAAAAAATCCACTCGCGATTAGCATTAGCATAATGCTAACATTAGCATGTATTGTTTGGTTTCCACTCACCAAGATGAGGTATCAGTGTGAATACAGCAAAGGACACAGCCACAATGCCCCTCACGCTTGTGCTCCCGTCAACTTAGGATAATAAAGGTTGCAAATTAGCGTTTGGAGAGTGTTTAGATCCATTTATAGCATCTTTCTGAATGAAACTCACCAAGAAGAGGTATCTGTGTGAATCAGACCGCTTCACAACCTCTCTTGTCCGCGCTCATATCATGAAAGTCTGAATTCCGAGTGCGCACTCGCTGCCTCTACTCGGAAGGCGGGGCTAATATCACTCTTAACGAATGGAAAGACCCAGATCACCCAACGTGACCATGAACCGGAAATTCAAAAGTTGGATGACGAGGATCACACTTCCTCTTCCCCAAGATAGTCGGTTTTCAAAATAAAATCACACACTTTCATTAATACAAATGAAATCTGAGAAAAAGGGTCATTTTCTCAGCTGGGTTACAGAAGGAAGTAGTAGGACACGGCAACAGCTGATGTAGTCGTGTTTATACTGTTATCACTACGTGTTGTATACACTGTGTATGTGAAAGCAGATCAACACCAAGCCAAACTCGTTTTTCATGAGCCAGGAAACTGAGCATTTTGCTCCTTTATTACAGTCTTCTAGATGGCTTACAATTCTTTACAATTGTGGCTGAAAAGCTAGATGAAAAGCTCGAGTGAAACTGAAAATACAAACAGAAAACAAAATGTGTTTTAGCTCTTTGTCAAGTGAAAAGTAAATGCACCAGAAAACGGCTAGCGCCAGAAATTTGCACAGAAGTTAACCTTGGCTGTTACTAAAGGCAAGCAAGACATTTTTGCAATCTTTTCATACGCTAATTAGATTGTTAATAGCAGCATTACTATGCTAATACACATTGCTCTAAGTCTAAGGCAAGCTGGTAAGCTCCTGGGATAAGACTAATTCCTGCTAACAACATATTTACAAAACGATCTCAAAACCACATCTTATGAAACTTATAAAGTTAACGAAACACTTGTTAAACTCACAGCCATTGCTGCAGGTGTAGAAAAAAGATTTAGCACACAGGAGGAGCATCTTGGACATTCACAGGCAGGTTTTCCTTTTTTTTGTACTGTGGAGTGTGTGAAATAAGAGGCTGATTCATGGCAGACGGTTGTGGGATGGCTGCCGCCTCGCTGGAGCTTCCTGACCGGGCCGGCTCCGGGGTTCTTGCCTCGTGTTCCATAATATGTCTTGGGTCACCAGTGTGGAGTGTGTGAAATAAGAGGCTGATTCATGGCAGACGGTTTATTACACACTTCACATCTCTCAAGCACAGAACAGAATGAAACATTTCAGCAGGCTCTCTTCTTTTACCCAAATCCCTCCTCACAAATTTCATGGCATTTCTCCACACACAACATGACATTTGCATTACACTGCATTCAACCCCCTACGTCCTTGACTCCTTCCTGCTATCTCGCCAGGAACCTCCTGAGCATTGTTCTCCCATGCTTATCCACTGTCTCTTGTCTGAGATGCTAAATAATCTGACTCCCCCAAGGTGCTACAGTACCACGGTTTTTGGACTGACTACTGCTGCTGCTACCCATAATGCATTGCGACCACTAACTACGCCTTCAAAATAAGATACAGGTAAACCAGTACTGACTGTATGGAAATTACTTTTAACCCAATGACCGTTTTTTAGCATGAATTATTACAGATGAATTATGACATTTTATTACTAACTTATTACGAACCATTTTTAACCTTTTATGAAACACACTTTTACTGTGGGCAGAACAGTGTTCCTTAAATACTCACACATAATTACAAACAGGTATAGCTCATGAGTAGTCAAAGGGCAGTAGCTGCACAGCCCCGGAGAAAGAGACAGCCAGAAACTGCACAGCGCTGTCAAAATAAACAAACTGGAAATAGAAAATACATTCATTCATTCATTCATTCATCTTCTTCCACTTAATCCTTTTCGGGTCGCGGGGGGGCTGGAGCCTATCCCAGCATCTTTTGGGCGAGAGGCAGGGTACACCCTGGACAGATCGCCAGCCCATCGCAGGGCCAACACAGAGAGACAAACAACCATTCACTCTCACATTCATACCTAAGGACAATTTAGAATCCCCAGTTTTGATGCCAATTAACCTAACTTGCAGAAACAACAAAACTCAAAATACTAAGAGAACAGAAAATAAACAGCCAAATAATTCACTGGGCAGAAAAGACTGGGCATGGCACAAATCCGTGCCCCAGCAACATGACAATGTTTCCATGTTATCTGTGTGTAATGGTAAATAATAAAAGACTTTTCTTAACCAAAATTCTACTTTTCCACCCTGGAAAATTGGCAGTAATGCTAAGAGGTTAAGAAAAATAATAATTAAAAAAAAAAAGTTTGTGTTTGCATCATGATTTTCTATTTTGTCTATTAAGACACCGGTGCGAAAAGAGTCAACAGTACAAACCATTTATCAGAGACTTTGAAAATAATGGCTCATTTTTAAGAAAAAGTAACCAAAAACAATTATTTTATTTATTGAAGACTGTACTGTTGGATGTGCCAGTGCAGAAGACACTGCACATTTTAGTGATAGTACCAGTATATGGAGGAATTCTGGGCCATATTAGCATCTGTATTTTCTAATAATGGGTTAGGGCAGGGGTGTCCAATCATGTGCCATGGAGGGCCAAGACCCTGCAGGCTTTACCTCCAACCAGTGTCTTCAACAGCAGATTTCACCGAATTTCTTCCACTGACTGCTGATCAGTGAAAACACCTGCTGAAGAGACTGGGTAGAAGAGAGAACCTGCAGGGTCTTGGCCTTCCATGGCACATGACTGGACACCCCTGGGTTAGGGTTTAATGGGATTTAACATTTTAACACAAACTGCTTTATGGTTCATAATTCTGTTGACAGACTTACACCAAACCAAAAATGATTTCTCAAACTGCTGGATTGTTCTTAGACAGCTTTTCCAATCTTTTAGTATTTAATTTATGTCACTTGGTGGTAACCTTCACACATAAAACAAAAGTGGAGACAGATCTGCAAAAAGTACAAAGGTTTATTGTCAAAATTCCCAGTGCAATACTGAATGAATACATTGTGGTGACACTAGACACAGCGGGTGGACATTCTTCTCACACCCAGAAGCAGGAAGAGGGGCAGAACAATGGACTGAAGGGGGTATCCCCCCAAAGAGTAACTAGACAGACAATGAGGGCAGGGGGGTGAATGTATTGTCATGAATGTCGCAAGTGTTATGTTAATGCGTCACACATTCTCTTTGTACACACACAAGCATAATGCACTAGCACAGCTCTTTATGCATTCCATTAAAGCTATATAAGCAGAATGCAGAGAGAGTTGAGAGGCTCTCCTACCAGACATGCGGCCCCACTGGGCAACGCTGGGGTCCACATGCTGTATTTATGTTAGAGAGCCAATAAAGAATCTGTGTCGACCTACGCTCGTGCCTCGCCTCCACATCCTTCCCTTACACCCGCTACATTGGTGACCTGATGTGAAATGGACTATCGCTCCCTTTCGCCGTGCTGTGTATTCCTTTTTCTCCACATAGGTGACCTGACGGAGATGAACTGTCTCTCCCTTACGCCACACACCATATGGTGACCTGACGTGGGATGACTGTCTGCTTCCTTTCACCGCGCTGTGGATTCCAGAGACCAGGGATCGCCTATATCCTTCGCATCCACACTGGAGCTCGTGCGCCTTATCCTCTCTCCACGATGGTGACCTCCAGGGCCGGACGGAGAGCGCGGCGCTGGGACCGAGACGCACGAGGATCAGTGACACGAGCAACGCACAGAAACAGCCTGAACGGGTAAGATCATCGACGCCATCTGCGTTGATTTCCATCAAGCTCCCCGACCCTGACTCACCTCCCGACAGCGGACTTTCCAGCGCACAGAAGCCCCGCGCGCACACCGCAGGATTACGAGGACAGCGCAACTTCCAGCTATGTGGTCACTGCACCAGGCATACGCCACGCATCAAGGACAAACCGGCTCCACAGACTCACACATCAGCCTCCGCAGCTGCACATGCCCAGGGAACACGGCCGATCGCCATCCTGGGAACCTTTAGGGCTGCTCTTGCAGCTAAATCAGATGTGCAGCCTCGCACGCAGGACATGTGTTTGTTTCTCAGCCGCTGCTACAGCGGGAATTTAGCCAATTGCTTTCCCCAATGTCTTTAGGGCTGCTCCCACACCTAAAGCAAAACTGCCAAGTCCCTCACACAGCTTCAGTTTTTTCACAGCCGCTACACATCCTCGGGGAGTTTGGCCATTTGCCTTCCCCACATCCTTGCAGGACTGAGCTGCAAGAGGAGTCAGAGACTTAATTTTTTTCACAGCCGCTGCGGATTACCGCCAGGTTTACCGGGAAAGTCCCTCACCCATGGCGGACCCACACGCAATTTTTGCGCGGCCCAGATACTTTTGACGTCCCAGGCCGGCAATCCATTGCTTCCCACCCACCTCCCCCTCGTCCTCCACATCGCTGCGCCTGCACCTCCATCCCAAAAGCCTGCCAACTGCCAGCTCTGATCCATTACACACGACGCGCACTGGACCCCGTGCGCCCACGAACCATGGCCGTCATGTGTTGGAACTTGGAGCAGAGCAGACAGTGTTTTTCGCTCCTCCCCCTTTCCCCCCACAGACTTACATACATGCCCTCCGACACTCCTCACCAGCAGACAGTTCAACCGGAGTGGCAACCCCCCATTGCAGCCTCCACTGGCATCGACTTGAGCCCAGACGATGGGGGGGGGGGGGGGGGGGGGTCACAGCCCTTTCTGGGTGTTCGAGGGGGGGGCCTGTGTAGTGACACTAGACACAGTGGGTGGACATTCTTCTCACACCCAGAAGCAGGAAGAGGGTCAATAAAGAATCTGTGTCGACCTACGCTCGTGCCTCGCCTCCACATCCTTTCCTTACACCCTCTACAACATGTATAGTAAACTGTTGATGCAGAGAATATATATTTATACAGTATCTACATGTATCTATCCAGTAAATCCAAGTATTTTCCTTGTAACCTTGTGACTGCATTATTTTAATTGCTTTTAATCCTAGATCAAGTTTGTTTTGGCCTAAAATGCATCATAATTGTTAAATATATCCTCTTATACCTAACTCAGTACTGTTTTCCTGTTGAAATATTGTGGTGACCCACCACACTCTACATGGACAATCCTCACACTCAGCAGGTCTGGAGGAAGCAGGAGACCATTCACATACGGACAGAGAGCCCCTGGGGGACAACCAGAACAATGGACAGAACACCGGTGCCTACTGCGTTGATTTCCACCAAGCTCCCCGAATCTGACTCAACTCACGACAGCGGACCTCCTGCGCACAGAAGCCCCGCACGCACACCGCAGGATTATGAGGAGAGCGCACCTGCCAGCTATGTGGTCACTGCGCCAAGCGTGCACCACGCACAGGGACAAACCGGCTCCACAGACTGATACAGCGTCCTCCGCCGTTGCATATGCCCGAGAAACACAGCCGATTGCCATCCTCGGAACCTTCAGGGCTGCTCACGCACCTGAAGTAGACGTGCAGCCCGCACACAGGACTTTATATGGGTTTCTCAGCCACGGCGCACTACGGGAGCCTAGCCGATTGCTGTCCCCGAGGGTTTTAGGGCTGCGTCCACCCCTAAAGCCACACTGCCAAGTCCCTCACACAGCTACAGTTGTTTCACAGCCGCTACACATCCTCAGGGAATTTGGCCATCGCCTTCCCCACATCCTCGCTGGACCGAGCCACGAGAGGAGTCAGAGACTTAATTTTTTTCACAGCCACTGCGAATCACTGCCCCTGGTTTTCTGGGAAAGTCTCTCACCATTGCGGATCCACATGCAATTTTTGCACGGCCCATACACCTTTGACGTTCTGGGCTGGTACTCACTTACTCCCACCCCCCTCCCCCTCCTCCTCCAGAGCGCTCTTCCTGCACCTCACTCCCTAAAGCCGTCTTGTTCCATTACGCACGACGCGCACCGGCCCCGTGCACCCATGATCCACGGCCATTCAACTTGCTGGAACTCGGAGCAGAGCACACTGTCCTTTTCATCCCTCCCCCCCCACACACACACACGGACTGACATGCCCTCCGACACTCCTCTACAGCAGGACAGTTCTACCGGAGCTGGACCCCAAACGACGGGTGGGGTGGGGTGTCACAGCCCCTTCTGAGTGTTCTGGGGGGAGCCCTGTGGTGACCCACCACACTCTACATGGACAATCCCCACACTCAGCAGGTCTGGAGGAAGCAGAGAACCATTCACATACGGACAGAGAGCCCCTGGGGGACAACCACAACAATGGACTGTTGTTTATACATCCCCGGATTAGTAAGAGGACGTCCGGGCGCCAGTTGGTCATGCTAATCATGTGTATTGACTGATATGTATATCAATATGCTAATGTGCCATGCATTCTCTCTGTCTGTATAAAAGAGCTTACTATACATGCCTCAACAGCACAGTAGAGCACAGTAGCGCACAGACCTACAAAGTGCGTCTCATTATGTTGGAGGAAAATAAAACTTTGCAACCTTCCAGCTCATCGCATTTCTCCTAATCTTATTCCTCCACAATATATATTTTATGGCTAATATAACCCCATAACTACAATATGGCACCTGGCGATCAAGTTCTGGCAGCTGATCACTTTTTGCCATGACACCACCACAGACTCAGTGCTGCTGGAGCAGGTACATCCCATGATGTCTTAACAGTCTGTCCATGATTTTCACAAAGATCAGAGCAGTTTGTTGCACAGGAAGCTACACGTTTCTACAGACATTCTTAAATTCTGTAACCACTGAGCATTTGTAAAGCTGAGGTAGCATCAGTGAGAGACTGTGTTGATCGCCCAGACCCACGGTTTGAAGCGGTAATTTTGCATAGCTTACCTGGAATTTCCCCGTTGTGGGACTAATAAAGGCTTATCTTATCTTATCTTATCTTATATGTGATCTGGTTCGCATCCTCACGTCTTCAGCTCTATGGCTTCCTAAACGCTCCAGTACTTTTCAAATCAAAATCAAATCAAATCAAATCAACCTTTATTGTCATATTGCTGTACATACAACTGTAGTGCAGGCAAGATGAAATTGCGTTTCTCTCGGCATCCATACAAGTAAAAAAAACAAACAAAACAAAACAAAAAAAAACATAATTTAACACACACTCACACACCGTCCCCCCTCACCCCAACACAGCCATTCACACTCCCCTGAGACATACTTGAAAACTAACCAGAACTATAATATACAAATAATATACATAATGTCCATAGGTGCAGTAGTATGTATGAGAGATTCCGGATCAACTGTTCAGCATCCTAATAGCTTGTAGAAGGAAGCTGTTAATCAGTCTGGTGGTTCTGCCTCTGATGCTCCGGAATCGTTTGCCAGATGGCAGAAGTTCAAAGTGTTTAGGCAGAGGGTGAGAATGGTCCTTGACAATGTTCAGTGCCCTGCTCCTACAATGGTTCTGAAAAAATTCTTGGACAGAGGGGAGGGAAACTCCAATTACCCTCTCAGCTGCCTTAACTATCCTCTGCAGGGCTTTTTTGTCTGACATACTGCAGATGGAGTACCATGTTGCAATGCAGTACGTCAGAACACTCTCCACCACACCTCTGTAAAAGGTCCTGAGGATGCAGATGGGGAGAGAGGCTTGTATGAGTTTCCTCAAGAAGTGCAGTCTCTGCTGGGCCCGCTTCCTGATCCCCAAGGAATTCTTGCTCCAGGTCAGGTCCTGCGAGATCTGCACTCCGAGGAACTTGATGTTCTCCACTCTCTCCACTAAACGGCCACTGATGCTGAGAGGGACGTGTTCAGGCTGTGACCGCCGGAAGTCGATAATCATCTCCTTCGTTTTGTCCACGTTGAGCACCAGATTGTTCTCCCTGCACCAGCCTTCCAGGTCTTTCACTTCTTCCCTGTACATTGATTCCTCATCCCTCTGAATAAGTCCCACCACCGTGGTGTCGTCTGCAAACTTAATAATCTGGTTCCCCTCGTGTCTGGATACACAGTTATGTGTTAGAAGTGTAAACAACAGTGGACTGAGTACGTAGCCTTGAGGGGATCCGGTGCTCAGCGTGATAGAGTTGGAGATGCTATTTCCAACCCGGACAGACTGAGGTCTCCCAGTCAGGAAATCCAGGATCCAGAGACATGTGGCGGTGTTCAGACCAAGAAGGAGTAATTTCTCCATCAGTCTCTGGGGAATAATGGTGTTGAATGCTGAACTGAAATCAGTGTACAGGAGTCTGGCATAGGTGTCTTTCTGATCCAGGTGGGTGATGACAGAGTGCAGGGTGGTGACTATAGCATCCTCCATGGAGCGGTTTGAACGATATGCAAACTGGAGCGGGTCATGTGATGCAGGGAGGCAGGCTGTGTTGTGTGGTTTGACAAGCCGTTCAAAACACTTCATCACAATTGGTGTCAGTGCAACAGAACAATAGTCATTCAGACAGGACACAACTGGTTTCTTTGCCACCGGTACTATGGTAGAGGTCTTAAAGTATCTGGGAACGATGGCCTGACTCAGGGAGATGTTATAAATGTCAGTCAGGACATCTGCCAACTTGCTCGCGCAGTCTGGGAGCACACGTCCCAGGATGTTGTCTGGACCTGCAGCTTTACGTGGGTTGACCCTGGTTAGGGTCCTCCGTGTGTCCGCTGTGTTGATGGTGATAACTGGCCCAACCGACGGTGGAGATGGGCCAGCCCTCCCTCTGATTGTCGGGTTTGATGCTTCAAAACGTGCAAAGAAGTTGTTGAGCCTGTCTGGAAGCGAAGCGTCGTCATCATCGACCCCCTGCCTAGACTTATAGTCTGTCAGTGCCCGAACTCCCTGCCACATCCGCTTGGTGTTCCTAGTGTCACAGAGGTGTCCCTGGATTTTCTCTGCATAGGCACGCTTCGCTGTCTTAATTCCCTTTGAGAGCGCAGACCTGGCTGAGCGGAGGGCAATCCTGTCCTTCGCTCTGAAGGCTGCATCTCTGGCTGTGAGCAGCGAGCGTACCTCTGCAGTCATCCAGGGCTTATGGTTGCCCCGTGCAGTGATAGTCTTCACTATAGTGACATCCTCTGTGCACTTCGCGATGTAGCTGGTGACAGTTTCAGCATACTCTTCCACATCTGTCTTGTCTTCCTGGGAGGCTGCTATTTTGAAGACCTCCCAGTCTGTGTGCAGAAAACAGTCTTTAAGTGCTGAGGTTGCACTCTCTGGCCAAATCCTGATTTGTTTCACATGCCAAGAGGGGCCGCTGCGTCCATGCGTGCCGCCATCTTCTTCATGTGTTTCATGTTTTTCCAGTGTTTCGTCTCACTGCCTGTACTCTTGTCTGGCTGTCCTTTTTTGCCTTTACTCTGACAAAAAGCCAGACACCGAGCAGTTGCCTCGTAAGCCGCCATGTTGTGTTTTACATCACGGGAGTGTGGCACTGCCTTGTTGTAAAAAAATCCCACCCACCCCAAGTGGGACTCAGCTGTAATGGAAATAAAGGCGAGCTGAGTTGAGTGAAGCCATGTCGAGGCGAGTTGGGCTATACAGGTACTAGTAGAAAAAAGGCATAAGAGCCAAAGACTGCTCGAGGAGAGCTCTAGAAAGACCTGGAGTTAGCAGGTACTGCTGTTTCAAAGAAAACAATAAGTAATGCACTCAGCCGACATGGGCTCTATGCCCGCTCACCTCGCAAGACTCCATTGCTGAAGAAAAAGCATACTGAGGCATGTTTAAAGTGTGCTGCACAACATTTGGACAAGCCAGTAAAATACTGAGAGAATATAGTCTGGTCAGATGAGACCAAAATTGAACTTTTTGGATGCCTCAACACACAGCATGTTTGGAGGAGAAATGGCACTACACATCCCATCATGGTGTGGGGGTGTTTTCAGCACATGGTACAGGCAAACTTCATATAATTGAAGGAAAGCTGAATGGACAAATGTACAGAGACATCCTTGATAAGAACCTGTTGCCATTTGCCAAGATGCTGAAGTTGAAATGAGGGTGAACATTTTAGCAGACGATCACAAACATACAGCCAAGAAAACTCTCATCTGGCTCTAGAGAAGGAAAATAAAGCTGTTAGAATGGCCCAGTCAGTCACCTGACCTGAATCCAATTGAAAATCTATGGCACAAACTGAAGATCTGAGTTCATAGAAGACACCCACGGAACCTTCAAGATTTGACAATTTGTGTGGAAAAATGGGCTAAAATAACTCCTGAGCAATGCCTGCACCATTTAACGCACAGAGCTACCAGAGGACTGACCTCCCACTGTAGCTTACAGTAGCTGTGTGGCCTAGGGTCAACGAAACGGAGATAGACGCCGCCCCATACACCACATGGTGTCCCACATGCTGTGGAAGGGATTAATTTAACTTAATGTCTGCACCTAGTTTCTCCATACAGGAGGTGTCTAGAAGCTATTTTTACCAACAAAGGCTTTTCTGCTAAATAGTAAATGAATTTCACCAAGTGTGTTCAATACTTATTCCCTATGTCATTCCACTTTATTAAATATAACTTATTGTGAACACAGTTGCCTTGATTTCTTTGTATGAATGGATTACTTGGGTTGTTACTGATATCTGGTGAAAGTCTCGGGTCAATGGCTCCATCAGAAATATGTTTAATGAGAAAAATGTTGACGTGTTCAACACATATTTTCCCCACTGTATAGAAGACATGTATGTATGTACAGTATATGTATGTTTTATCATGGGATTTGGATTTTATTAGAAGGCATGTGGGGATAGTTCATATTTTATTTTCCTCAGACAAACCCAGCCACAGGGTGTCCACAAGCCTGCACTCATAGTGTCGGTCCCAAGCCCAGGTAAATGGGGAGGGCTGTGTCAGGAAAGGCATCCAACATAAAATTTTTGCCATATCAAATATCTGGATAATGACAAATGAGACTTTAATACCAGATTGGTTGAGGCCCGGGTTAACAATGACCACCACCGGTGATGTTAACCGACAGGGTGCCAGTGGAAATTGGGCTACTGTTGGTCGAAGATCGAGGAGGAGAAAAGGGACAGGCATGTTAGGAGGGAGAGAGAGAAAAGGAAAGGTAGAAGTGCGGAGGTAAGAGTAGGGACCTTTAATGTCAGGACGATGACTGGTAAAGGCAGAGCGTTGGCTGATATGATGGAGAGAAGAAAGGTAGATATACTGTGTGTTCAAGAAACCAGATGGAAGGGAAGCAAAGCTAGGAGCATTGGAGGTGGATTTAAACTGTTCTACCATGGTGTTGATAGGAAGAGAAATGGAGTAGGAGTAATCTTGAAGGAAGAGTATGTGAATAGTGTTCAAGAGGTAAAGAGGGAGTCAGACAGAATCATGAATTTGAAGCTAGAAGTCAGAGGTGTGATGTTGAATGTTGTCAGTGTGTATGCCCCACAAGTTGGATGATGGGTAGAAGAGAAAGAGGAATTTTGGAGTAAGTTGGATTAAGTGGTAGAGAGTGTTCCCACGGGGGAGAGAGTGGTGATTGGAGCTGACTTTAATGGACATGTACAGTGGTGTGAACGTGGTTTCTCATTTTTTTTGTATGTTTGTCACACTTAAATGTTTCAGATCATCAAACAAATTTAAATATTAGACAAAGATAACACAAGTAAACACAAAATGCAGTTTTTAAATGAAGGTTGTGGTGGTACGGGTGGGGGATTCTCCACTCAGAGAAGGCAGCTGGGGAAAGGGGGAACAATGGACTGAAGGAGGAAGTGTCATCGGGGGGTGTCAGTCGGGACAGTAAGGACTATTCGCCCCCCTGGGAGAGGAGAGAACGCTGGAGCCGCTGGAAGAAGAAGGGTATGAGAAGCGGTGCCGGCGTGATATTATGTTAATGTGCCACACAGGTCTTTGTTCCAAACAATGTATTATGGTCGGAAGTTCCAGGTCTCAATGCATGGAATTAAAGGTATAAAAGGAGATTGCACAGAGACCCGGGAGGGCTTTTGCTGTACTGTAGGTTGGAGAAGGAATAAAGTTTGTGTGTTGTTCAGCTCGTTGCCTCGCCTGCTTCCTTTCGCCACAAGGTGTTTATTATTAAGGGTAAAAGAAATCCAAACTTACATGGCCCTGTGTGAAAAAGTGACCCCCCACCCCACCTCATTAAAACATAAATTAACTGTGGTTTATCACATGTTTGGAAAGCTAAGTTCAATTTCTCTTGCCACACCCAGGCTTAATTATTGTCACACCTGTTCTCAATCAAGAAATCACTTAAATAGGACCTGCCTAACAAAGTGAAGTAGACCAAAAGATCCTCAAAAGCTAGACATCATGCTGTGATCCAAAGAAATTCAGGAACAAATGAGAAACAAAGTAATTGAGATCTATCAGTCTGGAAAGGTTACCTTTAACTGTCACAGGCGCCAGATTGCGCCATAACCCCCTAGTGGTCAAGAGTGATCAAGATTTTTTTCAAGAAAATATTGAGATCAGATGTCAGAGATTTCCAAGGCTATAACTGACATGGTTGTTGACCCAGTGAGCAGACTCGGACACCAGAGTAGATACAATTATATTTATTAACAACAATAATGTAAATGCAAGTGTGTGGGTGTGTGTTCTTGCTGCAGCTGGGGGAGAGCAGAACGCCGTTCGACCTGGCAACCCTAGGGACAAACAGAGGCAGGGCTGTTAGTGGCAATACAGGTGGCGAGGTGCAGGTTAATCTTGAGCTTACTGTTTGCAGAGATGTTGTGACGTTCAGGTTTAGCTCGGCAGCTACGGCCAGGAGGACAGCGTCCACAGAACCAGTTGCAGCGTGCAAGTGGTGGAGATGTGTCTGGTGAGGGAGTGAGGCTTGGTCCACTGCCAGGGAGGAGAGAGGTCTGCCACCACGGAGCTCCACCTGTGCACAGGGGATCGAGATTAGATTTGAGAGGTTAAGCAAAGGCTTACTTGCGTGGGAGAGGTTTTCCTCCAGACGTAGGTGGGCTGAAGGTTGGAAGCTGGGATGAAAGCAAGCTGTGGCTAGGGTCTCTGGAATCTTATAAGAAGGCGTGCGTGGTCTCAAGGAGTAAGACAGATGACTCCGCACGGATTCCAGGGCAGCGTGGATTAAATAGCCCCAACCATGATGAGGACCAGGTGTGAGCACAGCTGAGGACGATGAGCAGCCAGAGCAGACCATTACAGTACTCACCCCCTATGAAACACCTCTTGGCGGTCGAGCCAACATACCTGGGTGAGTCCGATGGAAGTCCCTGATGAGATCTTTATCCAGCACGAAGGAAGGACGCACCGAGGACCTCCATTCCGGCCCATAGCCTTCCCAGTCCACAAGATATTGCAGGTCGCGACCCCGGTGGTGGATGTCTAGGATGGTATTGACCTTCCACGCCAGGTCGCCATCAATCACCATCGGCGGAGGTGGAGACCTGGGAGGGGGACACAGAGGGCTGGAACAGAAGGGTTTGACTTGTGACACATGAAAAGTAGGGCAAATACAGAGGGGGGGGGGGGGCTAGGCGCACAGAGACAGGATTGATGATGCGCGTAATGGAAAATGGCCCAATAAACCGCTGAGACATCTTCCTCGGTTCTGCCTTCAGATTAATATTCTTTGTAGATAACCATACCTGCTGACCCACCTGGTAGGAAGGGGCTGACGTCCTACGACGATTGGCCACCGTAGAGTTGTGCTCCGCCGTGCACCGTAGCATGGTCCAGGTAGCTCTCCACAGCCAGTGGCAGCGCCTCAAGTGAGCTCGGACAGATGGGACGGCAATGCCCCCCTCCTCTTCAGGGAATAGTGGGGGATTGTAGCCCAGCGAAGCCTCGAACAGGGACATACCAATAGCTGATGAGACCGTGGTGTTGTGAGCATATTCGATCCACGGGAGGTGCCTACTCCAGGATGCCGGGTTGGCGGTCGCGACACACTGCAATGCAGCCTCCAGTTCCGGATTCGCTCTCTCACACTGTCCGTTGCTCTGAGGGTGGTAACCAGACGACAGGCTTAACGTAGCCCCAAGGGCGTTGCAAAAAGACCTCCAAACCTGGGAGATAAATTGGGGTCCTCGGTCAGAGACGATGTCCAGGGAGATCCCGTGTAACCTCACCACGTGTTGGACAAGCAGGTCTGCCGTCTCCTTCACTGTAGGCAGCCCTTGCAGGGGGACGAAGTGGGCAGCCTTGGAGAACCTGTTCACAATGGTGAGAATTACTGTGTGATGGTTAGAGGAGGGAAGACCGGTGACAAAGTCCAACGCCACATGGGACCAGGGCCTGCCAGGAATAAGGAGGGGGTGAAGCAGATCGGCAGGAGAGGAGGATGACATCTTGCCAGCGGCGCACTGGGGGCAGGCACGGATATAGTCACTGACGTCCTTCTGCATAGACGGCCATCAAAACGTCCTCTGCAATAGTGCTACCATGCGACCCCTCCCGGGGTGGCACGAGAACCTGGAGGCATGAGCCCAGTGGATGACCTCGCCTTGGACGGCAGATGGGATGAACAGCTTCCCCGCTGGCCCCCCACCCGGGTCCGGTTCAACGTCCAGTGCCTTCAAGACTTTCTTCTTAATGCCCCACGAGAGGGCACCCACGACACATGATGGAGAAAGGATGGGGTGCTCTGTCTTTTCCACAACGTCAGAGGAGAATTGCCTGGACAGGGCATCAGGTTTGGTATTCTTGGACCCGGGACGATATGTGATGGTAAAATCGAAACGCCCAAAGAACAGGGACCAGCGGGCTTGACGCGCGTTCACACGCTTGGCCGTCCTAAGGTACTCCAGGTTCTTGTGGTCCGTTCAGATCACAAACGGCTGGGAGGCCCCCTCCAACCAATGGCGCCACTCCTCCAGTGCAAGCTTGACCACTAGGAGCTCCCTGTTGCCGGTGTCATAGTTGCATTCCGCTGGAGACAGCCGTCGGGAGAAGAATGGACAGGGATGAACCTTGCCATCCGCCGGGGAACGCTGGGATAGGATGGCTCCGACCCCCAAGTCTGAGGCATCCACTTCTACTAGGCACTGGAGAGCGGGGTCCATCTGAGCCAGGATGGGGGAGGCCGAGAACTGCCCTTTAAGATCAGCAAAGGCTGCAGCCACCTCCTCAGACCACCTGAAGGGCACCTTCGAAGAAGTGAGATGGGTCAGGGGAGAGCAGTGATGCTGTAATTTTTAATGAAGCAGCGGTAGAAATTGGCGAACCCCAAAAACTGCTGCAGCTGTTTTCTGGAAGGGGGGTGGGCCAATCTACCACCACTTTTACCTTGCTGGGGTCTGGGATGATCTGATTGTGGGAGATGATAAAGCCCAGGAAGGATGTCTTGGCTGAGTGGAATTCGCACTTCTCGGCTTTAACAAATAACTTGTTTTCCAGAAGTCACTGCAACACTCGCCTCACATGCACCCGGTGCTCATCCAAGGACTGTGAAAAGATGAGGATGTCATCAAGGTAGACAAAGACAAAGACAACCAGAAAATCCCTCAGCACATCACTGATCAGCCGCTGGAACACAGCGGGGGCGTTGGTCAGCCCGAACAGTATGACCAAATACTCAAAGTGACCGCTGGGGGTCCGGAACCCCATCTTCCATTCATCACCTTCCCGGATCCAGACCAGATGATAGGCATTCGCAGATCCAGCTTGGTGAACCAGGAGGCCCCCTGGAGGGAATCAAATGCTGAGTTAACAAGAGGCAGGGTGTATTTGTCCTTGATAGTGATGTTATTAAGTTATCTGAAGTCAATGCACGGCCTTAGCGAACCGTCCTTCTTTCCCACAAAAAAAACCCCGCCCCCACCGCTGAGGATGACGGCCGAATTATGCCGGAGTTCAATGACTCTTTAATATAAGCCTCCATGGCTTCCCGCTCCGGAGGTGACAAGCTGTATAGAGGACTTGACAGTAGTGGGGCTCCAGCATGGAGGTTAATGGGGCAGTCATATGGGTGGTGAGGGGGGAGGGAAAGGGCCTGGGTCTTGCTAAAAGCAGCTCCAAGGTCGTGATACTCCGGGGGAATCTTGGACAGATCGGGGGGAGGGATGGTGGGAACACTCAGGGGCATGGACGGCGAGCAAGCAGCCGACTGAAGACAGGCACCAAGACAGAACAAACTCCACGAAAATATATTCCCTGAGCGCCAGTCAATAGAGGGATTATGGAGCCGTAACCAGGGATACCCAAGAATAACTGGGGAGGAGGAAACCGGTAACACAAAAAACTTCAGTTCCTCTCGATGATTCCCAGATGTAATGACGGCCACTGGGAGGGTCTGCTGAGATACAGTAGCAAGAGGGGCTTTGGACATGGCGATGAGCTGCAGTGGAACTTTGAGCGATTGACAGGGGAGACCCAACCGGGTTGCCAGTTTCCCCAAGATAAAGTTCTGCTCTACCCCGGAATCAATCAGTGCGTGTGTCCCTATTTCAGTCTGTTTATGAACGAAACAAATAGGGAGAAGTAATCTGGTTAGGGGATTAGATTGAGGTGAGTCCATGAGTCCCCCTACTGCGATGCATGGACTCCCCCTTTTGGCCATTCCGGACATGACACTACCACATGCTCCTCGCTCCCACAGTACAAACAAAACCCCAGCTCACAGTGGCGCTGTTTCTCCGCCGGAGGTAATTTGGACTGTCCCACTACCATAGGTTCCGGGGCTTCCGGGGAATCAGAGGGAGGCAGGGCCAATGGGGAAGGCCAAGGGGAGTGGCGATATTGGGCACCCGAGCGACTGGAAGACCTACGTTCCACTGCCTGCTCCCGTAATCTGTTATCAAGGCTAATAGCTAAGGAGATTAATTCAGTGAGCATATCAGGTTTTTCTAGATAAGCCAGCTCATCCCGCAGGCTAGGGCTAAGATTCTTAACAAAAATGCTGCAGAGCGAGGCATCTCCCCACCCCACCTCAGTAGCCACCACCCGGAAGTCGACAGCGTAGACTGTAGCGAGGGGGGGGGGGGAAGCCGCGGTGACTGCGCTGCTGTCGCCACATCGCCATATGAGGCTAATCCGTCATGTAGCAATGGGCGATGTTTGTCCTCTGTAGTGAGGGGGGGGGACAACCCCCCCCCACACACACACAGACACAGCCCTGAGTGTGACCTTTCATTAGAGCCCAAAATGAAGCTTCTACATTGAATCATTCAAAAGTTACAGACGTTTTTCCAAACTGTGCCATTTGGCACAATTTGGCACAGTTCCAAAACGCCTGGGAACTACCTGAGGAAAAAGCTGTGTAATATATTCATTTTTTTTGTGGTATTGTTACAAAATTTGGACCTCAGCTGGATAACACTTGGTTCTACATTTCTGTTGCATTTTCCAGCCCGGATCTGAAGCTGTGTGTTATTTGCAAGCATTTGTATCCAAAAAAACACCCAGAACAAATTTATTTTCTTCAAGTTCACTATGTTTAGATGACTGTAACTCAGTGGCCAGAGCACTTAGAGAGATTATGACTATTTTGCCCAAAAATTCAAAGTGTTTTCTTTTAAATGAGACCAACCCCATGAAGATGCTGCAAAGGGTTGAAGAACAGCTTTGGATTTAATTTGGGCACATTATTTTTTGGCGTTTTTAGGGAAATTGACCGGAGTGCAAGGGGTTAAAATAAAACACTCTGAATTTTTTGGCAAAACAGTCATAATCTCTGTAAGTGCTCCTGCCACTGAGTAACAGTCATCTAAACATACTGAATTTGAAGAAAATAAAGTTCGCCTGGGTGTTTTTTTAGATACAAATGCTTGCAAATAACACACAGCTGTCAGATACTGGCTGGAAAATGCAACAGAAATGTAGAACCAAGTGTTATCAAGCTGAGGTCAAAATTTTGTAACAATACCACAAAAAATGAATATATTACACAGCTTTTTTCTCAGGTTGTTCCCAGGTGTTTTTGAACTGTGCCAAACTGTGCCAAATGGCACAGTTTGGAAAAACGTCTATAACTTTTGAATGCTTCAACATAGAAGCTTCTTCTTGGGCTCTAATGAAAGGTGACACTCAGGGCTGTGTGTGTGTGGGGGGGGGGGGTTGTTTGTTCATTCATGAATGAATGAACAAACAAGCCCCCCACACACAAAGAAACATGCCACGTAAAAAATGTGTGGCCTTTTTTTACAAGAAAAAATAACCTACAGTGCAATAAAAATTATACTAAAATAACTGCAATGTAGAGGATAACAACTCCCCCTTCCCCCCCCGCTACAGAGGAGCTCGGCGCACAAAAAAACTTGTGGCCATGACGGACCGTTGTAATTACAGATTGGTCAAAAGTCATTTTTATTACTATTTTCATTGATAAAGAATAATTTAGCTTATAACACTTACCCGTCCACAACAGCAGTGTCATTGGCGAACATCTGTTCCTCATTGTCAGACGAACATGAAGCTGGTCCGGTTGTTACGGACTCGTGGTTCTGGTCACCCGACCCGGTCAAACCATCTCCGCTTCCATGCTTGCAGTTTTTGCGAACCATTTTTCAAAACAAATACGAACAGTAGTAATAAAAAAAAACTGGCTAATGGCTAAGAGTGGCTAACGCTACCATTACACACAGGTCTCAATGTGAGTCACCCAGCGGCTTAGGCAAAAAAGATTTTACGCACGGGGACGCACCCGTTTCAATCGTCAAATTTCTCTGCTTCAGTTGGCTCGTTGTATTCGCGGTCATTGGTAGGTAGGTCCTTCTTGCTAGGTTTTCAGTCATTGGTTCTTCAAGGTTTCAGAGACCCAATTCAAGGCTCTTATTAGTCAAATGAGAGGTCAATCAAATCTAAACCAATCAAACACTCCTTTGGCTTTCTGTTCGCGGCTGTGTCTGTACTGGAAGAACGGAAATGCAGCTTCTTTTTTTTTTTCAGTGCGCACTGAGACGCACTATGACGCAGAGACGTGACCGCCCGTGGAATCCCGGAGTTCAACAGGTTAATTAAATCAGGGTTAGGACACTCTGGAAAGCTTTTGTTGTCTCCATAGTCAGTGTTGACCTTTGTTACTATAGTCAGGTACAATTTATTGATGTAAAAAAGGACAGTCTCTAAGAAAGTGTCATCACAGACTAACAGAATTAAAACATGACCGTATGTGAACTACTAGACAGTTTTAGGGCTATAGCAGTGCTGCAATGAGTTTGCTTGGTCTACATAATGTGAATGACAATATACTGTAGGTGAAGGAAAGAGCAGGTACAGAAACGGAACTACTTTTTATTTGTGTATTGTGGGAGGAGGGAGGAGACCCCGGGGCAGACCCAGGACACATTAGAGAGACTATGTCTCCCAGCTGGTCTAAGAACGTCTTGGTGTCCTCTCTGAAGACCTGGAGAAGGTGGCTGGGGAGAGGGAAGTCTGGGCTTCTCTGATTAGACTGCTCCCTCCACAACTTGGACCCCCAGAAAAGCCGTAGAAGATGAATGGATGGCTGTGTTGTATACTCATTTCTGCTGCAAGACTGGACCTGATTAAAGAAGAGGAACAACATTTTTTCTAATTCCACATTCTTGGAACACCAAGTGCACAGGCAGGTTGTGGTTCCAATAAAAATGATAAGTCCAAGACATTTCAGCTGCCAAATTTTGACTATTGTTTTGAGAAGTTATTCAAAAAAGAAAAAACAAATATCTGTTGCATCTACTTTTGGCAAAATAATCCATAAATATGATTGGTTTTACCAGGTTACTCACTAAATATAAAAAAAAAACCCACTCCTTAACATTTCAAAAACAGTTTAAAAAATCTCCTAAACAAACATTTAAAATTCAAAATAAAGGATTTGGACTTCCGGTTATGGCGGCCGCCTAGAAGGACACGTATCACTCTGCTCTGCTCCTGGAAATAAAAATTCGGCAAATAACTCTCTCATTCGGAACAGAACTTTTCCCAGCGTTTGGGTGAGGATATGCCGGTGAAGACTAAGGCTGGGAAATCAGGAGGGGGAAAAATTGAATCGCCGAAGCAGTCCAAATTAACGGACTTTAAAGTTTGTGGCGCAGTAGAAAAAGCTGCGGATATGGCGGATGAAACTAGCGGTGATGCGGTAACTGCTGACGATGGCGGCACAGGTGCAGTGCTGGCTGCCATTAGCTCAATGAGAGCAGACTTTTCCGCTAAACTTGATGGGATTATGGCAGCGTTGGATGCAATGAGAAAGGAGTTGGGTGACTGCGTGGAGCGAGTGACGCAGGCGGAGCTTCGTGTTTCAAGTGCGGAGGATGAAATTAGCGGACTTCAAATAAAGGTGCGCACTTTGGAAAAAAAAATAAAGATCTGGGAAATAGCGTTCTGGATTTGGAATCTCGGTCCAGACGGAACAATCTGAGGTTGGTGGGTTTACCGGAGGGAGCCGAAGGTCGTGATTCATGCTCCTTTTTGGAGGGGTGGATCCCGGAGGCGCTGAACAACGCGGAGCTAAAATCATCAGTCGTCTTGGAAAGCTCCCACCGAATTGGCCCACCGAGAGGTAACAAGGCAGCACCGAGGACGTTAATTATGAAGTTTCTCAGCTACAGAGACAGGATGACGATCTCCAACGCGGTGCGGGCCAAAGGAGAAATTAAATATCAAGATCAGCAGGTGCGGTTCTACCCAGATTTGGCCTCAGGAATCCAACAATTAAGGAAGCAGTTTGACCCCATCCGCAAAGAACTGCGCAACCTTGAGATTCGTCATGGAGTGATTCACCCTGCAAGACTTCTGGTCACATATGAGGGCAGAACACACATCTTCAAGACCCCCGAGGAGGCGCAGGAGCTCATCAAGAAGATCCAGGAAGAGACTGGTGGGAGCTAAGCATGAACAGAATATAGGGTAGAATATTTGAGCATTTAACTGATTAGAAGCATATAACAAGATTACAAAATATAGATTGTATTACATATTAAAAAAAAAAAAAAAAAAAAAGTACAAAATTGCTAAAAAATTTTGGAGTTAAATTGGAAAATTACAGAAGAGAGTTAATGTTACGTTATTAAAAGCAGTAGAGTTAGGGTGATTGGGAGGATGAAGAAGGAGTGGCTTTGGCTGATCCTCGTGGGTGTGGAACGGTCGATGGCTATATCGGGAGACGGAATTTTTCTTTTGCTTTTGGGGGGATTGCCACAAATGTGGGAAGGGGGAATTTGTTTGTGTGGAGTTTGTAGGGTGAATGTTCAACCACTCATTTTTTTGCTTTTCTGTTTGAGCATGTTTACACTGCAAGGTAATCCCAAACTCCCTATTGATCATAAATCAAAGCGTAAATCTTAACTTAACTTCATGGAATTGCAGAGGTCTACAAAATTTAAAAAAACTTAAACAAGTTATGAATAAAATAAAAGACATGGGTTCAAAAATTGTGTTTTTACAAGAAACTCATCTAATAGAGGAAGATGTAAAAAGAATTAGGAGTAGATGGCAAGGAAATGTTTTCACCTCATCATTTTCATCCCGAGCCAGGGGAGTTATGACTCTCATACATAAATCAGTCCCATTTCAAGTGAAAAATGTAATTGGAGACAAATTTGGAAGATATGTAATCATTCAAGGATCTTTGCTATTAGAAAACATAAATTTGGTGAACTTATATGGTCCCAATATAGATGATCAAAAGTTCTTTGCTAATTTATTTCTTATCTTATCATCACTTACAGGGCAACATATAATAGCAGGGGATTTTAATTGTACATTGAATCCCGGTATAGATAGATCAACAGGACTGGACTGTACGCACAATGGATGTAGGATGACCATTAATCATTTTATGAAAGAATTGAAATTGATAGATATATGGAGAGAAATGAAACCACAAGTTAAAGCATACTCTTGTTATTCCAATACCTACAAGACATTCTCACGTATAGATTATTTTTTGATCTCCACAGAATTAAGGTCCAAGATTCAAAACTGTTTTTATGATAACATCGTGATCTCTGATCATGCACCCTGCTGTCTAATATATGTAGATAAGAAATTGACAAAGGAACCAGGTAGATGGCAATTTCAGCATAAATGGCTTCAGGATGAGGAATTTGTTAAATACATAGAAAAACAGAGAGATGAGTTCTTTGACATCAATACTACACAAACATCAGCATGTGTAAAGTGGGAGGCTTTCAAAGCTTTTATTAGGGGACACATTATTAGTTATACAGGTTCAAAATCTAAGAAGACTCGAGAGGAGAGAGTCCAACTGGAACATAAAATAAAAATTCTTCAAGAAAGAGTATATGCAGGAAGAGATCCAAGGTTGGAGAACGAATTACTGATTTTGAGAGCTGAATATGACAAAAAATCAGCGAATAGAGCTGCCTCGAGTCTTCTAAGATTGAAACAATCTTTTTATGAACAAGGTGAAAAATCAGGAAAGTTATTGGCATGGCAGATTAAACAATTAGAATCTAAAACACCAATTACCAGTATTATAAGTAACGGACAGGTAGTTATAGATCCTTTAGAAATTAATAGAGCCTTTAGAGATTACTATGAAAAATTATATGATACCAAAAATGAATCTGACTTAACAAAACTACATGGGTTTTTGAACGAACTATTTATACCGTGTATTCCAAATGAAAATAGGGAGATACTGGAGTCTAAAATTAGTCAAGAAGAAGTTGGACTAGCTATTGATAATATGAAATCAGGAAAAAGTGCAGGACCAGATGGTCTTCCAGTTGACCTTTATAAAAAATTTAAGAATAAATTAACAAAACCTTTTTTGGAAATGGTTTTAGAAGCATTTCAAAATAGTAATTTACCATCATATATGAATAATGCCTTAATTATACTGTTGCCAAAACCAGGTAAGCCTTCTAATAAATGTGAAAATATGAGACCAATAAGCCTATTAAATGCCGACCTTAAGATAATCTGTAAAATTTTAGCAAGACGAATACAAGAAATTTTACCAAATATTATTAATCGAGATCAGAATGGCTTTATAAAGGGAAGACAAGGCTTCCATAATGTAAGACTTTTTAATATTATTTATTCTAATAAAGAAGCACCGGATACAGCTCTCTTATCACTGGATGCCGAAAAAGCCTTTGATAGAGTTGAATGGCCCTTTCTTTTTGAAGTCTTACAAAGGTTTGGACTTGGAAATAATTTCATAAAATGGGTTCAGATAATATATAATAATGCTACTGCAGAAATCCTAACAAATAACAATATTTCAAAATCAATAAAAATCAATAGAGGATGTCGACAAGGCTGTCCACTTTCACCTTTACTGTTTACTATGGCAATTGAACCTTTAGCGATGGCGATACGTCTACAGTCACAAATATATGGAATTAAAGTTGGACCAACAGAACATAAAATCTCCCTGTATGCCGATGACATAATTTTGTTTATGTCGAATCTTAAAAAATCAATTCCGACCTTGTTGAATTTAATAAAGAATTTTGGGGAAATATCAGGATATAAAATAAATAAAACTAAATCTTCAATATTAATGCTAAATGAGACCCAGAGAAATTACCCAGCCCCTGAGGTAAATCAATTCAATGTTGTAAATCAGTTTAAATATTTAGGAATCCAAATTGTGCCTAAGCTAGAATCAATCGCCAGTGTCAATTATGAAGCCTTAATGACAGATATTGATGAGTTACTTCAGAGATGGATGTCACTACCAATGTCGATGATCGGGAGAATTAATATACTTAAAAGTAATATCTTTGACTTCCGGTCTGGACGCCATGGCGACTGCAGCTTAACACTGAAGCTCTCAGACTCAATCCAGGATAACACCTTGAAAATCAAACTTAACGGATTTTTGGAGGAGTGAAAATCAAAAGACAAAATCATCATGTCTAAAGGAAAACAGAAGAAACTGAAATTCTCCAGGCTAGGACACGTATCGGCCGGAGAATCTGAACTGGAAGATCCCCGTTCAGAAGACGAGGAGCTGGTGATAGCTAACAAAAGGGTTAGCCTGAAATCACTATTTGAGGAACTACGACGATTTCGCCGAGATGTTACGGCCGAATTTCGGGAATTCAGAGAAGAATTGAAAAGGACAAACAGCAGAGTGGACCAGGCCGAGAACCGAATCTTGGAAACAGAGGATCGAATAAAAGTGCTCGAAGATTCTGTGCTGGACCTACGCAAAAGACAAGCAGCTATAGAGGCTAAGCTAACCGACCAAGAAGGAAAACAAAGAAGAGACAACATAAGAATTCATGGTCTGATAGAAGGAACCGAAAATGGTTTTAACTCAATGGCAGAATGCGTGGAATCCTTACTAAGAGAGAAATTGGATATTCCACAAACCACCGACTTGAAGATAGAAAAGGCACATCGTTCATTAGCCGCTAGGCCGGCGGCGGAAGCGCCCCCACGTTCGGTGTTGGTAAGATTTTCCAATTTCAAAATAAAACAAGAGGTTGTAAGACTGGCCTGGCAGAAAAAAGGATTTATGCACCAGGAGAGAAAAGTCTACGTGGAACACGATTACGCCCCGGAGGTCCTTAAAAAGCGCAGGGAATACAATGACGCGAAAAAGGTGTTAAGAGAGAAGAAATTGCGCTTTCAGACACCATTTCCTGCGAAGTTAAGGGTCTTCTACGGCGATGAAACGTGTCTCTATAATTCGGCGGAAGAAGCAACAGCTGACATGGCGAGAAGAGGGCTCCCGGTAACGGTATTTAAACCCGCGGCAGACCCGAGTGTGAAGATCAAAGCGCAAACATGGACAACACAAAGACCCTCAAAATCCACGGACCAGCAGCGGGAAACCCAGCACCAGAGCGTCGCGGATAAACTATCCGTTTTCAGGTTGGAATAGCGACCTTTTTTTTTTTTTTTTTTTTTTTTTTTCCTCTTGAATCAATCCGCACATCCAACCCCCCTCATACAAGGTAACAAACATTAAAGGAGATGCATATTCAGCATGTGGTAAAACATTTCATGGAACAATTATATTATTTGAAACAAATAAGTCTTTGTAATAAAAAAAAAAAAAAAACTTGTTAAAATAGAAATGTGACAATAATCCACATGTTCTCCTCATACTAACAAATACTGTTTTTGCGTGAATGTTTGATGTGATGGGGGTGGGAGGGTGCACACAATTTCACAGGGTTTAGGCATAAAAGGAAAAAAAAAAAAAATCATTACAAGTTTGGATTGGGTTCTGAAACTCACGTTAAAAGCATGGGACTACTTTCAGTGGTAAGAGAGGGCCCTCAACACGTAACAGAGTTTGAGGAATTTCCCTCAGAGCCTTCACTCCATCAAGGCTCTTACAGGGTCTTTAAAAAGACCTCAGCTCAGGAAGTTCTTTTGACAGTTTTTTGTTTTAAAGTTTTTTACACTATGTTCTTAATGTTTTTCTTGTTTTTAATGTTCTTTCAGTTTCTGAGTAGCACAAAAGAGGGCCACCACACAGTTATACTAAACAAAACAACACAATGGAGAAACAGGGTGTAACCAAAATAATTTCATATAATGTAAAAGGGATCCTGAATCCAGTTAAAAGATCCAAGATTCTAGGCAAAATGAAAAAAGACAAAGCAGGAATAATACTTTTACAAGAAACCCACCTAACAGACGTGGAACACAATAAACTCAGTAGACAAGGGTTTAAAATGATCTCTTCATCTTCATATAAATCAGGGAGGAGGAGGGGAGTAGCGACATTGATATCAACCAAAATTACATTTGAAAAAAAATCAGAACACAAAGATAAAGAAGGGAGATACAGTTTGGTAACTGGGCGGCTAGAGGGAGAAGATATCACCCTGCTGAATGTGTATGCTCCCCCAGGGGCTAACTGGAAATTTTATAAAAATGTATTCGACCTAATGATAACTAAAGCTCAAGGTTTAGTGATATGTGGTGGGGACTTCAATCTTAGACTGAATCCATACTGGGATGCTTCTGGTAATTCCCCACATCAAAATAACACCCAAAACAGGAAGACTCGGATGCTACTAAAAGAAATGGGAGTCTGTGATGTGTGGAGGGAACTCAACCCCAGTGTAAAAGACTATACATTTTACTCAACTCCACATTCATCTTACTCAAGGATTGACTATTTTTTTATGTTTAATAGAGACATTGGTAGAGTAAAAACATGTAAAATAGGACTGATGGATCTCTCCGACCACAGTCCGATCTACATGGACTTAAATATCCAAAAATACACAAATAATACATTTTCTTGGAGGTTAAATTCAAATGTCCTGAAAGGACCATTGAAAGATGAATTGGAGTCAGATATTCTCAGATATTTGGAAGATAACGATAATGGAGAAGTATCCCCTTTAATACTGTGGGATGCATGTAAAGCTGTAATAAGAGGAAAGATTATTGCAAAACTGGCAACCCAAAAGAAACTAAGACAAGAAAAACTATCCACATTAGAATCAGAACTTAGGAACCTAGAAAAAGAACACAAAGGCAACACTCATTCTACTGACTCGCTCAAGATTAAGGAAATTAAAAACCAAATAAATGAGATCTACACAATAGAAATCCAGAAGAAACTTACATTTCTGAAACAAAAATACTATGAAGCAGGCAGTAAATCGGCAAAATTGCTAGCCTATAAATTGAGGAAACATCAAACAGAAAGAGCAATCTACAAAATCAGAGACCCAGTATCAAAGGAAATAAAATTCAGAATTCAGGATATTCTTAAAAACTTCGAGAATTACTATAAGAACTTATACTCCCACAAAAAACATAAAAACGCATCCGAGGCATTCCTAAACACATTAAACCTTCCCCAACTTACGGAGTCACAAAATAAAACACTACTGTCAGAAATACATCCTAAAGAATTGGAAAAAGCAATTATGAAACTTAAAGCTAACAAATCCCCAGGAGCTGATGGCTATACAGCAGAGTGGTACAAAACCTTTAAACAGCAACTATCTCCTCTCCTCCTGAAAACATTTAATTATGTCCTCCACACAGGGGAAATCCCCCCCTCCTGGAGAGAAGGGGTCATTGCAGTTATACCTAAACCTGAAAAGGATAAACTAGAGTGCTCCAACTACAGACCAATCAGTGTACTAAATCAGGACTATAAGCTTTTTACCATTATCCTTGCCAAAAGGTTAGAGAATATACTGACAGACCTAATTCATTTAGACCAAACAGGTTTTATAAGACAAAGACAGACACAAGACAACATTCGACGCACTTTACACATAATTCATCATATAAAAAAATATAACTTAAATGCAGTCATATTAGGATTAGATGCTGAAAAAGCATTCGATTCGGTTGACTGGTCTTTTCTATACAGAATCTTATCCAGTTTCAATTTTCATAACAACTTCATTAGAACTATACAGGCATTATATAAAAAACCAACAGCTAAAATAAGGATTAACGGTAATTTATCATCATCTTTTGAACTGGAAAGAGGATGTCGTCAGGGCTGCCCCCTGTCTCCACTGCTCTTTGCAATCTTCATAGAACCTCTGAGCCAATGGATAAGACAAAACCAAAAAATTCAAGGTATTACACTTGGTCAGAAGGAACATAAAATAGCACTCTTTGCTGATGACATTTTAATATACCTAGGGCAGCCGGACACTTCTTTACCAGAACTAACCTCAGTTTTTTCAGAGTATGGAGATTTATCGGGGTACAAATTAAATATGCATAAAACCCAAGTTTTAACATTCAACTATGACCCAAATCATTATTCACTAAGCAAACTCAAAACTAACTGGGAGTCGGAATCTATGAAATATCTGGGGGTCAATATCCCGAAACAACTCAACAAAATTATATCACTAAACTATGATCCACTGGTGACAAAAATAAAATCTGACCTAGCAAGATGGAATATGATACCATTCTTGGGTATTGCACAAAGAATTGAAGCAGTCAAAATGAATATACTTCCACGTCTTCTATACCTTTTCCAAACAATACCGGTAGAACCTCCCAAAAAAACATGGCAGGAGCTGGACAGAAGGATCTCAAGATTCATATGGCAGGGCAAGAGACCTAGAATCAGATATAGAACCCTACAGCTAAACAAAGACAAAGGTGGGCTCGCGCTGCCAAATATCAGGGACTACTTTAAAGCCGCACAAATTAAAACTTTAGTAGAGATATGTAACCCAGTCTACTCTGCACAATGGAAGGAGATCGAATGCCAAATAACAAGTGACATCCCCCTACAGGCGATAATAGGGAACAATGTCTTACCTAAGCTTTTGAATAACACTAACCCGTGGATAGAGACCCCGCTAAAAATTTGGTTTAAGATAGTCAGAGAGAATCAAACTAAAGAGCCCTATCGACTTCTGCAATGGATCGCCTATGATCAGGACTTTACTCCTAATAAAACAGACACCAGATTTAAAAAGTGGAAGGAGAAGGGGCTGATAAAATATTACGATTTTTTTAAAGGGCAAATCTTAAGAAGTTTTGAAGATTTGAAAAAACAAGGCCTAATAAATCAAGACCTTTACAGGTTCTTCCAGCTTAGACACCACATAAACAATATACTTAAAAAGGAGGTTTTGGAAAGGGCCCAGTCAGGTGTTCTGAAGGTCTTCTTAATGGCATATAAAGGGATCCCAGGGATCAGATACATTTCTAAAATATACCAAGGTCTTCAAGACTTAAAAGGAGACAACACATCTTATATAAAAGAGAGATGGGAAAAAGAGGGGAATTTCACTTTACATCTGGAAATATGGGAAAACCTAAATAAACAGCAATGGAAAAGTACCTCATCCCTGCAGTGGAGAGAATTTGGATGGAAAAACTTGGCAAGATTTTTCAGAACACCTGCACAAAACAAATTTACCCATAAGGGATTGAACTGTTGGCGCTTGTGTGGTGAAAAGACTGCAAATCATTTTCATGTGTTTTGGTCATGCCCAGTTATCCACCAATATTGGACCAATGTACAGACAATATTGGGGAAAATATTCAAAATTACAGTTCCCTTTTCTTTTGTAACTTTGTATTTGGGTTTACTACCGGACTCACTGGAAAGACGAGGAGAAAAATACTTATTCAATGTTTTAATATTGGCAAGCAAAAAAGCTCTAACTAAAAAATGGATGTTGAAGGACTGTCCTACACCTGAAGATTGGACTAACGTGATCCAAGACATTTACTCGATGGAAAAGTTGACATTCGCACTGAGACAGGACATGGATGGGTTCATGAACTTTTGGCAACCCTGGACCGCATATGTGTCTTCCATTAGATCTAATCTTTGACAAATACCATTTCAATAATGGTTCCGCTCTTTGTTCCAACACTACTCAGATGCTCTTTTATCTTTATTTACTTACTTTTTCTTTTTGTTTGTTTTTTACTGGTTTGTTTGTTTTTTTTATTTGTTTTTTGTTTTTTTTTTTTCTCTTTAATTTCACTTTTTCTTTCACTTTAAAAAAAAAAAAAAAATAAGGGGTGTTGTAAGAATTAATCTTCCAATGTTGTCAGATATCAGAAAATAAGGGAACATGTGATGAAAATGTAAACACTGCATTGCTGTAACGACCTGTATACCCTTTACAAAAACTTAAATAAAAAAAAAAAAAAAAAAGTAATATCTTACCTAAAATACTTTATTTATTTCAATACATTCCCTTACCACCACCTTTAGATTTATTCTCAAGAATTAAAAAAAAGTTAGTGGAATTTATATGGAACAACAGGAGGGCTAGATTACGTTTGTCTTTATTATATTTACCATTTGATCGTGGAGGTCTGAAATGTCCAAATTTTATGTTGTATTATTGGTCGGCACAACTGAGGTCTATGACATATTATTTTTCATCAAATGATCTCCCTCACTGGACTGAAATGGAATCATACAATTTGCCTTTACCTCTTCCCATATTCATATACTCAGATTCGGCAAAAAAATTACAAAAACAAGTTAAAAATCCATTTGTAAAGCATATGATCAAAATATGGTGTGAAGCTAAAAACTATTTAAAAGAACCACAGTTATTGTCACAATTTAGTCCAATATGGGGTAATCAATATTTTAAACCAGGGAGAGCGGACGCTGTATTTAAAGTATGGAATTTAAAAGGGATACAAAAGATTCAGGATTTATATATGCCATGTGCAGATAACATAATGTCTTTTGAAGAGCTGAGGATCAAATTTAATCTCAATAGAACACATTTTTTTAAATATCTTCAACTTAGAAACTTTATTCGATCAAATCAAAATAAAGCTCTCACTCGACCTATCTATTCATCCTTGGAAAAAATGTTGATGAAAGATAGTAAAAGAAAGGGTATTATTTCAGAGTTTTATAACTCATTGACACTATTTTCAAGTGAAAATTCACTGAAAAGATTAAACTACTGGAAAGAAGATCTGCAAATTGAAATTTCAGAGGAACAATGGGAATTGGCTTGTACAGAAGCTCAAACCAAATCAATAAATGTATGCCTTAAATTGATACATTTCAAATGGTTAATGCGGATGTATGTTACACCGGAGGAGTTAAATAGATATAATAAAAATATACCAGATACATGCACAAAATGCATGGAAAGTAAAGGAACTCTATTTCATTGTGTATGGGAATGTAGATTAATAAGAATGTTTTGGGAAGAGGTGAGGGTAACAATTGAAAAAATAATCTCAAAACAAATCATATTGAATCCTAAACTGTTTTTGTTGGGTCTGTACCCAGAAAAGCATAATTTTAATAAAAGTGAAAGAACATTCATAGACCTCAGTTTGCTTAATGCCAAAAAATGTATTGCACTATTATGGAAAAAGACTCATAGACCAGATGTGACTCAGTGGTTAAGACAGATGTTAACAAACCTTCCATTAGAAAGAATAACATATATACTGAAATCAAAGGAAATTGTGTTTGAGAATATATGGAGACCTTTTATTGATTATGAAAAAATTTAAACATAACTCTTGAAGAAGAAGGTGAATGATGTGTGTGGACCTTGTAAATTCCAAACTGGTGAACATAATATGTATACTTATGTATTGGATTGTCTAGACTAAACAGAGGAGCATTGTTGAAGATTTGATTTTGTTGGTGGTTGTTGGTGTTTTTTAGTGCATTTTTTTTTTGTAGTACTTTAGTGTTAGTGTTTGATTGTTTGTATCATGTTTGTTAAAAAAAAAAAAAGGTTCAATAAAGATATTGTGGAAAAAAAAAAATAAAGGATTTGGCTTCATATATTACTGTGTGTAAAATGTTTTGATAAGACTAAACTTACACTGGTGTGCCGCCGACTGTCTTTCTCACTGGACAATCCCTCTGGTGGTCATTGTCCTGAGCTGCTAATAGAATCCAGGCTTCATACACAGGTGGGGTGGAGGAGAAGCTTCTGCTGACATCATCGTCGTCGGCCTCCATCAGTCTATGATGACCATGGAAGAGAATCCTAAATGTCTACTCTGCTGGAACAGCACCGCCTGTGGCTGAACAGGCCGATGCGCAAATGGCAGTCCCTGTCACACAGGTCGCACTTGTGGGTGGTCTCCGTGCTGCTGGGTCTGTGGCGGTTCTTCCTGCGGGTCCTTTTTTCATCTGCTGCAGCAGTCAGTCTCTCTTCACCCGCCTTGAGCTGTCTGGTCAGGGTGCCTCTCCATTTGGAGCGGTCCGTTGCAAGGTCCTCCCAGCGCTCTGTGTTGATCTCCAGGGCCTTCATGTCTCTCTTGCAGACGTCTCTAAAGCGCAGCTGTGGGCGGCCAACGTCTCTCCTGCCAGTTGTCAGTTCTCCATAGAAGACGTCTTTGGGGATTCTGCCATCCTCCATACGGTGAACGTGGCCTAGCCAGCGGAGCCTGCGCTGCCTGAGTAGAGTGAACATGGAGGGAAGGCCGGCGCGGGACAGAACTTCTGTGTTGGGCACTTTGTCCTGCCAGGATATGTCCAGGATGTGGCAAATGCAGCGCAAGAGGAAGGAGTTCAGTCTCTTTTCCTGCCGGGCGCATGTTGTCCATGTCTCACTCCCATAGAGCAGTGTGCTGATGACGCAGGCGTTGTACACTGCCATCTTCGTCTTGACAGAGAGTTTGGGATTCTCCCACACTCGTGTGGTGAGGCGAGCGGGTGTGAAGGCTGATTTTCCAATCCTCTTGTCGATCTCTGTATCAAGGGAGAGGTTGTTGCTGATCGTGGACCCCAGGTACGTGAACTGATTCACGACCTCCAGCTCGTAGTCGTCGATGGTGATGGTTGGTGGTGCTTCCGTGCCTTGCGCCAAGACATTAGTCTTCTTCAGGCTGATGGTAAGCCCAAAGTCCTTGCATGCCTGGGAGAAGCAGTCCATCAGGGTCTGAAGCGCCTGCTGTGTGTGGGTTGCGACTGCAGCGTCATCTGCGAACAGCATGTCTCTGATTAGAGCCTCGTGTACTTTGGTTCTGGCTTTCAGGCGGGCAAGGTTGAAAAGCCTGCCATCAGATCTTGTGTGCAGGTAGATTTCCTCTGTTGCTGTGCTGAAGGCATGCCTCAGGAGCATAGCAAAGAAAATCCCAAAGAGGGTTGGCGCAAGTACACAGCCCTGTTTCACTCCGTTGCATATGTTGAATGGCTCTGAGACGTTGCCGTCGTGCTGCACTATCCCCTGCATGTTGGTGTGAAACGATTCGATGAGGCTTTGCAACTTTGGTGGGCATCCTATCTTTGGCAGGATCTTGAAAAGGCCCTCTCTGCTGACCAGATCGAACGCTTTGGTGAGGTCGATGAAGGCGACGTACAGGGGCATGTTCTGTTCTCTGCATTTCTCCTGGAGTTGGCGGATGGAGAATATCATGTCTACCGTCGATCGCTCAGCACGGAAGCCACACTGAGACTCGGGGTAGACACGTTCGGCAAGCTTCTGTAGACGAACGAGAACAACTCGTGCATAGACTTTGCCAACAACGCTGAGGAAGGAGATGCCCCTGTAGTTGTTGCAGTCGCTTCTCTCCCCTTTGTTTTTGTAGAGGGTGATGATCTTGGCGTCCCTCATGTCCTGTGGTACGGCACCTTCCTTCCAGCACTGGCAGAGGATGTCATGCAATGGCAGCAGTAGGGCGGTCTTGCAGTGCTTGATCAGGTTGGGGGGTATGCCGTCGTTGCCGGGTGCCTTGCCAGCGGCCAAGCTATCAATGGCCTTGCTGAGTTCGTCGATGGTTGGCTCGGCGTCAAGTTCGTCCATGGATGGCAGGCAGTTGATGGCATCAAGGGCTGATGGTGTCACGGTGTTCTGTCTGGAGTAGAGGTCGGAGTAGTGTTCCACCCATCTCTCCATCTGCTTGTTCTTTTCTGTGATCATCTCCCCAGTGGAGGATTTGAGGGGGGCCGTCTTGCTCTGAGCTGGACCAAGTGCTTTCTTGATGCCATCGTACATACCACGGATGTTCCCTGTTATGGCAGCGGTTTGAATGTCTTGGCTGAGCTGAGTCCAGTACTCGTTGGCACAGCGCCGAGCAGTCTGCTGAGCTTTGCTTCTCGCAGCCCTGAGAATCTGGAGATTCTTCTCGTTTGGGTACTTCTTGTACTCAGCAAGTGCTGAGCGCTTGGCTTCAATGACGGGGGTCATCTCGGTCAACTTGGCATCAAACCAGTCCTGTGACTTCGAGGTCTTCCTCCCAAAGGTAGCCAAGGCTGTGCGGTGGATGGTGTTTCGCAGCTCTTCCCACTTCTGCGTTGCAGATTCTCCTTCTTGTGGTACACCAAGTTCCTTCTCAAAGGTGGAGGCAAACTGCTCAACAAGTTCTGGTTGGGCCATCTTGCTGGTGTCAATCCGTGCCTTTCCAGGCTGTCTAGCACGATGGAATTTCTTCAGCTGCAGCTTGACCTTGCAACACAAACAGAATGTGGTTTTTAAATGTTGATCTATGAGAACACTCATATTAATAGTCCTTTTGTGACTTTTTACATGTAAAACTTTGCATCATACTCACCTAAAGGTCAGATATTGATGTTCTGTCCTTAACCCCCATTGGTCCATCACATCAGTGAGGACGTCAGAAGCTGCTGACCCTCTCTCCAGCCACTGTTTGGTGGAGCTCTTCTCTGCTGTATCATGATGACATTGTCCAAACACCCATCTGTCCTTATTCACCTCATGATGGAGGAAGTTCTTACAAAGGGTGAAAAAATGTTATGGTTTATTACTTGATAGTCAAAAATCTGACATAAATTTCGACATACATAATTACAGATACTTCAGTGACTCAAGAAATCCCGTGGCTAATGCTGTGCAGTAACATTAGCTGGTAAGAAAATAAATTAAGACCTGTTTATTCTACTATTAGAACTTAAACTATTTTTAACCTCAAGTTCCACCATGGTGATCAATAAAGTTTTACATTATTATCTTAATCTGTAAACAACAATAAACAACAAACTTTTTTCACTGTATACCAAATTATTAGACTGAGCAGCTGCACATCAAAGCTGATTATTTAAAAAAATATATTTATGTAAAGAATGACTGCTGCTCAATTAATGTGTGCTGTTACATTCATAGATGCAAATGTTGATCATATCATGAACCTGTCATACGTGTCAGCTTGGTAAGGAGCAGTTAGTGGGGTCTATTCCAAGCCATATATTGGCTGATATAGTACACTCATAATTATAATGTGAATATGTCAGAAATAAAATTTAGTTAGTTACATAGACTTTAGACTGCCCCCCACACCCCTAACCACCAGATTAGCAGCAGAAGATGAATGAACTAGTTAGCATCATAGCTAGCACTGGTTAGCTTACCTGTCAGAAGAAAAAAGGTCACCTCTGCGTGACTTTTCAGCCCTTTCAGACTCTTCAGCAGACATTAGCCATCAAAAACAGAACCCATATTTACCCTGCTCCTTTGTCATGCCATACTTGAGAACAATTGGGAAACTGACGTTTGAATGGGCGCAGTCGGGCATCCGGGCATTTGGCCTACTTTCGGTTAGCAACCCACATGGCAACGCCGTACTAGGTGAAAACAATTCAGTGGCGACCTAGTCCCAGGCAGCTGCCGTGACCCAGTCAAGCTTGTCCAGCCCGTCGTAGTGCATTATATTCAGCTCATCACGTCCTATATCAGGTAATTGAGTGATATTGTGTTAGTTTAATTAGTTGCCACTTGATGGGTCATGTTTTGAAAATGCTAGCCGCCGACACAAGCCTCTCTGTATTGTAAATTCAAATTCAAAATTCAAACGTTTATTTCAGACTCAGGGTTCATAGCAAGAACAAAACCAAAACAAGTAGAAAAAAGATAAACAGATAAAATAAAAGTATATACATATCAGCAGACACTCGGCGATCTTGTAACAACAATAACATACAGTAATGGGCTCAGTATAATATGGAGCGCCACCACTTCCAAATGCTGGAGTGAAATGTGAGTGACGAGTTGACAATTGCTGATATAAGATGATTGTTACATGCCAGCAACCTTCTCATAAAACTGTAAACATTCTTACGTATCAGTTCGCCAAAAGACAGAATGTTCACAGACACAAACATCATGCTTGCACTCGACCGTATCGTATTGTAAACAGAGACGGACATTTTGTCTGTGGAAATGCATGACTGATTCCGTTTTCATCCAACAATACAGACCTCTCTGTGTGCAGTCAGCCTGACTAATTTAACTGTAGACTGTAGTAAATAGTGCAACAAAGGGGCAGGCCATTAATGAAAGAGGTGACAAAGGCAACCACGTGGCCTTAATTGTTCAATTACTTAACAAGACCTGTTGGGCCAACTTTGCATTTGACAACAATAGTTGAATACTTGAAACTCGGGGTCTTGAGAATATACCATATTTTCATGATTTTCAAGATCCCTGGATCATTTAATTATTTCTTTTAAGAATTACTCCTGTGCTGCCCTGATATTTAATGGATTGGTCATGTTACCCATAGGGGCCTTTCCTTAAAAACATTCAAAACATGTAAGAGGGTTAATCATGTTAATATGGGTCGAAGCAAATATGCTTACCAGGGGTGTCGATCAAGTAGCTGTACACGTCCGGCCACTGCACAGCTGGCCACCTGGTCGGGTCATTAACCCATTTTCCGGCTGGTAGCTTGTATGGGCAATCTGTCAGTCCACTTGCTGTCAGTTTCTCCTGATAACGTAGCCTGGCTGACTCATCAAGCTTTTCTATGTAGTCACAGGCCATGACAAAAAGTCAAAACACTGCACTCGACAAGGCTTGGTAACGGGTTTGTTTTCACCGAGTTAAGATGGCGGCAATGTGTTACTAACCGGAAGTGACGTAGCCCCGACCGCACCCATTGAGACTCAGGTATTTAGCTGAATAATTCACTACCTGGCAAACCAACAACCCAAAACGAGACGTGGCACATAACATCAAGCTAGCGATGCTATTGGGTGTGACATCCTTGTTAGATATCATATTGGGTGTATTAATATGGCGGCTTCCCGGGTGTATTGGGAGGTGACGTCCCGCTTTTCCGGCGGTGGCGTCATGGGGAGTATAAAGAGACACAGCGGAAGAGGCTCCCTCTTCTTGGCTGTGGACCCCTTGAACCTGTACAGAGCAACTCCTGTTGTTTAGTGTAAATAGTTAATAAAGAGTGTTAAACTGTCACCCTCGCCTCCTCCTTTGATTACCAGATTACAGACACAACATTTGGCGACAAGGAGAAAAGGTATGGAGTGAGCTGCCACCACTTTTCAGCCATCTTGGGAAGTTCCGGGAGAGCTGCCCGTACTGTGGACCAGGTGGTACGCGGCCTTTGACAACTATCTAGTGGCTCTCAACCTCAGTGAGCTTGAAAAGCTGCATGCGAAGGCGATTCTGGTCCATAATCTTGGGATAGAGGGCCAGAGGATCCTTAGTACGTTAGGAGGTGGTGATAGTTTTCAAGACGTGGTGCAGCTAATGGCGTGCTATTTTTGTGCCCCGGAAAACATCATCGTAAGGCAAATTCAGTTCCAGCAGCACCACCAGTGGCAAGGAAAGTCAGTGCAACACTTCGTTGCCGATTTACGTCAGCTGACGGGGGAATGCCAGTTCGGGGCTTTGGAGGAAAAGATGGTCTGCAACCAACTGGCGGAGCACATCCTTAGTTCTTCTGCGAGAGCATGGCTCCTAACATTTGCCGGAGAACTATCGCTGACCATGGCTGTGGAATTGGCACAGCAGTACGAGGCAGCAGACAGGCTGGACAAAAATCTCAGTGAGAAGGAAATGCTGCAGAAAAAGGAACAACAGTGGAAGGCACTGGCCGCGGACCTGTACAGCGAAGATGGCACAAGTGACGAGGAGTATGCAGCCACTGTAAAAGTTAGGTCCGCCCCGGGAACGCCAAGGTGTTATGGCTGAGGGTCCACTAGGCACTGATACAAGGCAAGAGTGTCCAGCTAAAGGGAAGCGCTATGGGAAGTGTGGTCTATTTCATCATTTCACCAGGGCCTGCAAAAATTTTGAGCGAGGTGACCAGAGACCGGAGGGGGGCCCCTCCACAAAAGAGCCAACAGTAGTTCATACAGTCTCGCCGAGTACAGACGGATGGCTCTACTGTAATATTAAATTGGACCGAGTCGAGGTGCTGTTGTTAGTGGACACGGGCTCATCAATCTCCATACTAAATTGGGCCATGGTGAAGGGCTTGTTTCCACACTACCGGGTGAGCAAGTTAGAGGCAACCTGTTATGGCTATGGTGGTAACCCATTCAACATCATGGGCTCACTACGGCTGTCGGTGAGGTGTAGGTCGGCAGCAATGTGTGACGTCCATTTCGTGGTGTCTACCGAAGGGTCAAATCTAATGGGATGTGACATGTTTTATGGGCTTGGTTTCTCAATAGCCTGCGGCATTGGTGAGGAGTGGTCCGGCTGCGGGCTGTGGGACCAGCCCTTTCCAGCAGTGGAGGACAACAAAGTGTGGGACAGCGATTGGCCTGGGACAAAGGAAGACGGGCTGGACCAGCACCATGGGGCGTCACCGCGGGGTGCTCCTGGTGCCAGAGTTTGATTTACCCTGGACGAGGGAACTGAACGGCAAGGAGGGATGCCTGTGGTGGCAGATAGAGCCAACGTGCAGGCACCTTCTGGTTCCGGAGTTCAGCCGAATACTGCCGGAGAACAAGGCGCTGCTGTGGCTGCTTCAGTGCAGGAAATGAAAGCGAGTGGGGCAAAACCGAGTGGTGCGAGTTCCAGATGTACCTATGAGCAGGATCCGAGGCGGATCTCGGACCAGGTCGGCGGAACTCTCCAACACCAAAGGGAAGCCCGGTCGTGACGTGATGGATTGAAGAAGCCAGTTAGAGCGTATTGGCGACAAGGTCCGCCCTAGGGTTGAAGCTCGGCTCAGAGGGATCCACAGATCACGGGAGCAGTGACATAACCAGGGGCGGCTGCAGGTGGTGATGACCCGTGAGGATTGCTACTTGGGGCTGTCTCATGGATCCAGGAGGCACCCTAACGAGCTGCGGCGTGTAGACAAAGACAGATGCCAGCGCAGCCCGTCTCCAGTGAAGAAGAGGCGAAGATGCTCTGGGATGGAGCTGCCAGATGGACATCCTAGGGTGGGTCTCCATGGGGGTCCATGAGGTGACTTTAAAGGGGGGTTAGCAGCATGTTACAGTGTTCTGAATAGTGTGTTATTTTAGTTTCCTGAAGCTGTCTAACCTATGAGTGTGGTTGTTTTATTCCCCTGAGTGTGTGAAAAAGAAAAAACAAAAAGGAAACTGAGTGTGAAATGTAAATTCCCTAACATTGTTTATTTAGTTTGCCCGTGTTGTGGGGTGGGAGTGTTGGGGGTGGGGGGGCGCCATTAGGTAACTGTATATATTATTGGTTTTTAATATTTGCTGTGTTGAGAAAATGTATATATGTTCAGGATTATTTTCTTTTAGCACACGGCCATTTTATTTTCATGGACTATAAATGGTTGAGGTGGCAGAATAATCCGCCGGGCCGTGTAGGGGGTGTCGGTAGTCTACTTGACCCCTCTAGGATTGTGTTGTGGTATGCATGGATAGGTTATATATTTAGGTTGTGTATTTTGATGTTTAGAGTATGAGTTGGGCCGTAAATTTTGCGGAGGGTCCAACTGGTGTGCTTGCTGTTTTTCTATTGGGGGTGGGGGGTGGGGGTTAGATTATCATATTGGGTGTATCAATATGGCGGCATCCCGGGTGTACTGGGAGGTGACGTCCGGCACTTCCAGCGGTGGCATCATGAGGAGTATGAAGGGACACAGCAGAAGAGGCTCCCTCTTCTTGGCTGTAAACCCCTTGAACCTGTACTGAGCAACTCCTGTTGTTTAGTGTAAATAGTTAATAAAGAGTGTTAAACTGTCACCCTCGCCTCCTCCTTTGATCACCGGATTACAGACACAACAATCCTCACTGGATTTCCGTGTTTGTCTTACTCCAGCTGCTGGTTGTAAATATTTATATTATTGTCCATCCGCCAAAAATTACAAAATAATTTTTTTCATCAATAACCACCTTATTTGGAGGCCCCATGATGCCTTGTGTGAATTATGGTAGCAACTTCCGGTACTAGTTTAGAACATATGGTTGTCACTGAAACAGGACACTTTTCCTTGTTAAAAAACAATGACTTCGGCATCAGAAATGCGGGAACACAGCCTCTTGCACCTCAAAACAGTAATATAATCATACCACTTCCCACAACTATCGAGGAATGGAAAGATGACCTTAAAAAGTGGCCTCATACACAGTAGCTCCGTTAGTTGCTGCTAAGATGCTAACGCTGTAAACAAATGACCCGTGCTGGTAAAATGAATCACTTTGAGGACATTTTCAAAAGTGATGTTGTGGAGAAGTGTGGGAAGGAAGAGGCTGAGTTTATTTCTCAAGTCCAGTTTTATTCACAATCACATTCTCCAACATCCAAAAACAGAAAGAGGAAGGAATTCCCCCATCCTCTGTCCCTTTAATACCCCAGGACATCAAAGCACACAGTCACATTGTCTCTTAATCCCAAATACAATGCATCCCCCTCCAGGTCTTCTCTTCTCCACCTAAAGTCCTGGTGGTCAGGAAATCTCTCATGGCCATCTCTCTGCATACAAAAGGCCAGACTTCACATCCTCCTGTTACCCCTAGGAGGTTCAGACCTTTTGTTCCTCTGAGACGTGAAGAATACCATAAGCATACAGTAATACACCTGTGAAGCATATGAAACCCACATATGTGCACCACATGACCCCCCCCCAAACGTCTAAGATGGAACAATATAACCACAGATTGCATGTCATAATAAAATCACTACATATCAGTCCACGTGCCGCTTGGGTCTCAGCCTTCTCCCGTATTTGCTGTAAGCAGGCTGTACCACCCCTGCGGCGTCTTCCTGCTGTGGAGCTGCTGCCTGAGGATGAGAACTATTAGTCAATCTCTGTGGGTGTTCTGGGGAATGCTCTCTAGGGGGTCTGCCACGCCGAGGAGCCTTAGCCAACTGCACAACTTCGTCAGCTACCACAAAAGCGGGTTTGAGCCTGTTAATGCCAATCATTTCTTTTCTGCCCCCCAAATCTAGCAAAAAATGCTTATCTCCTGTTTCCAGCACTCTATATGGTCCGTCATAAGGTGGGCGTAAAGGCGGACGATGGGCATCATGTCTGACAAAAACAAACTCCGCATTTTTTAAAGCCTTAGGCACAAAAACACGCGGAAAACTGTGGTGAACAGGGCCAGGTAGTGTGCTCGGGCCCGTGCTATTCTGTAACCGCTGAGCCGGGGAGCACTCTGGCGTTGGATTATCTGGGAGAAATTCCCCGGGCAGCCGAAGTGGCTGTGCGAAAACTAGCTCAGCTGGGGAGGCTTCTAAATCCTCTTTAGGTGCTGAACGCAACCCCAATAAAACCCATGGTAGCTTGTCCACCCAATTTGCATCCGTAAGCGACGCTCTGAGAGCCGCCTTCAGTGACCTGTGAAAACGCTCGCATAACCCGTTAGCCTGCGGGTTGTACGCGGTCGTGTGGTGGATCATTGCCCCCAGGCTGCAGGCCATCAGTGACCAAAGTTCGGAAACAAATTGAGGGCCTCTGTCGGACGTAATGTCCAACGGGACTCCAAAACGCGCTACCCATGCCGTTAAAAACACACGCGCCACCTCCTCGGCTGTGGTTGACGACAGCGGAACCACTTCCGGCCAGCACGTGGTGCGGTCAACCATTGTCAGAAGATGTGTGCACCCTTTGTGAGGGCGGGAGGGGGCCTACGAGGTCCACGTGGACATGATCAAACCTTTTAGCTGGGATGTGAAACAGCTCCAAGGGAGCTCTCGTGTGTCTATGAACCTTGGCCTGCTGACAAGCTATGCAGGCTGCCGCCCACTCTCTAACTTGTTTGCGCAGGCTCGGCCATACAAATTTCTCTCCCACCATTTTGACCAACGCACGCACTCCCGGGTGTGCCAGAGAATGGATCGAGTCAAAAACGCGGCGGCGTCACGCGGCTGGAACCACCGGACGCGGCCGCCCAGTGGAGACATCGCAGATTAGGGGGGGCATACCGTCTTGGAGCACCCTGTTCTCCAGCCTTAACCCTGTTGGTCCAGACTGGAGCGCGCGCACATCCGCGTCGCTAACCTGCTCCGCGGCCATGGCTGCATAATCTATCCCCACACGGACCAGGGCCGCACGCACTTCCGTGTCGCTAACCTGCTCCGCGGCCATGGCTGCAGGGTCTACCTCCGCGCAGGCTGGAGCCCCCACGGCGCGCGAGAGGCAGTCCGCCACTACATTAAGTTTACCCGCAACATGCTGGACATCGGTAGTAAACTCCGATATCGCGGCCAGCTGTCTCTGCTGCTGGCCCAACCAAGGTTCTGAAATCTTGGCCATCGCGAAAGTCAGCGGCTTGTGGTCAACGAACGCGGTGAAACAGCGTCCTTCCAGCCAGAACTGGAAGTGGCGAATGGCCAAGTGGAGAGCTAACAACTCCCTGTTGAATGCGCTGTATTTTCGTTCGCTGTCGCGCAGGGTCTTACTGAAAAAGGCGAGTGGTTGCCAGGCTCCGGCTACAAACTGTTCCACGACCGCCCCTATGGCCACATCTGACGCGTCAGTAGTGAGCGCCATGTGGGCCGCTGGGACTGGATGTGCTAACAACGCAGCGCTCGCCAGGGCTGTTTTGACTTCAGAAAATGCGCGCTCTCGCTCGGGAGACCATTCTACTTTATTTGTGGGTTTTTGTTTTTTTAGTGCAGCATACAATGGTTGCATGAGCTGCGCTGCGCAGGGGAGGAAACGGTTATAAAAATTCATCATTCCCAAAAACTCCTGTAACGCTTTGACCGTTTGTGGCTGAGGAAAATTCGTTACTGCGGGCACTTTGTCAGGCAGAGGGACCGCTCCCTCTGGGGAGATGCGATGCCCCAAAAAATCAATCTGCGTCACCCCGAACTGACACTTCGCTGGGTTAATTATTAACCCGTGCTCTGCCAACCTCTGGAAAACTGCCGTGAGGTGGTTTTCGTGTTCGTCTTCGGACGCGCTGGCTACCAATATGTCATCCAGGTAGACGAACACGAAAGGGAGATCACGCAAAACCGCGTCCATCATGCGTTGGAACGTCTGCGCCGTGCCTTTAAGCCCAAACGGCATGCGCAAAAACTCGAAAAGCCCGAAAGGAGTTATTACCGCTGTTTTGGGTATGTCCTCAGCGCGCACTGGGACCTGGTGGTAACCGCGTACCAAGTCTATTTTAGAAAAAACGCGCGCCCCCGCCAAATGAACTGAAAAATATTGGATGTGTGGGATCGGGTAGCGGTCGTGCGCTGTAGCGTTGTTCAGCCTGCGGAAATCACCACAAGGCCGCCACGAGCCATCAGCTTTCGGGACCATGTGAAGCGGTGAAGCCCATGGGCTCTTCGAACGCCTGATGATGCCCAACCTTTCCAGGTTGGCGAACTCCTCGCGCGCTATGGTCAGTTTAGCTGAATCCAAGCGCTGAGCTTTTGCGAAAACAGACGGTCCGGTGGTAGTAATAAAATGTTCCACTCCGTGTTTAGCCACGGTCGCCGAAAATGTTGGAACCGTGAGTGCTGGGAACTGAGTGAGGAGTGTGTGGAACTTACCACCTGCAGCTGTGACGTTGGCTTGTGCTGTCGGCGGGGCCACTCGAGCTGTACAGGGAATAGAATGAAAAGAGAGTGCATTAACCAGGCATCTGTTAGCAAGATCGACCAACAAACCATGTGAGCACAAAAAATCAGCCCCTAACATGTTGAAATTGACTGCCGCTATGACGAAAGTCCACTCGAATGTATGGCCGTGTAAAGACAGAAGCAGAGTCCTCTCACCAAAGGTCTTAATCGCCGAGCCGTTCGCTGCTGACACCCGGGGACCACTGGAAGGTGCCAGCTGGTCAGCGTAGGAAGGTGTGATGAAACTCAGCTGGGAGCCCATGTCCATGAGGAAATGCCTCCCCGAGTGTGCATCCCTCAAGTAGAGCAGCTTGTTCTCCTCTCCGAGGGCCGCAGCTGCTACCGACCCCCGGTCTTGGTGTTTCCCGAGCGCTTGAAATGGCACGGTGGAATGCACTTGCGTGCCCTCTCTGCGAAGCGGCGATGGTAGAAGCAAAGGACGTCGTCTGCTCCGTGTTTCCTGGCCCCTGCCGCTGCCATCGTCGGTGAGTCTGGTGCTGCAGCCTCTGGCCCCCTGCCATCTCCGGACGTTGCGCCTAGCTCTGCTGCTGCAGCCGCAGCCGCGTGCCGTTTATTGGCGTCGACGAGTCGTTGCGCCTCCTGGCCCAGCTCGTGGTAGTCTCGTCGGGCCAACAGTGGTGAACTGGCCAGGGTCACTCTCACCGCTGACGGTAGGGTCCTGAGGAAAAGGTGGGTGAAGATGAAGTTATCATCTTCGGAGTCTCTCAAACTCAACATCTTCCCCATCAGGTCTGCCGGTCTGTCGCTCTCGAATTCAGTCAGCGCCAGGAGCCTCTCTGCTCTCTCCTCCACTGAGGGGGTGAAGTAACGGATGAGTGCAGCCTTCAACGTGCTGTACTTGTCGGTGTCAGGCGGGTGGTTGATCAGGTTCGCCACCCGCTGGGCTGTGTGGTTGTCCAGCTTTGCAACCACATGGTAGAACTTTGTGGTGTCCACCGAAATCCTCCGGAGGTGGAACTGTGTCTCGACTGGGCTAAACCAGGAGCGCGGATTGTTCGGCCAGAAGTCCGGTAGCTGAACTGTGGCTGCATTCGTTTGGCTGGCTCCTGACGAGTCTGGCTCGGGAGATTCGTCTCCGCTCATGATACGTCTTAGGGTCACCAGTGTGGAGAAGTGTGGGAAGAACGAGGCTGAGTTTATTTCTCAAGTCCAGTTTTATTCACAATCACATTCTCCAACATCCAAAAACAGAAAGAGGAAGGAATCCCCCATCCTCTGTCCCTTTAATACCCCAGGACATCAAAGCACACAGTCACATTGTCTCTTAATCCCAAATACAATGCATCCCCCTCCAGGTCTTCTCTTCTCCACCTAAAGTCCTGGTGGTCAGGAAATCTCTCACGGCCATCTCTCTGCATACAAAAGGCCAGACTTCACATCCTCCTGTTACCCCTAGGAGGTTCAGACCTTTTGCTCCTCTGAGACGTGAAGAATACCATAAGCATACAGTAATACACCTGTGAAGCATATGAAACCCACATATGTGCACCACAATGTAACGTTACTTCCAAAAAAAAAAAAAAAAAAAAAAAAAAAAAAAAATCCAAGATGGCGCCGCGGATGGCAGCCACTGGCTTCTGCTCTCTGATGTTTTTGATAATTTTGTGTGTTTTTTTGGACTTCTGCTCTTCTGTCCGAATCACCTATTCAAGGGAGGAACTACTTTCACTCAGACTACCTCCCAATGCAACTTCTCCGCCAGTTACTGCTGCTGATCTGAAGTTTTTTCAGTCCATCTTAGCTGTGGGAGCAGCGGCTATTGGCGCTGGCCGGAAACGAAGGTGGCGTGGTAAACGTGCCGGTGCGTTAGTCAGGCTGAAGAAACGAGGATTTCGCACGCCGCTCCCATCGATCCATCTGGCAAATATCCGCAGTTTGGCGAACAAAATGGATGAACTGCTGCTCCTGACTCACAAAAACCGGGATTTTAGCAGATCTGGCGCCCTTTGTTTCACGGAGTCCTGGCTGAGTGAACACATCCCGGACAGCGCGGTCCGTCTGGACGGATTTCAACTGTTTCGCGCTGATCGCAGCCGAGAATTTTCTGGAAAGACTAAGGGTGGTGGAATCTGCTTCTACATAAACGAAGGTTGGTGTACTGATGTCACAGTGTTGAAGAAGTTTTGTAGCCCTAACCTAGAGTCACTGTTCATAAACTGTAAACCCTTTTATTCACCGCGAGAGTTCTCCTCATTTATTCTGGTCGGAATTTATATCTCGCCTGCTGCTTGTACAACGGAGGCACTGCAGCTCCTCGCTGACCAGATAGCAGAGGTGGAGGAAAAACATCCAGACTCTCTGCTTATCATTCTGGGTGATTTCAATAGAGCTAATCTCACAAATGAGCTTCCTAAATACAGACAGCATATTAAATGTCCCACCAGGGACACAAATACACTTGACCACTGTTACACAGTTTTAAGAAACGCCTATCATGCCGTCCCCCGTGCAGCTCTGGGTTTTTCTGACCACTGCCTGCTCCATCTTATTCCAACATACAGACAGAAACTAAAAACTTCCAAGCCTGTTGTAAGGACTGTGAAGAAATGGACTGAGGAATCAAAGCTGAAGTTACAAGCCTGCTTTGACTGCACAGATTGGAGTGTTTTTGAAGCTGCAGCCATTAACTTAAATGAACTCACTGACACTGTGACATCATACACCTGTTTCTGTGAGGACATGTGTGTGCAGACCAAGACCTTCTGCATATACAACAACAATAAACCCTGGTTCATTCCTAAACTGAAGCAGCTACGTCAGACCAAGGAGGAGGCCTACAGGACTGGTGACTGGACTCTGTACAAGCGGGCCAGAAACATGCTGACGAAGGAGACCAGGCTTGCTAAGAGGAGCTACAGTGTGAAGTTACAAAAAAACTTCTCAGCTAACAACTCTGCTTCTGTCTGGAGAGGCCTACGGAATATCACCAACTACAGGAGACCATCCCCCCACCCTGCGGAAAACCTCCAGCTGGCTAATGACCTAAACAGCTTTTACTGCAGGTTTGAAAAGAACCTACAGTTCTCACCTCCCACCCACACAAAAGGATTATCTGCAGCCCCAGGAACTCCATCCCTCCTCCACTCTGACCTCCCACCAGCACTAATGATCTGTGAAGAGGAGGTGCGCCGGGTCTTTCAGAGACAAAAGATCAAGAAGGCTGCAGGACCTGATGGTGTGTCTCCGTCCTGCCTGAGAGTCTGCTCCAACGAGTTGGCCCCCATCTTCACCCGGATCTTTAACAGATCACTGGAGCTGCGTGAAGTGCCTTCCTGCTTCAAACGCTCCATCATCATTCCAGTTCCCAAGAAACCCTCTATTACAGGATTAAACGACTACAGACCTGTTGCCCTGACCTCTGTGGTCATGAAATCCTTGGAGAGATTGGTGCTGAGCCACCTGAAGGTCATCACAGGCCCCCTGATGGACCCACTGCAGTTTGCCTACCGGTCAAACAGGTCAGTGGATGATGCAGTGAATATGGGACTACATTACATCCTGCAACACCTCGACTCCCCAGGGACGTACGCCAGGATCCTGTTTGTCGACTTCAGCTCAGCGTTCAACACCATCATCCCAGGCATTCTTCATCAGAAACTCCTCCAGCTCAAGGTGCCCCCCTCCACCTGCCAGTGGATCTCCAGCTTTCTGACTGACAGGTGGCAACAGGTGAAGCTAGGGAGATTTACATCCAGCTCCCGAAAAATTAGTACTGGCGCCCCCCAAGGATGTGTCCTTTCCCCACTGCTCTTCTCCCTCTACTCCAACGACTGCACCTCAGAGGACCCTTCGGTGAAGCTCCTGAAGTTTGCGGACGACACCACAGTCATCGGTTTGATCCGGGATGATGATGAGTCTGCATACAGGCGGGAGGTGGAGCAGCTGATCCTCTGGTGCAGCCAGAACCATCTTGAACTTAACCCAGCCAAAACGGTGGAGATGACTGTGGATTTCAGGCGACACCCCCCTTCATTCCTCCCACTCACCATCCTCAACAGCACAGTGTCCACTGTGGACTCCTTCAAGTTTCTGGGTACCACAATCTCCCGGAACCTGAAGTGGTCCTCCCATATTGACACTGTCCGGAAAAAGGCCCAGCAGAGGTTGTTTTTTCTGCGTCAGCTCAAGAAGTTTGATTTGCCTCAGGAGCTGCTGGTTGTCTTCTACACCGCCATCATCCAATCTGTCCTCTGCTTTTCCATCACTGTCTGGTTTGGATCTGCCACTAAACAGGACAAGACCAGACTGCAGCGGATCATTAAGTCTGCGGAGAGGATCATTGGTACCGACCTACCCTCCATTGAGAACTTATATCGGTCCATAACCAGGAAACGGGCGGGAAACATCTGTGCTGACCCATCACACCCCGGCCACAAACTGTTTGAACTTCTATCTTCTGGTCGTCGTTACAGATCACTGAAGGTCAAAACCACCCGTCACAGGAACAGTTTCTTTCCTCAAGCCATCACTCTGATGAACTCCTAACATTCACCTAGTCCTACCTGTTGCTGTACTCATGACTTTTCATCCATTATTACATTGCACATAACTCTCACACTGCTTTTTACTTCATTCACATTATATCACTGAATCTGAGTCCACATTGAAATACTGTGTGATTGTATATTTTTTCATATATTTCTGCAAAGTGTGGTTAGTCCGAGTAAATAACTGCATATATTCCTGTATATATTTGCATCCTTTTATAGAAACGTGGACAGACTGTAATTTACTGTACATACTCTGGTTGTCATTGAATCCTTATTTAAATCCTTCACTTGAACAACGAGAGCAAGTTTTTAGCCAAAGTCAAATTCCTTGTATGTGTTGTGCATACTTGGCCAATAAAGCTGATTCTGATTCTGATTCTGATTCTGATATTCTGTATTGAAAGACCTTCAAAATGATATTTAATTTGTAGGTAGTGCGTAACTGACCCAGAGAAAGATGATTTGTTTATATTTTAGCTAGGCTAAAAACTCACGTTCGATCAATTGGGAGTTACATCTTCCACAAAAACACAGGTATTTTTAGAAAGTACAATTTCTAAGTTTTTCAATGATACCAGGCACTCATGGGGACTTGCCCTACCAAAAGAAAGAAAGAGTCACGATTTATGACTTCTCGTTGCCTGTACTTATAAAGACGCGGTGGGCATTCCAACCAGCACATCTCCACCACAATAAAGTCAGCTGCATTTTGTTAAAATATGTTGGACATAATCAAATTTACCTTAGAGCAGACATACGCCACAACACCGTGCTTGGATGTCATCTGTTACCGTGTGGTGAGAAGCCTCCATTTATCCAGTCTGGCACAACCACGAACACCAGCAAATACCAGAACTACGTAAAAACATTCAAAAAATACAAAAACTAGAAGAGCTGAAATTAGCTGCCACTTGAGCGCAAAACACGTACTGTATGTGGACTATACATTAAAATGAATTTGAAAAACTTTTAAAAATGTTATTTTAAATTCCCCTGCTACTCCATTTTTACAGACTGATTTAACACTAGGCCAGCCAAAACCGGAAGCTCCGCCCATAATCGTTCCTACAGCGGCACCCCCAGGAATAAGGTGGATACTAATTTTTAGAAGAACATTAAGACTTACATTGTGCATGTTTCTAAATGCTTTGTTGATGTATTATTTTTTTTAAATTTTTGTTTTCATTAAAGTCTTCTATCTTTCAGCTTTAAATGCACTTTGTGATGTGCCAAGGTCAGTTATGATCAGGATGTGTGGTATGACCAGGATGTGTAGTATATTTTTTTCAAAAGGGAAACAAATGTTAATGCTACTAACAGTGCACATTGAGTTTTTATGCACTTTGAGATATGCCTGAGTAAGAGGTGACCAAAAGGGTTATTTGCAGAATTTTTTTTTTCATTTTATTTATTTATTTAATAATTGTTCAAGAGGAAAAATATTTCTACTACTTCAAGCTCTGCTCAATCCCTGCACTGTTATTGTGTTTTTATGGACTTTTGATGTGCGTTTGTCATGTGCCAAGCACACATTTACCCTTAGATGCATGACCAACCAATTCCTACACTCTTCCATGAGTGTGGTAAAAAATTACCCCAATTAGAATGAATGCGTTTTATGCTGTAAACTTCAGAAATTTCTTTCATTTTGGTTAAAGGTGATTATTTTTATTATATTTTGGGTGATTATTATTATTATTATTATTATTATTATAAATTATATTTTGTCAACAAAAGAATTATTTCATGTTGACATGTTCATTTATTAATTTTTATTAACATTTTATCACAGAAAGGTAAAAAAGGTAAACAATCAGAAAGGAGAAAAGGTAAAGTCAAAGTCAAAGTGCCTTTATTGTCATTCCATTGCTAATAAACAATGCAACGAAATTGAGATACTGCTCCCTAAAAACAAACTATCACACTCACAGTTCACTCATGTATTTAACATTCTTATAATTACAACAATAAATAATGCTTGCAACAATATTACCTAAAAGTTGAATACAACATGTACACAGCAATAATGAAAACATACTGAGCGATAAATAGGTGAAGGTGTGAGGGTTTGTGAGCTCACTGTGAGCAGCTGTTACACAGTATCCTTTTCTGGCTGTGAGCACTGCACACAGGGTCATTGCATTTCCAACAACAACTGCTGACTTTGCGGTCTTGTTTTCTTGTGCACATCTTACACCTCCTCCTCTTCTGTTGGCCTTGTGTGTTTCCCTCATGTGGCTGGATTGCAGCTTTTATCACCCCACACCTTTCCATTGCTGCAGTGATGTAGGTTGGTAGGCGTGGGTCACCGGGCATTTGTGATACCTGCACAGAATTCAGGGTGCTGAGCCTTGAAAAAGGAGCAGGCATTCAGGGTGGCAACATCAATCACATTGTACCACAGCACCATGGGCCACCTCTGCGTTTGGCGTTTACAGGTGTAGGTGCCAACCATCTGGTCCACAATATCTACACTTCCTTTCGTCTGGTTGTAGAAGTAGATCACTTCTGGTACTTCTGGTTTGCTGACCTTTTTCCACTCCTTTCCTCTACCTGCAGCTACTCTTCGTCCCTCCATATTTGTGTATGTCAGCACCTCTTCTATTATATTATCAGTGATAAACAGCCTCCATGCATCTTTTGGTGAGATGGTGGTAAGCCCAGGTGCTGGTCCTGGCCGGCTTCTCACAATGTTGTGCTTTGGTGTTCTGCCCTGGCTGAGAGGTAACTCTGCCCAGTAAGAGCCCTTGCGGCTCATTCTGTTGGACACGATAGGCCCATCCATTTCCTCTTCCTCTTCGGAGGCCTCGTCAGAAGATTCTTCTGTGTCTGACTGATATTGTTCATGGGGGGGCGGGGGTTGATTTCTCGGTGGCCTGACAACTCCAGGTGGACAATAATTTGGGTCCTCTATTGGGTCCTCTTCATCTGAAATGTCAGATGCTGAGTCAAAGTCCATGACAGGTTCATCTCCCAGGACCATTTTTATGGCAAGGCCTAAAAGAATCCTTGCAGGCATCCTAGCAGCCATGATACTCTAGATGAGAACATAAAAAAAGATTTTTTGATTGGCACACAAAACTGTGAATCAATATCAAATCAAATCAAATCAAACTTTATTGTCATATTGCTGTACATACAACTGTAGTGCAGGCAAGACAAAATTGCGTTTCTCTAGGCATCCATATAAATAGAAGCAGCATGATATAAGACACACTCACACATATGAAGCTGCATAAGCAGCAGCTGAGCAGAAGCTTACAGCAGCAGCAGCAGACATAACATAACACTATCACACAAAATTCATGGACGTGGAAAATAAGTTCATAATTTATAACAGCACATATATTATGTGGTATAAAAATGATAATACTTACATGTATGTTGCTGTGTAAAAATAACCTTCAGGGTGGTGAGTAGATGTGTTCTTCCGTGCTGAGTCTTCGAAGCGTGTGTCGAGTGACCTCAATATACCAGGGTCTCTCATTTTATATCATTCACCCATCTCACATCATAATACATTCATCGCTTCTCCCCCCAGCTACTCCTTCCTGCTATATTACCGTAATCTCTCCCATCTCGATACCTATTGTCCTCATCTGTTTACCCTCTCTGTTTACCCTCAGCATCCAGTCTGTGATGTTAATTGCAGCGTCTACAGTTTTACTTATAACCGTGGTGAAATTCCAAGGGGACAGCTTTGAGAAATGCTTGGGGTCATTTTTGACCCCACATATGGAATAGTGTGGTACTGATACAAAAAATGCAATTACTTAAAAAATATAACAATTAGATACAAATCCAAATGGCCTCATGTCAAAGACAACCTATTTGAGGAATACATGGAAGATTAAATGATAAAAAATTAAAATTACAAAGATATTGCAAAAAAAACAACCGCAGGGGTCACTGTTACCCCACTTATGCATCTAAAAAACCAAGCCAATGAGTAAAAAGCACATATTTTTCATCATATTGATCTGTGTTGGTTTGAAATTTATCATATTTAACAGATCGCTGAACATGTGCGGCCCAGTTACATGTCTTGATTTCAAATTGTGGCCCAACTGATTTTGTAATTTTTTTTATTTTATTTTTTTTTTTTGACTTCCGGCACCACACAAGTAGGCTGCCTTTTTGCAACAGCGGATCAATTTCTTCCTATTTCTATTTACTATCTGGCTTCTCTTGCTAATCTTTCTGATCCGGCAACACCTTATCCATCACGGACGGACACGGATCGCCCAAATGTCTCCTGAGCCGGCAGATGGAGCCAATGTTTTTAGCAGGATACGTTACAGCAGAGACCAGCTGTTAGCACTTAACCGGACCAAGATGCTAGCGCAAGACCTCGACATACCGGGTGAAATAAGACAGAAAAGATGTGGATGCCATGCTGGAGCAAGACGGCGGGCAAGAAATATAAGGTACAGACCCGTCCTTCCATCCGTTATTATGGGGAATGTATGATCACTACTCAATAAGACAGATGAGCTACCGGCTATCTCCCACTACAAGAGCGTCTTCAGAGAGATTAGCATGATGTTGTTTACTGAGACGTGGCTAACAGAACTAGCAACAGATGCTAACATCGAACTGGAGGGTTTCCACGCAATACTGGCAGACCGGACACCAGACAGTGGGAAGGCAAGGGGTGGAGGAGTGATAATGTATGTCAATAACAGCTGGTGCAGACCGGGACATATTAAATTAAATCACCCTTATTGTCATTCAACCGTACAACCAATCATGTACAGTAGAACGAGATTGTGCTTTACCTATCTACAGTGTCAATCACACATCCCAGTGCAGAATCAGAGGGCCGCTGCCATGCAAGGCGCCGCCACAGATTTCCCTCCTCCGTTCCATTATTGCTGAGCACCAAGCTGGACGGCAGGAAGTTCCACTTTTATATGGTCTTCGGCATGACCCGGCTGGGATTTGAACCCCTGCCTCCCGGGTGTGGGGCGGATGCTCTACCAACTGAGCCACCACTCCGATGGTGGCTCAGTTGGTAGAGCACCACCGGTTAAACAGCAACTCTGCAACAAAGACATTGAGTTGCTAGCTGTTAGCATGTGGCCTACCTATCTCCCGAGGGAATACTCACATGTGATCTGCATTGTTATTTATGCAAATCCGACAGCGAACGCGGGGACAGCACGTGACGCCATTCACTCAGTAACTGGCAGGCTGCTGACAGAACACCCAGATGCTCTTTTCCTCATCTCAGGTGATTTCAACCATATTTCACTGTCCCCCATTCTACCCACATTCACCCAGTATGTCACATGCCACACTAGAGACAATAAAACACTGGACTTATTCTATGCAAACACTAAGGAGGCGTACACCTCATCACCACTCCCCCCACTCGGGAGATCGGATCACAGCTTGGTTCATCTCCTGCCGGTGTACAAACCCCTAGTACACAGACAACCTCCGGTCATGCGCACAGTGAAGTTATGGTCTGAGAAGGCAATGGACGCTCTAAAGGACTGTTTTGAAACCACTGCCTGGGAGCAGCTCTGCGATTCACATGGTGAGGACATCGATGGCCTCACTCACACCATCACAGACTACATCAACTTCTGTGTGGACAACACCGTACCCACCAAGACCATACAGTGTTGCTCAAACAACAAACCCTGGATCAACCCTGAGATTAAAACACTTCTGAGAGAGAAGAAGAGGATCTTCAGGTCGGGGAACAGGGAGATGCTGAAGTCCGTACAGAGGGAGCTGAGGAGGAAGATCAGAGAAGGCAAGGACAGCTTCAGGAAGAAGATGGAGGACAAGCTGCAACAGAGAGACATCGGCGGGGTCTGGAGAAACCTTAAAACCATCTCTGGGCTCCAGAATACCTCCTCCCAGGCCGCGGGAGGCAGTGAGTGGGCGAACAATCTGAACCTGTTTTTTAATAGGTTTGACCAACTGCCCCCCCGACTGCACACCAACCATTGCTGCCTCTAAAGTCATCGAGACCTGCTGTCCACACCCCACTCCACCAACACGCCCCTACTCCCAGCACACAGCCCCCCAACCTGACCCTCACTAAGACCCAGGTGAGGACAGAGCTGAGGAAGATCAAGGCGAGGAAGGCCTCGGCACCAGACGGCGTCAGTGCGAAGCTCCTCAAGTCCTGCGCAGACCAGCTGTGTGGGACTGTGGAGCACATCTTCAACCTGAGCCTGAAGCTGGGGAGGGTACCACAGTTGTGGAAAACATCTTGTGTGGCACCTGTACCAAAGACTTCCCACCCCAAAGACCTGAACAGCTACAGACCAGTGGCCCTGACGTCTCACATGATGAAGACCCTGGAGAGACTGTTCCGTGCTCACCTCCGCTCCCTGGTGGGACCAGCGATGGATCCACTTCAGTTCACCTACCAGCATGGCATTGGGGTGGAGGATGCAGTGATCTTCCTCCTTCACCGTTCCCTGTACCACCTGGAGAAGCCCGGGAACGCGGTGAGGATCATGTTCTTTGACTTCTCCAGTGCTTTCAACACCATCCAACCGATGATCCTGAAGGACAAGCTGCTGTGCGCAAGGGTGGATCAGCACCTGTCATCATGGATCCTGGACTACCTCACTAACCGGCCATAGTTTGTGAGAACCCGGGATTGTGTGTCCGACACGATCATCGGTAGCACGGGGGGCCCCCAGTGAACGGTTTTGGCTCCCTTCCTGTTCACTCTTTATACTGCGGACTTCTCACACAACACAACACGCTGCCATCTACAGAAGTCCTCTGATGACTCTGCGATCGTCGGCCTCATCTCCAACAGAGATGAAGCGGAGTACAGTGGACTTATCCAGGACTTCGTGGACTGGTGCCATCGGAACTGCCTCCAGATCAACGCGAGGAAAACTAAGGAGCTGGTGGTGGACTGCCGCAGGCAAGGACAATGTTATATCTTTCACCCGTTACGTTACTCGATATAACAAATAATAACTCGGGCTCTTCAACGTACCGTTAACGGTTTATTGGCGAGCAGCCACTCATAGCACACAGCCAACGACAACACACTCTACACATACTACATTACCCATAATGCTTTGCACAGGACACTACGACGGGTGCCGTAGTAAACCAAAATACATGACATCTCCTCCCCTCTTACAATAGATGTCCTACTGGAGATATCAAGTGTCTGCTGCAATTCTTATGTCTTTGTTTGTCTCTTTTTTTTCTTTAATTATTATGCTACCTTAGGAGTGAGGGTAGACTACCTCATCCCATAACTGTACCCCTGGGGATTATTCTGCCCCATAAATGTGGGTCAGTTGCTATCTAGTCTAATAACTCAGACGGACAGGAGGTCGTCGCTCCCTGGTAGGGTATCGGCGCTCTACAGGAACATGAGTCTGAGTTCTTTCTAATGTGGAGGTTGCTTCTGGTGCTGATGCAGAAGAAGATGTCACATCTACAACTGGAACTCCGGTCTCTGAAGTGGTTGAGTTCTGCACTGGTGTAGGTAGACAAAGTGGTGAGTTGGTGAGTGCATCGTTAGGATATCCAAAAGACGGTTCTGCAGGCGCTGGTGGTGTCTGCAGGAGTTGATCCACGTGCCTTTTCCAAACACTGTCAGTGGTTTGAACTGTATATGAGACTGGTCCAGTTTGTGCGATAACAGTTGCAGGAACCCACTTAGGTTCACCTCTGTAGTTCCTGGCCAGCACAGATTCTCCTGACGTGAACGCTCTGTCCTTTGCCCGATGTCCTCTGTGCATAATTTGTTTCTCTTGTTGCTTTTGCACAGTGTCCTTTAATCCTGAGGGTTTCAAAAGGTCAAAGGTAGTGCGCAGATCTCTCTTGAACATCAGACTAGCAGGGGTTGTCTTTGTGATTGCATGTGGAGTGTTGCGGTAGTTTAGCAGGAACTTGTGCAGCCTCTGATGCAGTGTTCCTTGACCTTGTGATGCTTTCAATGCATGTTTCATTGTCTGCACAAACCTTTCTGCAAGGCCGTTCATCGCAGGATGGTATGGAGCTGATTTAATGTGCTGCACTCCATTAGCTTGTAGAAAAGCATCCATTTCTTGTGAAACTAACTGAGGTCCATTGTCAGAAACTAGTTGTATAGGAGACCCAAAACGACTAAACATTTCTCCTAATGCCTCTGTGGTCTTCTCTGTGGTGGTTGACCTCATAATAGCCACTTCAGGCCATTTACTGTGTGCATCCACAGCAACGAGAAACATTCTGTCCTCAAACGGACCTGCAAAGTCAATGTGCACACGATGCCATGGCTCCTGTGGGAACTCCCAGGGATGGAGAGGAGACAATGGTGGGTTGTTCCGTACCTTGTGACACGATGAACAACTTTTGGCTATTTCTTCAATCTGCTTGTCAATGTTTGGCCACCAAAAATAGCTTCTCGCTATTTCTTTCATTCTCACGATTCCACTATGTCCTGCGTGAAGTTGCTGTAACACTTTTGTTCGACATGACAGGGGAATAATCACTCTCCTCCCCCACAGCAAACAACCCGACTGAACAGACAATTCTGTCCACTTCCCAAGGAAGGGCTTCAAGGTTGCGTCATCACCCGCAGGTTGTCCTTTAATGACCAAGTCCATGACTGCAGACAACACAGGATCATTTCTAGTCCCCTTTTTCACCTGCACAGCTGAAACAGGTGCGTTTTCTACCTCTGTGAAGTAGAAGATGTCCACAGTGCTTGACTCTGGCTTCATGACAGGAAGTGGTAATCTGGATAACCCATCTGCATTACCATGACAGTCTGACTTTCTATACCTGATGTCATAGGAGTGTCCTGACAACAGCAACGCCCACCTCCGCAGTCGGGACGCTGCAAGAGATGGTATTCCTGTGTATGGTCCAAGGATGGTTGTGAGAGGTCGGTGGTCAGTAAAAAGTGTAAACTTCCGTCCATACAAGTACTGGTGGAATTTTCTGACACCAAACACAATGCTCAGAGCCTCTCTTTCTAGTTGAGCATAGTTAGCTTCTGCCTTGTTTAATGTCCTTGACGCAAAAGCGATTGGCTTTTCCTCACCGTCTGGCATTACGTGGGAAATCACCGCCCCTACACCATAAGGAGAGGCGTCGCAGGCAAGCTGGATCGGAAGTGATGGGTTGAAGTGGGTCAGAACCTCTGATGCAGTCAGCGCATCCTTTGCCTTCTGAAAAGCTTCCTGACAGCTTGCTGTCCACCTCCATGCTTCCTCTTTGCGCAGCAGGTTATGCAGTGGTTTTAATAGTGATGCCAAATTTGGTATGAAACGTCCATAATAGTTCAGCAGTCCTAAGAAAGACTTCAGCTGACTGACATTTTGGGGTGGAGGTGCATCCACAATGGCTGTGATTTTCGATGGTGCAGTGTGTAGTCCCTTAGCATCTATCACATGACCTAAGTATTCCACGGATGACTGGAAAAACTCGCATTTATCCTTGCGGATTCTCAATCCATATTCCTCCAGTCTCGTGAGAGTTGCATCCAAGTTGCACAGATGCTCTTCATCATCTGCTCCTGTACACAGGATATCATCCAGGTAGCACTGCACTCCTGGTAATCCACTCAGGATTTGATCCATAGCTCGCTGAAAAAGTGCTGGAGCAGATGTGATGCCAAAAGGCAGTCACCTGTATCTGAAGAGTCCTTTATGGGTGTTGATTGTCAGCATTTCACGTGACTGCTCGTCTACATGCATTTGTAAATAAGCTTGGTTGAGATCTATTTTGCTGAACTTTTGTCCCCCACTCAGCCCCGCAAATAAGTCATCAATCAGTGGAAGGGGATACTGCTCTGCTGTTAGTACCGGGTTTACTGTTACCTTAAAGTCTCCACAGGTTCGGATTCCTCCGTCCTTTTTGGGTACTGGAACTATGGGCGTGGCCCACTCACTGGTTGTCACAGGCTCCAGCACTCCATTCTTTACCAGAGCATCCAAGTCAGCCTCCACCTTTGGTCTGATGGCGTACGGCACTGGCCTGGCTTTCATGAACACTGGTTTACTATCAGGTTTGACATGCAGCTTCACTATAATTTTTTTCATGCTGCCTAGCTCATCACGAAAAACCTTTTTGTGCTTTTCCAGTATGGCCTGCAGCTGAGTGGAACTGTGTGACAGCTTCCTTACTTCTTGCCAGTCAAGTTGGATTTTCTTTAGCCACACACGCCCCATTATAGCTGGACAGTTGTTCTTGGTAACATAAACTGGAAGCTCAGCAGTTTGGCCATTGTACTGAACAGTTACCTCTGTCATCCCTTTCATGGGCACTCGGTGTCCAGTATACGCCCTGAAGACGGTGTCTGAAGGTCGGAGTGGACGATGTTTCATGAACTTCTTATAAATGCCATGCGACACAAGTGATGCCTTTGATCCGGTGTCTATCTGCATTTTAATAAAATGTCCCTCCACTTTTGGTTTAATCCAAAAGCCTTCTGAGCCTTCATTCACATTCATAATCCGGACAGTATTTATTGCAGTTGACACCTCTTCCTCTGAGGAGTCGCTCACTCTGTCCTCGCCATGTTTAACTGTGTGAACATTTCTTTTCTTTTTGTATTTTACCATGTCACTTTTATTCCTTGTCTTTGGGCCTTTGTCTTTGCTCCTTTTGCTTCTACATGCCCGCTGCACGTGGCCTTTTTTCCCACGGTTGTTACAGTCCATCTCTTTGTACCAACAGTCATTAGGAAGGTGTCCCACCTTGCCACAGCGGAAACATGGACCTGTTGCATTGGTTTTACCACTGTTGAGTTTATGTACTCTGCCTGTAGCATGCAGTTGGTGTGCTTCTTTGGAAGCCATCTCCATCATCACACTAATGTTAATGGCTCTTTCAAGCGTCAAATCACTTTCTGTGAGTAACTTCTTCTGTGCTGCTTCATTTCGTAGTCCACACACAAGCCTGTCTCTTAATGTGTCATTTAAAACATCTTTAAATTCACAGTGTTCGGCTAACTTGCGTAGCGCTGCAACAAACATGTTAACAGACTCACCCTCTTCTTGGTTACGTCTGTGAAACCTGTATCTTTCTGCAATCACTAGAGGCTTGGGTGAGAAGTGGTGGGTCAGTGTGTCCACCAGTTCTTTGTAGGTTTTAGAGCCTGGCTTTGCTGGCTGTAGGAGGTTACGTAGTAGGTTATATGTCTTGGGACCCATCACACTCAGAAAAGTGGGCACTAACTTTTCATCCGTTATTCCATTGGCCACGACGAAATAGTCAAAGCGCTCTGTATAGGAGCTCCATTGCTCCGCGCTCTCATCAAAGGGCCCGATAGAGCCAATGACTCCAGCCATTTTAACACTCCTAGTTGAATGTCGCTCTTTCCCTCGCAGCTCCTTACCGTAACGTCGTTTCTTCCCTCCGGCGTTACTCACGGAGTTTTTTTTTGTCCTTAACAATTTCCACTGCTCCGCTCCTCCCCGCTTAGCAGACAGCCCGCAGCATCCACCTCAGCACAGTGGCGCGGTGTATCACCCTGTCAGCACGGAGTAGCGGCGGGAAAAAAAAAAACGACAAAAAAAACTCTCCTCCGTCGCGGACTGCAGCGTCGGTCCAGACGTCCTCGTCGCCACTTTTTGTTATATCTTTCACCCGTTACATTACTCGATATAACAAATAATAACTCGGACCATACGACGTATCGTTAACGGTTTATTGGCGAGCAGCCACTCATAGCACACAGCCAACGACAACACACTCTACACATACTACATTACCCATAATGCTTTGCACAGGACACTACGACGGGTGCCGTAGTAAACCAGAATACATGACAGACAACCCCTCACAGCACCAGTAAACATCCAGGGAACAGACATTGAGATAGTCACATCCTACAGGTACCTGGGTGTTCATCTGAACAATAAACTAGACTGGTCACACAATACTGACGCACTCTACAAGAAGGGACAGTGCAAGCTGTTCCTACTGAGGAGGCTCAGGTCTTTTGGTGTACAAGGGGTGCTCTTGAAGACATTCTACAACACGGTGGTGGCATCAGCCATCACTTTTGGAGTGGTCTGCTGGGGCAACGGCATTACAGCAGCCGATAGGAAGAGACTGAACAAACTAATCAAGAAAGCTAGCTCTGTCCTGGGGCAACGCCTTGACCCAGTGGAGGAGATAGGAGAGAAAAGGATGGTGGCTAAACTGTCATCTCTGCTGGAGTCCAAGTCCCACCCCAAGCAGGACATACTGAACGCACTGAGGAGCTCATTTAGCAGTAGACTACATCATCCTAGGTGCGCGACTGAGAGGTTTTGCAGGTCCTTTCTACCTACGGCTGTCAGACTGTATAACCTAAGCAGGGCTGCTCACAGAGATAGCAAAAAAACGTGATGACCTAATAATATTGAATGCTAAAGACGCAACAGACTTACACAAATGATCCCCTCCAGTATACAACTAGGACAATATCAGTCGCTATGGAGGGTGACAATATCTATGAGTACATATTCATACCATGTAGGGTAACTAAATAGATGGTTATGCTGTTTATTCCATCTAGCTACAATGCTCTGCACTGTGTATATATATTTATATATTTATGTGTACATATGTATATTCACTGCTCTTATTTTCTTATCTTCTAAATTATTGCTCTGAGTGTTGCTATCCCTGTGCTGTTGCAATCCTGGAATTTCCCCATTGTGGGACTAATAAAGGCTTATCTTATCTTATCTTATCTTAATTGACATGGTTTCGACCCAAGAAGCAGACACGACTCAGGAAACACAATTAACCTTTTATTTATAATCGTGTAAGTGTGTGGGTGCGTGTATGAGTGTCTGTAGTGAGTGTAGTGCGTGGATGAGTCAGCTTGGGGCGAGCAGAGCACCGTGCAACCTGGCAACCTGTCTCGGCGTAGGAATGAAACTCAGGTTAGCTCAACGGCCATGGCCAGGAGGACAGTGTCAGCAGCCCCGAGGGAGATGGAGTAGGCAGGTGAACTGAGCAGGGATATCCGCCGCCAGGTGGAAGAGAGTCCGCCGCCAAGGTTTCACCGCCTGTGCACAGGGGTAGTTGACATGTGAGAGGAATAAATGATGGCTTACTTGGCTGCCGGATGTTGAGGAGTCCAAAGGCAAGCAGAAGCACTGGAGAGTAGACGAGGCTGGAAGCTCAGCGTAGAGTTGATGAGTACAGGTCCCTTGGAAAGGAAGCAGATGACTCCGCGATAATCTCTGGGCCTCGCAGAATAAATAGCCAGAGCCAGATAGAAGACAGGTGTGTGTGCAGGTGCGCCTAATTGGCGGCCATGACAGTAATTGAATAGCCCTGCAGTAGAGGATGGATGGATGGATGGATGGATGGATGAAGTTATATCATGACCTAATTTTTAAAACTCTCTCCATCAAAATGATGAGCAAAGATAAATTCTGGACAATAATTAGCAAAAGAAGCCATGAAGAAAAGGAAATATGACGAGGCTTTGCTTGCTCATGGATTAATTGTGGGTGTGGAGGGGCAGAGAAATAGCCGTGTGGGCTTGGTAATGTCTGGCTCCCCAACATGGGGCATTAAAAAAAAGTTTAAGAGCCACTGGTATAAATGAAAAAAAAATCAGCAGATTACAATGACCAGTCTTTGGACTTTTCTTGCTGACATGGGCTTCACCTGCCATACAAGAATAAATGCTACAGCTCCTCAGCTGTACAATTTATTCTTGTTTAAAAGCAGCCTACTTTGTACATCTAGTGCTGTTTTCAGCCTATTAATGCAGTCTTACTGTGCAAAACATACCCGACAAGACTGGTGCACACTGTCACTGCTGCTCCTGCCAGTGGCTCCCTCACACTTGCTCTATGCTCTATCACTTGAAGAGAGTGGCACTAGGTTTCAATTAGAGCTCCCTCTGCTGGCAGAGAGTTCCAAACGTGATATTAATAAATAATTGATTTTTGGAAATGGACTGGCGGGCTGCAGTGGATGAGGGGTAGGGCCACATGCGTCCCACAGGCCACCAGTTGCCCATCCCTGATCTAGACAAAGCATATGATAGGGTGCCAAGAGAGGAAGTGTGGTACTGTATGAGAAAGTCAGGAGTGGTAGAGGAGGATGTGAGGGTGGTGCAGGACATGTATGAGGACAGCGAGACAGTGGTGAGATGTGCTGTAGGAGTGACAGAGGGGTTCAAGATGGGGGTGGGGTTACATCAGGGATTGGCTCTGAGCCCCTTTTTGTTTGCCATACTGATGAGCAGGCTGATAGATAAGGTCAGGCATGAGTCTCCATGGACCATGATGTTTGCAGACAACATTGTGATCTGTAGCGAGAGTAGGAAGCAGGTGGAATAGAACCTGGAGAGGTGGAAGTATACTCTGGAGAGAAAAAGAATGAAAGTCGGTAGAAGCAAGACAGAATACATGAATGAGAATGAGAGGGAGGCAGGTGTAATGGTGAAGATGGAAGGAGTAGAGGTCGTGAAAGTAGATGAGTTTAAATACCTGGGGTCAACCATCCAAAGCAATGGAAAGTGCACAGAAGAGGTGAAGAAAAGAGTGCAGGCAGGGTGGAGTGGGTGGAGATGAGTGTCAGGGGTGATTTGTGACAGAGGGGTAGCAGCAAGAGTGAAAGGGAAGATTTACAAGACTTAGTGAGACTTGCTCTGATTTTTTTTTTTTTTTTTTTTTTTTGTTACTTATTTGTACCCGTAGGTAGATTCGGTTTGCAGTCTGGTGACAAGCCACTGGCTGCCGGTCGCTGCGTGCGCGAGCGCCCTAAACCTACATGTTTTTGGTATGCGGGAGGAAACCGGAGAAATCCCGGAGTAAACCCACGCAACACGGGGAGAACATGCAAACTCCACACAGCTCACTGTTGGTCGGGGGCTGGGATCGAACCCATGATCTCATGATCCCCGCGATCCCCCGGCCGAGGGTAAAACTGTGCTGCCACAGTGCTAAACCACTGCGCCACCGTGCAGCCCACCGTGATGTATGGTTTAGAGACAGTGGCACTGACAAAAAAAACAGGAGGTGGCACTGGAGGTGGCAGAGTTGAAGATGTTAAGATTTTCATTGGGAGTGACTAGGAGGGACAGGATTAGAAATGAGTATATCAGAGGGACAGCTCAGGCTGAGCAGTTTGAAGACAAAGTGAGAGAGGCAAGACTGAGATGGTTTGGACATGTGCAGAGGAGGGATAGTGGATATATTGGACAAAGGATGTTGAAGATGGAGCTGCCATGCAGGAGGAAAAGAGGAAGACCACAGAGAAGATTCATGGATCTAATGAAAGAGGACATGGAGAGGGTTTGTGTTAGAGGAAGATGCAAGGGATAGGGTGAGATGCAGGCAGATAATCTGCCGTGGCGACCCCTAAAGGCGGCAGCCAGACGAAGAAGAAGAAAATAATCTCCCAAACTGGTGAAAGAAGTCACAAATTGAAAAGAAAAGAATTTCAAAGTTTAATCTTAAAGTCCCAAATTTATTACAAACAGCTGCAATTGTGCAGAAAAAGTTTGTGAGAAAGAACTCACAATAATAATAAAGCCTGAAATGTACAGGGAAAATGTCACAAAGTAACAAGAAAACAATTCTAATTCACAGCAAAATAAGTTAGTAATTTATGACTCATCAGTTGTATTTTTTTTTATTACAAAATTATATAAAGAATGTTTGTAATTTGTGCTACTGTATGTAGCTTTACTTTAAGTATTCAGGCTTGTCCCTTTTTTTGGTTGAGCACCTGTCCCCCGAAATGTCTGTGCACGTCCCTTCCTGTGAACATGTGTATACCTGCAATGTGTGCACAAAGGTGGAAAAACTGTCATGGGTAGCGGGATTGCGCCCCTCCCATCCTGCCTCACATTCACCAACTCATCACTGCACCTGAGGCAGAAGACACATCTGCACCTGCTCATTAGCCAGCGTACTTAAGGAGGCTCTCTCCACGCAGTCAGCGCTGGCTCGTCTGGGTATACTGCCCGTGATTAGGCAAGCTAAACTAAAGTTATAAGTGTTGGCACATCGTTAACCTTATTTGTCTTCTTTTCCCAGGTTACTGCCACCGTGTAGGTGTGTCTCTAGGACTGCACGTGCTCTCCTGCCACATCTCACTGTACCTCAGCTTCCACTCCACCCGGTCAGGCACCATCAGCTCATCATCCCCCCACCCTACTGGTTCATCTATTCCTCGCTGGGTCCCTGCCAGTTCTCCCTGGATTTCCCAAGTAAGTGGCAGTTTGGCTCACCCATTTCCCCTTACTCCATTCTTCTGCTCACGACTCTCGTCTTCTCTCCACAGGGCTATTCCTCTAGCGAGTGACTGTTTCTGCAGCTGTGCGCCTTGGTTTTTGCTATTTAATAAAACTTTCAAACGTGCCCCTCTGTGTGGTTCCTTCCTATGCTTTGGCATTGTGCACGTGAGCTGTCAATCTTAATTACTCATGACAGAACGAGCCAGCCAGGACGGTAGCTCAGCCAGTGCCTCACCACAGGAGCTGTCAGCTATGGATCGCCTAGTGGCGGCCGAGCCCTAGCTCACTGTGCTGATGCAACAGGTGTAGAATATGTTGACGCTTTGGTCTACAGCGCCTCCGCCGGCCTCTCCCCCTCAGCCTGCTCCGCCCACTACGGTGTGCCGTACTACCGCCGTTCCCACACCTTCCCCACATGCGGGGGAGGTGAGGAAGTGTAAGGGGTTTCTTATTCAAGTTCAAATGTACCTGGAGCAGGTTGGGGAGGAGTATCCCGGGGATGTGGCCAAGATCCAGTTCTTTTCTCTGTTGCTCAGGGATTGAGCCCTTGAGTGGGCACGGTCCACTTTAGACAACCCCGAGGGGCGGCGGTACACATTTGATCAATTTGCGGTTGCATTCTCTAGCGCGTTTGGCCAGACCGAGAGTCAGGGCAACGTTATGAGCCGCCTGATGACACTCCGTCAGGGCGCTCGGTCAGTGGCCGAGTACTCGGTGGAGTTCCAGGTTGTAGCGTCTGGTTCGGGGTGGAACGATATTGTGTTACGCAGTGTGTTCCTCCACAGATTGAATAATCAACTCCGTGATAATCTGGCGGTTCACTCTGTCCTGGAGACTCTCGACAGTCTCATAGATCAGGCAGTTGGTTTGGACAACTGGTACCGTGAGCACACGAAGGAGTGTGAGTCCTCCTCTCGTCCACGCGCCGAGCATGTATCCGCCATGGTTACTGGCACTGGCGGTGCCAGCTCTTCACCTGAACCAATGGAGCTCTCTCGGCACTTGACCGACAATGAGAGAAGGTGAAGAGTTGGCGCATGCACGTACTGTGGTTTAATGAACCACAGTCTGGACGAATGCCGCCAGCAACTAAAAGACACAGCCCGTCAGTAACCATGGGGGGCCTGGTGGGCGGAACTAAATCTCTAATTTTTCAATTTCGGTCCTCGTGCAATTGCTGGGGGTCAAGAGGAGGACTATGGCACTGGTTGATTCAGGGTCAGAGGGTAATTTCATGTCTGCTGAGTTCGTTAAGCAGGTGGGGATTCCCACATGTAAACTGCCCCATGGTCAGAGGATCACAACCATATATGGCCGAGAGGTCGCGGTAGTCACTCATAGCACGGTGCCCATTTCCATCCTCCTTTCTGGAAACCACTGGGAGGAACTCTCGTTCCTGGTTCTCCCTGTGTCATCTTCCCCGGTGGTTCTTGGTTACCCGTGGCTCCGCAGGCATAACCCAATGATTATTTGGGACTAAAATACCATCTCCCTCTGGAGCCCATTTTGTTTGGCCCATTGTATGCGTTCAGCGGAGTGTTCCCCATCTCTGTCCGTTTCTCTCTCCCCGGTCGAGCCGCCGGACCTCAGCCTCATTCCCCATGCTTATCACGATTTGGGAGAGGTTTTTAGCAAATCAAGAGCATTGTTGCTGCCGCCTCACCGCTCTTATGATTGTGCTATAGACCTCATCCCGGGGGCGAGGCTGCTGTCAGTCGGTTGTATAGCATTTCTGGCCCGGAGAGGGAGGCGATGGAGCAATATATTAAGGAATCGTTGAACGCCGGCCTTATTCGGCCATCTTCGGCTCCGTTCGGAGCCGGATTCTTCTTCGTCGGGAAGAAGGATGGCTTGTTGCGCCCGTGCATCAACTACCGGGAGCTCAATGCAATTACCATCAAAGATAAGTACTCTTTGCCTTTGATTGATTCAGCATTCGAGCTTCTTCAGCGCTCACGGGTTTTCACCAAGCTAGACCTTAGGAACGCGTACCATCTGGTCCGCATTCACGAGGGCGATGAGTGGAAAACAGCTTTTAAAATACACCAAAGGCAATTCGAATATTTAGTGATGCCGTTCAGGCTCACTAATGCCCCCACCATCTTCCAGCGGTTAATAAATGACGTCCTCCACGATATGCTTTACCAATTTGTGTTTGTCTACCTTGATGATATTCTTATTTTTTCTCGCTCACCAGAGGAACATGTAGCCCATGTCAGGGCCATTTTACAATGGCTCTTGGAGAACCAGCTCTACGTCAAGGCTGAGAAGTGTGAGTTCTTCACAACATCTACCACCTTCTTGGGCTTCATAGTGGCTGAAGGGAGACTGATTGCCGACCCGGCCAAGGTAAGGGCAGTGTTAGATTGGCCAACTCCCCACTCCCGTAAAGAGCTTCAACACTTCCTCAGGTTTGTGAATTTTTACTGCAGGTTCATCAGGAACTATAGAGGGGTGGCACTGCCCTTGACGCAGCTGACCTCCGTTAAGGTCCCCTTTTGGTGGATTGAGGCAGCTGAACAGGCATTTGCCAAATTGAAGCGCCTGTTCACGGAAACACCTATCTTGGCCCAAGTCGACACGCAACTCCAGTTTGTCCTTGAGGTGGATGCATCTGATTCGGGGGTTAGCGCTGTGCTGTCGCAGCACACGCCTCCCGATCAGAAGCTTCGCCTGTGCACATATTTCTCTCGTCGGCTTACGCCGCCCGAGAGGAATTATGACGTAGGGGACAGAGAGCTGCTTGCCATTAAGTTGGCATTGGAGGAGTGGATTCACTGGTTAGAGGAGGCCATTCACCCCGTCGTCGTGTGGACCGACCACAAGAACCTCAAGTACTTGCAGTCGGCTCGCCAACTGAACGTCCGGCAGACTCGCTGGGCACTATTTTTCCAGTGATTTAATTTTACCATGACTTACCGGCCTGGCGCCCGGAACACCAAACCGGACGCACTATCGTGCCAGTTTGATTCCAGGGAGGTAGCCCCCCCCCCGCAAACCATCATACCGCCTTTGTGCATCCTTGGAGCTCTTACTTGGGATATCGAGCGGAGGGTCTGTCAGGCCCAGTCCCAGGAACCTTTGCCAGTAGGGTGCCCCGGAACCGTCTGTACATCCCGGCCACCCTCTGCAGTGATATCGTCCAGTGGGGTCACACCAGTCGCTTCACGTGCCATCCGGGCATCACTCGAACTGTGGACTTCGTCCGGCGAGCGTTCTGGTGGCCCACGCTGCGGCGGAACATACAAGAATATGTGAAGGCCTGTCAGACCTGCATCCGGGGGAAATCGGACTCCTCCCCCCCATCGGGTCTCCTCCACCCACTCCCTATCCCTGGTTGTCCGTGGTCTCACATCGCCGTGGACTTCGTCACTGGACTCCCCCCCCCTCCCGTGGAAATACGGTGATTCTGACCATCATGGATCGCTTCTCCAAGGCGGTGCATCTGGTGGCCCTCGCGAAGCTCCCCTCAGCCTTGGAGACAGCGGTCCTCCTCACCGATCACGTGATTCAGGTCCATGGCATCCCTATGGACATTGCGTCTGACCAGGGTCCACAATTCACGTCCCAGGTCTGGAGGGCCTTTTGCTGGACCCTGGGAACTACTGTGAGCCTCTCCTCAGGAAATCATCCACAGAGCAATGGGTAGGCGGAGCGCACCAATCAGTCCTCGGAGGTCGCCTTGCGGTGCACAGCAGCCAACAACCCATCATCTTGGAGCACACATCTGACCTGGGTGGAGTACTCCATGAACTCTGCGATATCCTCAGCTACTGGACTCACCCAGTTCACGGCATCGTTGGGGTACACGCCACCTCTCCTACCTATGGCCGAGAGGGAGGTCTCGGTTCCATCCATAGGGGCCCATGCTTGTCGCTGCCGATGCGTCTGGAGGTCTACTCGGGCCGCCCTGGCCTGCACCACAGAACGCACCCGGGCTGCTGCTGATAGGAGGCGGGTTCCGGCTCCAAAGTACTGTATGTCATTGGACAGCAGGTCTGGCTGGCGGCGAGTCAGATCCCTCTTAAAGAGAAATCGTAAAAGCTGTCCCCCCGCTTCCTTGGGCCATACACCATCTCCCGGGTGATAAATGACGCATGGGTCCAGCTGAAGCTGCCTCCGGCCCTACGGGTGAACCCTACATTCCACGTCGCCCACATCAAGCCCTTCTCGACCAGTCCTCTCTGCCCCCCCCACAAACCGCTTCCTCCTCCTTGGATCATCGATGGCCACCCTGCCTACACTGTACAACATATACTGGATGTTCGCCGTCGAGGCCGGGGTCTGCAGTATTTGGTGGACTGGGAGGGCTACAGCCCGGAGGAACAGTCCTGGCTCCCCACGTCGTGGGTGCTGGACAAGGGGATGCTCTGGGCCTATCAACGTGCTCACCCGGAGGCGCGCCCCTCCCATCCTGCCTCACATTCACCAACTCATCACTGCACCTGAGGCAGAAGACACACCTGCACCCACTCATCAGCCAGCATACTTAAGGAGGCTCTCTCCGTGCAGTCAACGCTGGCTCATCTGGGTATACTGCCCGTGATTAGGCAAGCTAAACTAAAGTTATAAGTGTTGACACATCGTTAACCTTATTTGTCCTCTTTTCCCAGGTTGCTGCCACCATGTAGGTGTGTCTCTAGGACTGCACGTGCTCTTCTGCTGCATCTCACCATACCTCAGCTTCCACTTCACCCGGTCAGGCACCATCAGTTCATCATCCCCCCACCCTACTGGTTCATCTATTCCTCGATGGGTCCCTGCCGGTTCTCCCTGGATTTCCCAAGTACAGTGGGGCAAAAAAGTATTTAGTCAGCCATCAATTGTGCAAGTTCTCCCACTTAAAGGATGAGAGAGGTCTCCAATTTTCATCATAGGTATACCTCAACTATGAGAGACAAAATGAGAAAAAAAAATCCAGAAAATCACATTGAAGGATTTTTAATGAATTAATTGCTAAATTCCTCAATAAAATAAGTATTTGGTCACCTAAAAACAAGCAAGATTTCTGGCTCTCACAGACCTGTAACTTCTTCTTTGAGAGGCTCCTCTGTCCTCCACTCGTTACTTGTATTAATGGCACCTGTTTGAACTCGTTATCAGTATAAAAGACACCTGTCCACAACCTCAAACAGTCAGACTCCAAACTCCACTATGGCCAAGACCAAAGAGTTGTCAAAGGACAGCAGAAACAAAATTGTAGACCTGCACCAGGCTGGGAAGACTGAATCTGCAATAGGTAAGCAGCTTGGTGTGAAGAAATCAACTGTGGGAGCAATTATTAGAAAATGGAAGACATACAAGACCACTAATAACCTCCCTCGATCTGGGGCTCCACGCAAGATCTCACCCCGTGGGGTCAAAACTATCATGAGAACGGTGAGCAAAAATCCCAGAACCACATGGGGGGGCCTAGTGAATGACCTGCAGAGAGCTGGGACCAAAGTAACAAAGGCTACATCAGAAACACACTACGCCGCCAGGGACTCAAATCCTGCAGTGCCAGACGTGTCCCCCTGCTTAAGCCAGTACATGTCCAGGCCCGTCTGAAGTTTGCTAGAGAGCATTTGGATGATCCAGAAGAGGATTGGAAGAATGTCATATGGTCAGATGAAACCAAAATAGAACTTTTTGGTAAAAACTCAACTTGTCATGTTTGGAGGAGAAAGAACACCATACCTACTGTGAAGCATGGGTGTGGAAACATCATACTTAGGGGCTGTTTTTCTGCAAAGGGACCAGGACGACTGATCTGTGTAAAGGAAAAAATGAATGGGGTCATGCATCGTGAGATTTTGAGTGAAAACCTCCTTCCACCAGCAAGGGCATTGAAGATGAAACGTGGCTGGGTCTTTCAGCATGACAATGATCCCAAACACACCACCCGGGCAACGAAGGAGTGGCTTTGTAAGAAGCATTTCAAGGTCCTGGAGTGGCCTAGCCAGTCTCCAGATCTCAACCCCATAGAAAATCTTTGGAGGGAGTTGAAAGTCTGTGTTGCCCAGCGACAGCCCCAAAACATCACTGCTCTAGAGGAGATCTGCATGGAGGAATGGGCCAAAATACCAGCAACAGTGTGTGAAAACCTTGTGAAAACTTACAGAAAACGTTTGACCTCTGTCATTGCCAACAAAAGGTATATAACAAAGTATTGAGATGAACTTTTGTTATTGACCAAATACTTATTTTACTGAGGAATTTACCAATTAATTCATTAAAAATCCTTCAATGTGATTTTCTGGATTTTTTTTTCTTATTTTGTCTCTCATAGTTGAGGTATACCTATGATGAAAATTGGAGACCTCTCTCATCTTTTAAGTGGGAGAACTTGCACAATTGGTGGCTGACTAAATACTTATTTACCCCACTGTAAGTGGCAATTTGGCTCGCCCATTTCCCCTTACTCCATTCCTCTGCTCACGGCTCTCATCTTCTCTCCACAGGGCTATTCCTCTAGCGAGTGACTGTTTCTGCAGCTGTGCACCTTGGTTTTTGCTATTTAATAAAACTTTCAAACATGCCCCTCTGTGTGGTTCCTTCCTGTGCTTTGGCATTGTGCATGTGAGCTGTCAATCTTAATTAGTCATGACAAAAACATGCATTGTGGGTTCATGTCCATGATTCCTGTGTGCAGTTCATGTGGGAATCCTTTAAATATGCATGTTGGTCATGTTGGTGTAGAAAAATGACTGAAAAAAATGAATGGCATGTTGAGGCTCCGCGTTTCCTGACCTGGGGTTACTTGGGTTTACTTGCTTGTATATCATCAGTCACCTTCAGATACTACAAATGTAAACATCTAGTATGTACACACATTTTTAAAGTTATTTTTTCTGTATTCTATGTTCAGCACAGCTGCATACTGTTATGTCCGAACTTGAAGACAAGAAACATGCCAGGAGTGGAGCTGAATGCTTGTTCATTAATAAGCTGAACTTTGTGCACCCGACCTTGCAAGCAGCCGCTGGCAGAGGTAAGGTGGAAGAGACCACCCACCTACCTGCAGACCCTCTTATACAACCTGGGCTGGCGGAACAGGAAGTCGGAGCCACCACCCCGTACCACACAAATAAGAGAGCCAATATAAACAGTATATGAACAGTAAATAATTACATAATATCCCCCACCCAGTAGAAAAATCCAAAACACACACATACAATCAACCCACCCCAATTTGCAACCCGAATCATCCGCTAAACATAATTAAACTCAAATCACAAAAGAGGCCTATAGCATTCACACAAAATAACTAAAATTAGGGGGGACAGGTAGACTGCCGTCCTACCCCCCCCACACACACACACAGTGAGGTGGATTATTGTACCACCTATAATATACAAAAGTTCCACAGAAAAAACTACTGCCGTGTCTCATATATGAAACACTAAAACAATCCCCAAAACAATTAACACAGTGTGGAGAGTGTAAATAACGAGACTGATTCATGAAGCAGACGACTTTATTCACTCTCTCATCAGTCATACACAGGAAAAGCATGTCTCAATACACCATGGGTTCTCCTTTTATACAAACCGCTCATCTCACATTTGCATGACATTTAACATCACAATACATTCATCCTTTCTCAACCCAACTCCTTCTTCCTGCTATCTCACCATGATCTCCCTAGCTATTGTTCTCCTCTGTTTACCCTCTGCATCCAGTCTGAGATGATTAACCCAGTCTCTACACCTCTCTATACAGCCCCCCCCCCCCCGAATCTCAGACAGAGTTTCAGTCCTCACGTCCTTTTGGCTTCAGTCTCCTCCCATGTCTGCTGTAACGGGGTTTTACTGCCTCCACGGTGCTGCTGTGCCAGTGGGGGGCTCCTGGGGGTGTGTCTGTCTGTGGGTGGGTCATGGCGAGGGGGGAGGAAACTTCGATTTGCCCGTGTGGCTGCTCTGATGAATCATTTACCTGGGGAGTTCTCAGTGGGGGTCTTCCACGCCGAGGGGCCCGAGCCAACAGCACTTGCTCGTCCGCCACTACAAAGGCGGGCTTAAGTCTGTCTATGTATATTTTCTCCCAACGACCCCCCCAAGTCTAACAAAAAATGTTTGTCCCCTGTTTCCAGCACTCTGAACGGGCCATCGTAGGGTGGGCGCAATGGAGGGCGGTGGGCATCGTGCCTGACAAACACGAACGCCGCGTTCTTCAAAGTTTTTGGCACAAAAGCGCGTGGAAAACAGTGGTGGGCCTGGCCCGGCAGCGTGCCTGTGTCTGCACTATGCTGCAAACGCTGAGACGGGCAACTGTCCAGTGCGGGATTATCTGGCAAAAATTGCCCTGGCAGCCGCAGTGGCTGGGAAGAATCAAGCTCTGTGGGGAAGCCTCCAAATCCTCTTTTGGGGCAGAACGCAACTCCAATAAAACCCACGGCAACTGGTCTACCCAATTTGCATCCATCAGCGAAGCCCTGAGCGCTGCTTTCAGTGACCTATGAAAACGCTCGCATAACCCATTGGCCTGTGGGTTGTACGCGGTTGTGCGATGAATTGCAACACCCAGGCTGCGGGCCATCGTGGACCAGAGGTCAGAAACAAACTGAGGGCCCCTATCGGACGTGATGTCCGACGGGATTCCAAAACGCGCCACCCATGTCGTCAAAAAAGCGCACGCCACATCCGCAGACGTGGTTGCCGCCAGCGGGACTGCTTCTGGCCAGCGTGTGGTGCGGTCCACCACTGTCAGAAGGTGCGTGTACCCCTGCGATGGCGGGAGGAGGACCACGAGGTCCACGTGAACATGGTCGAACCGCTTAGCCGGTATATGAAACGGCTCCAAAGGAGCCTTTGTGTGTCTGTGTACTTTGGCTCATTGGCACGCTACACAGGCTGCAGCCCACTTTTTCACTTGCTTGCGCAGGCCTGGCCACACAAACTTCGCTCCCACAATTTTGACTGACGTGCGCACTCCTGGGTGCGCCAGAGCGTGAACTGACTCAAACACGCAGTGGCGCCACGCAACTGGGACCACCGGGCGCGGGCGTCCCGTGGAGACATCGCAGATTAGGGGGGGCTTGCCATCTTGCAGTATTCTGCTCTCCAGCCTTAACCCTGTTGGTCCAGACTGGAGCGCGCACACGTCCGTATCGCTAAGCTGCTTTGCGGCCATGGCTATTTACGTGACACAGGTAATTGGAAAATGCTGTGTCTCACTAATCTCTCTATCGAAGATATTGAAGATTTGTTTATCTTCGTAATATTGGTGATCGGGATTTTTCTGATTGGGACTGGAATTGTCCTGGTTTACTGCAAATTGCTGAAGATGGATTCAACCTATCAAAATGCTGACCAGGCGAGGTGCATCCATCAAATTGAAAAACTGGAGAAGACCCTGATAGCGACTACTGGAGAACTGTCTCGTAAGGTGGATTACATCATGATTTCGCTTAGGTCTTTCCACGACGGATTTAAAGCCCCGCAATGAAGGACTAGTACTGAATCTACAGAAGAAATATAAGCCTTCTCTGTGATCAGTCCTATTTGGCTCATTCCCCATGAAAATTCCTCCTGGCTGTCTGCAAACTGTGTTTTCAAAATCATCGAGCACAAGGCCTTGGACAGTCAGCTGCACTGCGCCAAATAAGGACTGGGCGCCAGCCAGACAAAACATCTTCTGCCAAGTGTCCTTGGGTCTCTCTTATTATCATTAACACTGCTCAACACCACACACACACTGATCCAAGAACTGAATAAAGATACACTGCTCTCTTGTGTCTCGTGAATCCTGTGTAGCGAATGTATGTGCAATGAGAGCTTTTTTTTCCCTTGAACTCTTAATATTGATTAATTATGTAACCAGTATTTTGAATCAATGATTTTTTTGCTCCTTCCTATTGTATTATCCTTATGCTACCTGTACCCTCCTGCTGATAGGCGCGTTTCAGATGCGCCGCGGCACGGAAATGCAGGTTCATTACTGTGTCAAGTCAAATTCTCTCGTATGTTATCAGTGATCTGTTAATGTACTTGGCAATAAATCTTTTTCTGATTCTGATTCTGATTCTGGCTGTATAGTACTGCGCGCGAGAGGCAGTCCGCTACCCCATTCAGTTTACCCGACATATGCTGAATATCGGTCGTGAACTCCGAGATCGTGGCCAGCTGTCTCTGCTGCCGGCCCGACCATGGTTCCGAAACCTTGGCCATCACAAACATCAGTGGCTTGTGGTCCACGAACGCGGTGAAGCTGTGCCCTTCCAGCCAGAACTGGAAGTGGCATATGGCCAGGTGGAGAGCCAGCAACTCTCTGTCGAATGCGTTGTATTTACGCTCACTGTCGCGCAAAACCTTGCTGAAAAAAGCGAGCGGCTGCCAAGAACCAGCGACCAGTTGCTCCACGACGACCCCTATGGCCACGTCCGAGGTGTCGGTAGTGAGCGCTATCCGGGCCGCCGGGTCTGGGTGCGCCAACAGTGCGGCATTTGCCAGGGCTGTTTTAACCTCAGAGAGCGCCTGCTCTCGCTCCGGAGTCCATTCGACTATCCGCGGGTTTCCGTCTCTTGAGCGCGGCGTACAATGGCTGCATGAGTTGAGCTGCGCGGGGGAGGAACCGGTTATATAAGTTAACCACCCCCAAAAATTCTTGCAGCGCCCTGACTGTCTGAGGCCGGGGAAAATTCATCACGGAGCACACTTTGTCGGACAAGGGTATCGCTCCCTCCGGTGAGATGCAGTGCCCCAAAAAATCAATCCCCGTCACACCGAACTGGCATTTCGCCGGGTTGATTATTAACCCGTGCTCCTCCAACCTCCGGAAAATCGTCGTGAGGTGGGTTACGTGTTCGTCCTCGGACACACTGGCCACCAGGATGTCATCCAGGTAGACGAACACAAAGGGGAGATCGCGCAACACCGCATCCATCATGCGTTGGAATGTCTGTGCCACTCCTTTTAATCCGAAGGGCATGCGTAAAAACTCAAACAAACCAAACGGAGTTATTACCACTGTTTTGGGTACATCCTCCGTGCGCACTGGGACCTGGTGGTAACCGCGGACCAGGTCTATTTTAGAAAAAATGCGTGCTCCGGCGAGGTGAACTGAAAAATCCTGAATATGGGGAATCGGGTAGCGGTCGTGTGCTGTGGCGTTATTCATTTTGTGGAAATCACCACACAGTCGCCACGATCCCTCTGCCTTAGGGACCATGTGTAGCGGGGATGCCCATGGGCTGTTCGATTGCCTGATGATGACCAACCTTTCCAGGTTGACAAACTCCTCACGCGCTATGGCCAGTTTAGCTGCGCCCAAGAGCCGAGGTCGTGCGAAAACGGGCGGCCCAGTGGTGGTGATAGTGTTCCACCCCGTGTTTAGCGATGTCCGCCGAAAACGTCGGGACCGTGAGTGCTGGGAACTGAGTGAGCAGTGTATGGAACTTACCGCCTGGAGCTGTGACGCTGGCTTGTGTTATTGGCCCAGCCCCTCAAGCTGTACAGGGGAGAGAATCAAAAGACAGTGCATTAACCAGGCGCCTGTTAGCCACATCAACTAGTAACCCATGTGCATACAGAAAATCAGCTCCCAGGATTGGGATACTCAGTGCCGCTATAACAAAAGTCCACTCGTACATACGGCCATGTAGGGATAAAGTCAGTGTTCTCTCACCAAAAGTCTTAATGCCCGAGCCATTTACTGCTACCAGCCCGGGGCCGCTAGGTCCTGCCAGCCGGTCGGCATAGGACAGCAGGACGATGCTCTTCTGGGCTCCAGTATCTACGAGGAATCATCTCCCCGAGTGCAAGTCCGTCACGTAGAGCAGCTTGTTCTCTTCACCGGCGGTCGCAGCTGCTACCAACTGCTGGCCTTGGCGTTTCCCGAGCGCTTGAATTGGCACGGTGGGGCACATCTGCGTGCGTTCTCTCCGAAGCGGCGGTCATAGAAGCAGAACGTGTCTCTCTGAAGCTCCCTGGCCCCCACTGCCGCTACCATCGGTGGCTCCTCGCCTCCGCTGGTCGTCTCGCTGGGTTCCAATGTGGCCACGTTCACTGTGAGGGTTCTGGTGGTGAGGGTGATCCGATCTGCCTCCTGGGCTAGCACACAGTAGTCACGCGCGGACAGCAACAGCGAATTGGCAAGAACCGCTCTGGCCACTGTTGGGAGGTTCCAGAGGAAAAGGTGGGCAAACAGAAAATGCCCGTCGTCCGTGCCCATTAATGCCAACATCTTCTCCATCAGTTCGACCCCCGAACCATCTCCTAACTCGGAGTGCCTCAGGAGCCTCTCTGCTCTCTCACAGTCCGAGAGCGTGTAGCGCCGGGTCAGCGCAGCCTTGAGAGCCTCGTATTTGTCGTGGGCTGGAGGCTGTTCGAGCAGGCTTGTTACTTGCTGAGACGTGCGAGCGTCCAGTGCTGCGACCACATAGTAATACTTGGTGTCGTCTGCCGATATACTCCGGAGGGTGAACTGAGCCTCGGTGTGGTGGAACCAAGAGCGCAGGTTGTGCAGCCAAAAGTCCGGTAGTTTGACCGAAACAGCGCACGCGTTGCTGGGAGTTCCTGTCCAGGCCGTCTCTGGGATGTTTGCCGCATCGTTGGGGCTTCCCGTCCGGGCCGACTCCGGGGTTCTTGCCTCGTGTTCCATAATTCGTCAAAGGGTCACCAGTGTGGAGAGTGTAAATAACGAGACTGATTCATGAAGCAGACGACTTTATTCACTCTCTCATCAGTCATACACAGGAAAAGCATGTCTCAATACACCATGGGTTCTCCTTTTACACAAACCACTCATTTGCATGACATTTAACATCACAATACATTCATCCTTTCTCACCCCAACTCCTTCTTCCTGCTATCTCACCATGATCTCCCTAGCTATTGTTCTCCTCTGTTTACCCTCTGCATCCAGAGATGATTAACCCAGTCTCTACACCTCTCTATAACAGAACAAAATTTAACAACCAGAACACATCCATGACTTGGTGAGGATGACCTGTGCCCCCCCCCCCCCCCAGACCCTTCACCAGTCAGTCCGCCCCTGGAGGTAGCTCGCTCCCCAGGCCACAGCTGGTTGCCTCCAACCTGGTGCTGTTATGTATAGAAATTGGACTTTGGGGTTTGCCATAGCACCGCCAGGATGGGGGGAGTAGGTGACGTCAGGCAGGCTAAGGTGGGGAATATAAATTGGAATAAGAACTCAATAAAGTTCAGTTGTATGTTCCCAGAGAAGCTCTCCGTTCTGTGTTATTCGCGACATAACAGGTGCGCTTTCTCCTCCACACCTCCAAGCGCTCCAACCATCTGGGGCCATGCCCAACTGCCTTCTTCGGGGCACACCGCAACTCATTAGGATGGCACCATGAGCCATCCAACAGCAGAAGGCATCCATCATGCCGCTCGCCCGTCACCTGCAGCTGGCTCTGGTACCGCTCCATCTGCTGCTTGGTTCTCACCTGCCTGGACCTCGCCTCCGCCCAAGCCCAAACCCAGTCCGCAACTCCAAACATGGCCCTGCACAGCCTGCGGTGTCTCCACCTGGCACTAGCTCTCGCAGTGCTACTCGGTCCTGCCCCGACCGCTTGTAGATCTGCCGCTGACCCTGCCAATGTGGTCCCGCGTTCACCAGCCCTCCACGGCCGTGCTCCGGGAATGCCTGAGACCATCATTTGGGCATCGCTCACCGCCGCAGATCCTCCCCCGTGCCACCTGGTGCCCTCATCCAGGGCAGCTCAGACACTGGCACCGGGGCCCTCCCGCAGTGACCCTGACCGCGACAAGGCCTGTCCACTTTCCAGAGTGCCCAGCAACTGTTCATCCCACACAACATTGTCCCGAACTCTTGGAACCAGTTGGTCCCACAGTCCACAGACCGACCACTCTTCCCCAGCACCGCTCCTGATGGAGAATCCAAGGCCATTGAACAACTTGCAACCCATGATGTTAGAGCCTCAGGCCGTCACGACAAACTCCACATCAGTCATCTCCGCCGACTTGTACCGAGCCGTCAGTGTGATGGTATCCACCATGGCCAACCGTCCTCCTCCATAGCTGCAAAGTGGCGCTGAATCACCTCCAATCCTGTAGTGGGGAAAACACTGTCTGATCATAGCCCAATTCAGCAGAGAACTCTCTGCTCCAGTGTCGATCAGCATTGGTACTAGAACGCCATCCAAAACTACCGCGCAGTGTGTGTGCCCACTGGTACTCAGGGACATGGTGTGTATTACCGTCGGCGCCCTAGAAGTTGAATTCCTGTGCGTACTGTCCTGTTCTGCTGACTGGCATACTCTCGCGAAGTGGTGTAGACGGCCACATCTGCCGCAGCGCTTCCCTCTTGCTGCAAACTCTCTGGCCTTATAGTGGTGCTTCGTGGACCCACAGCCTATACGCCTGGGCTTCCCTGGGGCAGACCTCATCCGTACAGCGTTGGCCTCTGTAAAAATTAATTTTGGACAGTTAGTAGAATCTTTTCAGTTAACGAACCAATAATCACAGAAGAAATACTATTTCTCAGCTTAACTTTTATTGAATCATGCAGGTAGTCAAACACGGCCGTGGGTCTCAGCAGCTCAACCTGGTCCAAGACCCCAAACAAAGGAATCCCCTCCTACATATAGCTTCTGAGTTGATGGGCATTTCCCATCAACTCTCCAACAATACATGTCCATTGTCCAAACTGGTCCAAACCGGTCTTCTCAGGTCCAAATAGCTCCCACATCCTTCTTCTCAGCATTACAATGGCTCCAGATGTCTCCTCTCTTTTATGGCTCCTCTCCAGCAAGATGTCTCCTTTTTAGTCCTTTATGGCATCCTGTTGTTTAGCCCACGCAACCCATGCCCATATATGGAAACAGGAAACAGAGACTAGAGCTTTTGTATGTGTGTAACTAACTAATCTTCATTATTTATTCCTTATAAAAATTTCCTCTCTTGACTCCATTTTCATGGAGTCAATAACTATGGCAGGCTCAATAATAAACAGGCATCAGACACTTGATATTATTTTCATGTGAGATGAGCGAAAAACCTGTAGACAGTGTATACTTTCATAAGTAATCATTGTAATGCAATTTCTTTATTCATTCAGTACATATTCACAGGCGAAAATTCTCATCTCAGAGAAGATTAGATTGATTATTTGTTTATTTGACAGGGACAGTGCAATAAACATAGACAATTAATCAAATGACAATCAATCTGATGTGTTGCACAAAGAGTGTATAGCTATTAGCTAATTTGCAACTCTTGTCCCTGGATGGGCTTTAGAAAGGAGAAAGAAGTAAAAAGTAAAAAAGGATAAGGAAAAGAAAAAATGAAAACAGAATAAACAATAACCACATACATCAATGCAAAAAAGATTATAAGTACATTATAAATACACAATTATACATATTATGAATATTATAAAGATTATAAATATTATAAATACACAATATAACAACCTGACTCACATTTGCCTATTTCAGGCCTCTCTCCCTTCGTAACTCACTATAAACAAACACATTCATTCCTTCCCTTCATTCACTCTCACCCTGCAGACAATCATTTCATACATGGGTACATTCTTGTTTATTTTTCAGCCAGTTTTTAACCTTTTTAGTGAATGTTTTAAAGTCCGTTATTATTTTAATTTCATTTGGCATTGTGTTCCAGATGTGACTGCCCTTTGTAGAGAAAGCTGTTTGTCCAAATGTGGTTCTGCGGTGGAATATTTTACAGTTATTGTTTACAGAACTCCTGGTGGCTCTGCTGTTGTCCTGTCTTTGGATGAAACCAGCAAGTGGCTCAGGCGCTGATTTATGGAAACATTTGAAAATTAATTTCAGAAAACAGAGGTCAATGAAACTCTCAAAACTCAATAGGTTGTATTTTTTTTTAAAATATAACAGTGATGCCACCTAATGGGCTTTTTGTCCAAGATTTTTAGAGTTTGATTATATAATGAACCTATATGTCTTATTGTAGAAGGGGCTGCTTGAGCCCAGACTGTCAAACAGTATGATATATGAGAAAAAACCATAGAATGCATATACAGTGCAGCTGCTTCGTATGGTATGTAATATCTAATTAATTTGTTTTAATTAATTAATTTAAAGCAGTTCAGATTTTTTTTTTACTGTTTTTGAAATTTTCTTTATATGAAAATTAAATTTGAATTGAGGATCTAGTACAATGCCAAGGTATTTGAATTCTGTAACTAAACTGATGTCTTGATCATGTATATTGACTTTAAAACGTTGCAGGTTACATTTTTTGATTGAAAAGCACATTGAAACTGTTTTCTGAAGGTTCAGCAATAGGTGGTTCTGGAAGAGCCACTCTTGGACATCAACCATACTTGTGGACAGTACATCTGCAGCCTGTGCTGGAGTCTTGGCAGCTGTGTAAATAACTGCATCATCTGCATAAAGTTGACATGTTGCAGCTGAGCAGTGTAGCGGCAAGTCATTAATAAAAATGCTGAAAAGTAAAGGACCAAGAATGGACCCTTGTGGGATACCCATACGGTTGTTTAAAAATGAGGATTTATCCTGGTGAACTTTTACACACTGTTCTCTATTCTGGAGATAAGATGCAAACCATTCTAATGTATCTGGAGAGAAGTTAAGAGATACCATTTTGGATAATAGCAAACTGTGGTTTACAGTATCGAAAGCCTTTTTGAGATCTAGAAAAACAGCCCTACCACATTACCCCTGTCCAAGGACTGTTTGACATTTTCAGTAAGGCAACAATTTGCTGTTTCTGTTGAGTATCCTGGTCTAAAACCAAATTGATGTGGATGAAGAAGTTGACTGTCTTGTAAATAGTCTATCAGCTGTGTAGCTACAACTTTTTCAAGAACCTTAGACAGGACTGGTAAAATAGAGATTGGGCGGTAATTGCATATATCGTCTTTACTGCCTGATTTATGAACTGGTATGACGACAGCTTTTTTCCAACCAGATGGAAATGTACTAGACCTAATGGAGAGATTAATGAGATGAGTCAGTGGTTTGATTAATATTTTGCTGTGTGTTTTGAGAAAGTGCTCATATTGTAGATATCATTAGTTTTTGAGTTTGACAGTGTTTTAACAATACCAGCAATTAACTCCTCATTTACCTCATCGATGTGAAAAGAATCTGTAGAGAGTATTGATTTTGTGTTGTTGAGCACATTTGGCAGCACAAAGTTTTTTGTTAAGTCTTCCACAAAGTCCACAAAATATGAATTAAACTGATGACCTTTGCAGTGGAGACACCGCAAAGTTGCCGGATGTTATTAGCCTGCCCAAATAGTGAACTCTGGGGTGACAGCACTGTACTTTTTTGAGGCTCAATTTGTAGCCTTTCTGGCAGAGATGTTTCAGGAGGAGCTCCGTGGCTGAGAACACAGAAGCAGTAGTGGGGCCTGCTAATAGCAGATCATCAACATACTGCAACAACAATGTGGAATAAATCCTGCAAATGTTGATGCAGTACATGATTAAAAATGGCTGGTGAGTCAATAAAACCTTGTGGTAGTCTACTGTAAGTGTATTGTTGACCCTAATAGGTAAATGTAAAAAGAGGCCTGCTGTCTGCATGTAGTGGAATGCTGAAAAAAGCATTAGAAATGTCCACTACTGTAAAAACATTTGTGTTGTGGGGTAATGTTATTCAGCAGCAGGTAAGGATTTGGAACAGTGTAATTTGTAGCATTGATTGGTCTCAAATCATGAACCATCCTGTAGTCCTTTTTTCCAGGCTTCTCTACAGGAAGAATAGGTGTGTTCCATGGGGACTGTGTTGGCACTAGAACCCCTGTCTGGAGAAGACCCTGTATTGTTCCTGCTATGCCTGTTTCCTTCTCCTTTGGGAGAGGCTACTGATTTCTCCATACTGGCTGAGTATTTGTTTTGAGTGAGATTTTTACTGGTGTACAGGTAATCAGACCACCATCTAAAGAGCCATCTGACCATAGAGAGGGGGGCAAAGCGTCCAACAGTGCACCAGAATTTGGATTGTCAGTGTTTTCTCTGCCATGTGTTCTGTCAAGATGCAATGCTTGTGGAGTGGTCTGTATTGTTATATTCCATGAAATGCGATAACAATCAGCAGATGGTGAATAATGTAGATCGCTATACTGTGACAACCTAGTCAGTCAACGTAAGACAGTTTTTCAGCATTGGTCCCAGTACCCTTGCCTCCTCCCCTGCGGACACCCCCAGTGTCACATGAGGTGCAGCAGTGTCCGAGAGGGCATACAGAGGCAACAAGTCCTTGTCCAAATAGCAGCAGCAACTCCTTGTGGTCCCACATAAGTGTCTTTGCACACCAAATCCTAACCCCCACCAAAATCTCCCACTGATCATCATACAGTTCTTGATCATCATGTGAATAGTTCATTGTGCAGTGGAGTGGATCATGGGGGGGTCATATGGTCGAACAGAGTCTATCCATGTGGCCCATGAAACATATGGATGAACATATGTGGATCCCTAGGCCCCGACATTGTTGGCTGGACATCATGTTCTGGTTGGGAGCCATGTGACATTGTTGTAGTTGCTGTGGTGCAGAAGAAGACTGGTCAGGCCACACCCCTGGTGCTGGGGATGAGATGGGTGTGTACATCATCTGTGAGCGCCCTTCTTCTGAACTTCTGACTTCTGCAGTCACATACACAGTGTCCCTGTCTTTCACATCGGTAGCATATGTCTGATGCCAGGGCAGGCGATCTCATGCCTCCTCTGTATGCACCTTTGCCACATCTTTTCTGAGATGGGCAAGGATACCATTGTTGTTGGGGTGTCAAAACAAAGGGTTCAGCAGGGACCGGGCCAATAATGGCCTGAGGGGTTGCCACTGTGACGGCTGGAGCCTGTACAGCAGTTTTTTTGTTTTTTGTCTTTGTTCACTACATCCCTAGTTGCTTTCAGCTGAGCTTTTACCAGCTGGTTTGATAAACCTGCTGTTTCTGTCTCTTTTTCATTTTGTTGTTTAATGTATTGTTTCACATAATGATGCACATGTGCGAGCCATTCTGCCCAGGGGTGGGTATTCAGTCCCATTACCCCTTCCAGTGTGGCTCTGACAGACGGTGGTACTGATGTCTGTATGACATTGCAGAATACTGCTGATGTGGTAGCATCATTACGTGGGTTTTCTCCAGTTATGTCAGTCCAAAGTGCCAAACACCTATCAACATAGGCTCCTACTTCCGCTCTTTTTTTCATTGGTATGTCTGTTAACTCTGCACTAGTTAGATCTACAGGGAACATCTTCCTCCTTACTGCAAAAATCTCATCACTGTGTTTCCTGAATGGAGCCTCATCAGGCTCATCAGTGGTGCTAGCCTCTTCCTCTATGTTCTTAAGTATAGAGGCCTAGGTGTGAGTAGCCAATATTCTTCTAACATCTGCCAAGCACAAACGGCAACCAACTGTGGCCTTCTGCATAGCTCTAATCCACGGAGAGGCCCCCGCAGTTAGTGGAGGCAATGTGCCACAAATGCCTTTTAGGTCCTTAAATGACCATTCTACATATTGTGCCGCCCCAGTTTCAGTAGCTATCATGGGCATTTGTGTATAGTTTACTTTAGGTATGGCTCCTGTTTGTAAACGTGTGCTGAGGTGCCCCTTCAGTCAGATTTTCTATTGTGGATCCATAATCACCAATTTTCCACTGCTTTCATGTGCCTGTTGGTGCTTTTTTATCTGTGTAATCGGTTACTTTTCTAGGGGTGGCTCCCTCACTAGTACTTGACATATTTCCTAGCCTAGTTAAAGTCTGGCTCAAGTGTTCATTAAATTCATGCAAATAAGCATCAACAGGGTCTCCATCTACTTTTTGGTTTGTTGAAGGGGTGGAGGCAGCAGGTATGCCTGTATTGACAGGGGATTCCTTCTCCTGTCTGTTATATTCCTGTTCAGCTTGACTCATAGGTTCCATGAGAGTGCGTTGATTGATAATTTGGTGCACCCTATCTCCAGCTGTCTTGCAATCATTTTAACATTGGCCTCATGTATAAAACTCCTGCTACTGCTTGCATTGTATCGTTATTCCCTTCAACAAAAGTAGTAAGAGGCATTTGTTTCGAGAGCATGTTTACACACTCTGTGTATGGGCTTGTCTGTGTCAGGGTGGGCACTGAAGGGGCTGGCGAAGACAGAGCTGATGGAGGCAGGGCCACATTGTCATATTGGGGTGGCGACTCTGATACTACTTGCTGCCCCTGCGTTTGTAATATGACCCTTCCATTATCACAGACTACCAGTTGTCCTCCGCACAATGCAGCCACGAGTTTAGGAATATAACACATGGCCCTAATGTTCCTCTTCTCTGAATTTTTCAGTTTTTTTATGTACCAACCCCCACCTGGGATTTCCTCTTGTGTCATAATTTTCCTTAGCAGTATTATAGCTTTGTATAATTATTTGCAGGATCTCTGCCAGTTTAGCTGGTGAGGGCATAGGTTTCGATGATCCTGGTAAATATCCTAAATCCTGTAACTCAGCCACCCATTTTTTAAACTTTTTTACCTCCTCTTTCACATCAGGCTTCTACTTGGATCCTATTGACCCACGCAGGTGTGGCCAAGTCAGAATTATAGTGGAGAACAGGATCTTTTGTTTCTGGTAGACCAAAAAATATTCACATTCCCCCGGGGCTTTCGTCTTTATTTCCAAACCCACAAAATGCACTTCCTCTTATTCCAGACAGCCAGAAGTGGGAATTCAGGATCAGGGTAGCCCCTTTCACCCTACACCACTCTTCATGTCTTAAATTGGGATATTAAGAGGTTAACCACCCACACATTTATCCCCACATGATTTACAGAATCAATACAATATCAGCATGCACAATATGAACAATATCTGCAGAGTTTGTTGTGTATTTGTGTCTTTCGCTGCCGCTTGATTTGCATATACTCTTTTCTCTTAGCTTAACTTTATGTAGAGGAATGCTTTCATTAAGCCGCGTCCAGTCATCAATACAACAGGTATCGTATCATAAAGTTCAGTTCTATACTGATTTTAACAAGCTATCTTTATTGTTATGGACAGTCATTCACTACTGATGTATTTAAGATGTCACGCTGTACCATAACTTTTATTGTTAGAATTAATCCTTTTTCTCACCCGTTGATGTTAAGTTCTTGTATTAGAATTAATCCTTTTACTCAGTCGTTGATGTTATTAAGTTCTTGTATTAGAGTACTTTATTTATGCTCACTAGTTAATGTAGAACAGTTCTTGCATTGCAAATCTTCCTTATTTATAAAAAGCGGCTCTTTGATCTATCCCTAATATTGTGAATGCATGTATGCTTATGACTCCCTGCATGTTCTTACAATCATAAAAAATAGCCACAAAATGTTATCTTTATATTAAGTTTTTCCAGTAGAATTTAAAAAGCAGGACAAAAGGCTTACTTTGACTGAATGTCGCAGACAATCCTACAGAGATTTTTAGAAAAGGTTCTCACCTTCTGATCAGTGGGCCCTGGTTTGTCCACAGCACTCAGACAAAAGCTTATGTCCTGACGTCCGTCATCAATAAAGTTGGCTAACTGCCCACATCCTCCTCCATTGAACTGTAAAAATTAATTTTGGACAGTTGGCAGAATCTTTTCAGTTAACTAACCAATAATCACAGAAGAAATACTATTTCTCAGCTTAACTTTTATTGAATCATGCAGGTAGTCAAACACGGCCGTGGGTCTCAGCAGCTCAACCTGGTCCAAGACCCCGAACAAAGGAATCCCCTCCTACATATAGCTTCTGAGTTGATGGGCGTTTCCCAGCAACTCTCCAACAATACATGGTCATTGTCCAAACTGGTCCAAACCGGTCTTCTCAGGTCCAAATAGCTCCCACATCCTTCCTCTCAGCGTTACAATGGCTCCAGATGTCTCCTCTCTTTTATGGCTCCTCTCCGGCAAGATGTCTCCTTTTTAGTCCTTTATGACATCCTGTTGTTTAGTCCACGCAACCCATGCCCATATATGGAAGCAGGAAACAGAGACTAGAGTTTTTGTATGTGTGCATGTTTGGAGCTTGTGTGTGTCTGGTGTGGTGTGTGTGAGAGCACTTTTTGTAAAGCTAACTAATTAATCTTCACTATTTATTTATTATAACACCGCCTTCATGTCGTTCTCGATGTTCCCATTGCTGTCCGGGTCCACTACCTGTGTGGCCATGGGGGATCTTGAATTTCCCAATGAAAGGTGCTCACTTAGCTCCCGAGTTAGCTTGTCTGCTGCTTCCAGCTATAGCGCCAACTCGACGGCCCTAGTCAGCGTCAACTCACCTGGGAATGTGAGCAGCTTGGAGCGGACCGCAGCACAGTTGGTGTGTTCCGCCAGCTGGTCGCGAACCATTTCCTCCTCCAACGGCCCAAACCGACGCTCAGCGGTCAACTGCCTTAAGTCCGACATGAACCGTTGCATGGGTTCGCCTACCTGTTGGGTCTTAATTCCTGATCTGAACTTAATTCTTCAGACGATGACATTATCCAGCGCCCTGAAATGGCGGGCCATTAACTCAACCACTTCTTCGTAATTGTTGGTGTCTCCAAGCGTGCCCAGAATTCTCTGTCCCTCCATTCCCAGGTTGTGCACTAGCAACCCACGAGCTCTCAGCTTCTCCATTCTTCCCAGGTCCAATGCTACCATATACATCTGGAAAGCGTCGTACCACCAAGGCCACAGTACAGGTGGCTCCCTGGGGAGCTCCAGGAATGGCTGAATTGGTGTCCCACACGCCTCCATGAGTTTACTTCTGGTCGCCAAATGTTATGTCCAAACTTGAAGACAAGAAACACGCCAGGTGTGGAACTGAACACTTGTTTATTAATAAGCTGAACTCTGTGCGCCCAACCGTGCATGCAGCCGCTGGCAGAGGTAAGGCAGAAGAGACCACCCCCCCCTACTTGCAGACCCTCTTATACAACCAGGGCTGGCAGAACCAGAAGTCGGAGCCACCCCCCCGTACCACACAAATAAGAGCGCCAATATAAACAGTATATGAACAGTAAATAACTACATAAGATATACCACTTGAGTCTGCTTGTTCCACACTTTCATATACTTTCATTTACACTATTGCCACCTCTCCCCACTTGTATTGCAGGTGGGTGTTCACAGGTATTTGTGCATGTATAATTGTGTGGCTGCAGCTCAACTCATCTGAGTAAAGTAACTGTAATTTTCATTTATGTCTTTCAGAGACCGACTTGAGTGAGCACAAGAGGAGGACAAAACTGCCTGTCTGTGCTGCTGTTTATGTGAAGATGTTTTTGTTCTCTGGCTGTGTGGATATCAACAGACAGTAATTTTTACTTTGAGACCTCAATTTCTTTTGGGTATCAGCGCATTGCCCACATTGGCTGCATCTGATCAAATTGATCAACACATTTTTAACCCTGTACTGGCTACACAGTGAACAAGGAAACAGGTGAAGACATTTTTTTTTTTTTTTCGATGACGGGCCTTGTGGTGTTGGCCCGTCAAAATAAAATAGGTTTGTCGATTATGATCACTACTCAGCCATATACAAAACATATGGCTCACTTGGCGTTGAAGAAATGTTTGTTTAAAAAAAAAAAAACTTGCATGAAAAAGGTTGCAAATTTACAAGAAATGAGTCTCAAATTTAAAAACAAAATTAGCAGAAAATAAAGTGCAAGAAAAATGTTTGCAATTTTTCAAGAAAAGAACTCTAAATGCAGTGGAAAATGTTGCATCTATAGCCAATAATAAACCTCCAGTTTACTGGAGAAAAAGTACACATTTAAAAGAAAAACTTCACACGTTTGTGAAACATGTCACCAAGTCTGAAGAACAGTGTCACAAATGTACATTAAAAAAAATACAAATTCACTATAAATCATTTTTGAGGAAAAACATATTTTAAGGTAAACGTCATAGATTAAGACGAACAGGGCTGTAATAGGTATATAAGGGTTAAAAGGGTATTTACGAGGAAAAACACACAAATTTATGATTAAAAAAAATTCAACATAAAACATGGAAATGAATAAGAAAAATCTTAAATGTGCTGTTTTATTCTATTTTCATATTTATTACTTTGTTTTTTTGAATAAATGATTAGCAGATGTACTGAAAAAGATGTAAATTTATGAGGAAAAAGTATTATTAATGTTGATAGTGTTATGTCCATAACCAATACTATAATAATGAGGCTGAAGATGTAGTCGAACGGAACTTTATTGAACAGACTCACACAACTCTAAGGTGCTCCCGTCAAGGCAGAAGTGCTGGTCGAAAAGAGATCGTGCCTTTTCTATACTCTGGGTGGCGGCGAAACTGGAAAGGTGTAGCCGTCACCCATAACACACAATAATAATAATCATCAAAATTAATATATTACATCTCCCCCATACAAAAGTCTAAGACACACACCATTAGACCCACCCAAATTTAACCCGAATCACACACTAACAGTAAATACAATAACAGAGCCTATCCATGTGCATAAATAACGAAAACTAGAGGGGGACAGGTGAACTACTGTCCCATCTCCACACGGCCAGATGGGTTATTCTGCTGTCTCTATCATAAAACAGTCCATAGGACAAGGTAAGCTGCCGTGTTTCTAATGTAAAACATGAAAAATAATCCCAAACATATGTACAATCAAAGCCTATCAAAACACTCCATAAACAGTCAATATGTACATCCACACCCCGTTGTACCAGCCCCCCACCCCAACACCCTCACCCTACAACTCAGGCAAATTGCACATCATACATGCCATTAAATGCAGCAGCATACACAGTGTTGGGTTTTTGGGTTGTTGTTTTTTTTTTCAGAACACTCACACAGGGCAATCCCACAGTGAGTAAATGTGAAACGTATCACCTATGTGGCTTGGGCAATTCACACCTATTAACATTTTCTGCACAAACCCATTGACAAAAGCAGCTCTCACTCTTTTTTTTTTCGAAACATGCGCCCTTAATCCAGCACTTTTATGCATCTACCATGTTGACAAACAACAACAACGCAGCCCAGGTAGTGCACACATCAACATTACAGTCATTACCATGTTAATAGTTAACCCCAGAACACATCGCCCCCTTGCCACCACACAGTCTTGATGGGAGACCACCCCCAGGAGACCTGTCCAGCGGGTCCTGACCACAGCTTCTTCTACGCTTCACCCCTGGAGATGAACCACATTGGCGCCCTGACACCTCCTTCTCCTCACCGACACATCTCAGCTTGTTGGGGTGTCTCCATGAGCCATCGGACGTTTGAAGATGGTCCTGTCCATCTCCCAGAATACTAGGCCAATCTTTGTCCCATACCGCATTGTCCACCACGCACGGAACTGGTTGGTCCCACAAACCACGGCCTAACCACTCCTCTCCGATACCGGTAGTGATTGTAAAGCCCAGTCCGTAAAACAGGTTGCAGCCCATCACATTTGAACCCTTGACAGTCACCACGAACTGGATATTTGAGACCACAGCCGACTTGTACCTCACCGTCAACCCAAACGAATCCATGATGGCTAGTCTGTTACCTCCATAGCCACAATACAGCGTTGACAGTCCTCTTACACGGTAATGCGGGAACAAACTCCTCACAGTAGGCCAGTTCAACACAGATGCCGCTGTGCCCGTGTCCACCAACAACGGCACTTCCACGCTGTCCAGCATCATGTCACAGTAGATCTGCCCATCTCTGCTCGGGGAGATGGTGTGAATAACCATAGGAGTCGTGACGGGGGAATCCGTTCTGTGTCGCCATTCCCCTCGCTCAAACTTTTTGCAGGCCCTGGTGAAATGATGTAGCAGTCCACACTTGCCGCAGCGTTTGCCCCTCACCGGACACTCTCTCGCCTTGTATCGGTGCTTGGTGGACCCGCAGCCCAAGCATCTGGGCGACCCCGGGGCAGACCTAATGTAACCCTTGCCTTATGTTAATTAGGTAAGGGGAATAATTAAGTGTAGACCAGTTGCTAGGTTCGTAAGGGTTACAATAGGGAATTAAAGTGAGTGTGGAATAAAATAGCTGGGGGCAAGAAATGAGCAATAATGGTTGTTATTTATAGGGAAAAAAGTGAGCAATATATACAGACAATTTACCACTATACAAATATACAACGGCCGGTATGAAATAAAACCCCAAAGATGTCTTACTGAGCTCAGTGTTTGTTTGTCCTTTCGGGTTAGTCATTTGACCAGTCAAGATATCTTGTATCTCCAGACTCAGGTTGCTTTTCCTCTTTTAAAGCGGCGACTTGGGTTGTTACCACTTTAAATCCTGGGCACTGGAGAGAGGAAGGGTGCTCTTCAATCGAGATCTTGGTTAGATCTCAGATCAATCTCGGTTCAGTCTCGGGTCAGGCTCGCCATCTCCATTCGGAGAGAATCCAGGCTCCAGAAGGTTCTTGATCGGCAACCAAAAAAACCTAGCCTGCACGACAATAATAGTATTATTGTTTACAGCTAGAGTAATTCGTCTTCCAATCCCTTCTTATATAACACCATAGCTTAGTGTTTAAATTCTTCTCTCATATTACTATTATCACAATCCAGCAATATAGTAATATCTTACATTTTACATGCATGTGTTCTTTTTCTCACAATCTCTCTGGTAGCACATGAAATACCCTTTTTTCATGTAACCAATTTTAAATGAATTCCTCTGTTTATCTCTACATCACTTAACCATGAAATTATGATTAATCCCTTTCAACCTTGTCTTTGTAAATCATGAAATGAAATACAATTAATCTATCACATAACCAGGGAATATACCGTCCTATTACTTCCAATATTCCCTTTTAAAATCAGTAAAACCCTGTCTGAGCTACTGGGTTTAGCATAGCCTATGGATTTACATAGTAGACCAACACCATGTGCTTTTAGCATCAAACTAGACATTGCATTCGACAGAAATAGTGCATATGAACTAAAAGTACTTCAGCATACTGTTGGGAACTGAAATCACATTTAGGAAAACCATACAGACACAAAAATAGCCTTTTCCATTGCTTTTAAACAGAAAAAATCCACTCGCGACTAGCATTAGCATAGCGCTAACATTAGCATTACATTAGCATGTATCTGACTCACCAAGATAAGGTTTCAGTGTGAATACAGCAAAGGACACAGCCACAATGCCCCTCACGCTCGTGCTCCTGTCAACTTAGGATAATAAAGGTTGCAAATTAGCGTTTGGAGAGTTTTTAGATCCATTGATAGCATCTTTCTGAATGAAACTCACCAAGAAGAGGTATCTGTGTGAATCAGACTGCTTCACAACCTCTCTCGTCCCGCTCATATCGTGAAAGAGCGAAACCCGAGTGCGTGCTTGCTGCCTCTACTCGGAAGGCGGGGCTAATATCGCTCTCAACGAATGGAAAGACCCAGATCACCCAACGTGACCATGAAACAGAAATTTAAAAGTTGGATGATGAGGATCGCACTTCCTCTTCCCCAAGATAGTTGGTTTTCAAAATAAAATCACACAATTGTATTAATACAATTGACATCTGAGAAAAAAAGGGTCATTTTCTCAGCTGGGTTACACTAATCTTAATAGCGGTAGCGTAGTCTTCTTTATCTTCTGTGCTGTCATCGCTACCCGGGTCCACAGCCTGCGCCGCTGATTGTGAGTCAGACTGCCTCAATGTTGTTCTCTCGCCAAGGTCCTTTGATAGTTTATCTGCTGCTTTGTACTGTTGAACTATCTCCACAGCTGCAGTCAACATCAGTTCACCAGAGTGTGCGAAGAGCCTGGACCGTGCCGCAGAACATAGCGTGTGCTCCGCTAACTGATCGTGGACTATTTCTTCCTCCAAAGCCCCAAATTGGCACTCTCCAGCCAGCTGGCGCAGGTCCGCAACATACCGTTGCACCGATTCTCCCGGCTGTTGGCGTCACTGTCGGAACTGGATCCGCGGGACAATGACATTCTCAGGAGCGCGAAAGTAGCGCCCCATTAGCTCAGCCACGTCAAAACTAGCACTTTCTCCCAATGTGCTGAGAATATGTTGCCCTTCCATGCCAAGATTATGGACCAGTATCACTCGTGCACGTACAGTTAGACCCAGAAATATTTGGACAGTGACACAATCTTCATGATTTGGGCTCTGCATGCCACCACATTGGATTTGAAATGAAACAGCTACAACGGAATTGAAGTGCAGACTTTAAGGTTTAATTCAAGGGGTTGAACAAAAATATATGATTAAACATGTAGGAATTGTAGTTATTTTTATACAAACACTCCTCATTTCAGGGGCTCAAAAGTAATTGGACAAATAAACATAACCCTAAGTAAAATGTTACTTTTCAATATTTTGTTGAGAATCCTTTGCAGGCAATGACTGCCTGAAGTCTGGAACCCATGGACATCACCAAACGCTGGGTTTCCTCCTTTGTGATGCTTTGCCTGGCCTTTACTGCAGCTGTCTTCAGTTGTTGCTTGTTTGTGGGTCTTTCTGCCTTAAGTTTTGTCTTGAACAAGTGAAATGCATGCTCGATTGGGTAGAGATCTGGTGATTGACTCGGCCATTGCAGAATATTCCACTTCTTTGCTTTAAAAAACTCCTGGGTTGCTTTTGCAGTATGTTTTGGATCATTGGTGAAGCGCGGTCCAATCAATTTTGCTGCATTTGGCTGAATCTGAGCAGAAAGTATATCCCTATACACTTCAGAATTCATCCGGCTGCTTCTGTCTTTTGTCACATCATCAATAAACACAAGTGACCCAGTGCCATTGGAAGCCATGCATGCCCATGCCATCACACTGCCTCCACCATGTTTTACAGAAGATGGGGTGTGCTTTGGATCATGAGCTGTTCCAATTTTTCTCCAAACTTTCTTCTTCCCATCATTCTGGTACAGGTTGATCTTAGTCTCATCTGTCCAAAGAATGCTGTTCCAGAACTGGGCTGGCTTCTTCAGGTGTTTTTTGGCAAAATCAATTCTGGCCTTTCTATTTTTGAGGCTGATTCATGGTTTGCACCTTGTGGTGAATCCTTTGCATTTACTCTCATGAAGTCTTCTCTTTGTGGTAGACTTAGATACTGATACACCTACTTCCTGGAGAGTGTTCTTCACTTGAGTGGATGTTGTGAATGAGGTTGTTCTTCACAGGAAAGGATTCTGTGATCATCCACCACTGTTGTCTTCCGTGGATGTCCAGGCCTTTTTGAGTTCCCAAGCTTACCAGTGTACTGTTTTTTTCTCAGAATGTACCAAACTGTTGATTTGGTCACTCCTAACATTTCTGCTATCTCTCTGATGGATTTCTTCTTTTTTTTCAGCCTCAGGATGGTCTGTTTCACCTCCATTGAGAGCTCCTTTGACCGCATGTTGTGTGTTCACAGCAACAGCTTCCAAATGCAAACGCCACACCTGGAATCAACTCCAGACCTTTTAACTACTTAATTGATGACAGATTAACGAGGGAAGAGCCCATGCAGCCTTGTTATTTTTTTTTGCAGCCTTCTGAGTCAATTGTCCAATTACTTCTGGTCCCTTGAAAAAGAGGCGGCTACGTATTAAAGAGCTGTAATTCCTAAACCCTTGCTCCAATTTGGATGTGAATACTTTCAAATTACACCTGAGAGTCTGCACTTTAAGCCCATATTGATCATATAATTGTATCCTGAATATGTTTTCGTAAACAGCTAAAATAACAAAACTTGTGTCACTGTCCAAATATTTTTGGGCCTAACTGTAGTTTCTCCAATTCACTGAGGTTCAATGCCACCAAATAATTTTGGAACACTGCAAACTACCTCGCCCAGGGAACTGGCAGCTCGCCTGGGAGCCCCAAAAATGGCCGAATACTAAAAACTCCTTTTTCCATAGCTTTATCCTCTTCGCCAGATGTTATGTCCATAACCAATACTATAATAATGAGGCTGAAGATGCAGTTGAACTGAACTTTATTGAACAGACTCACACAACTCTAAGGCGCTCCCATCAAGGCAGAGGTGCTGGTCGAAAACCGTGCCTCTTCTGGGTGGCGGCGGAACAGGAAAGGTGTAGTGTGGTAGACTACAAGTCTAACTTAAAACATTACTGGCACATGCCTCTAGGGGGAACTACCTTTATTGTTCAGCACTGCTACTAAGGGGACACATTAGAACAAGAGTGTGAAAACCCCGCGCAGAATCCATGTTCAGTCATATTATGTGTGTTGCAGAATAAACGGCAGAGTTAGCCAAAGAAATAACTCAAGTGTGATCATTGCTACACGGTAGGATATCACACAATTGGCGACGAGGATTAAAAGAAAAAAATCAGCGGCGAGAAACAGAGAACATTGCAAGTGTGGCGAACTCAAGTGACTCCAGTAGTTCGAGTGCAAGTTCAGAGGAGGAAAAACGAGGTTTCCCCACCACGACGAGCAATGGCGGCTGTAATCGGAACGGTAACCCCTTTTGATAACTCGACTCAGTCATGGGAAGAATATAGTGAAATGTTGGACTTTTTCTTCGAAGCTAATGACATTGAGGAGCCAGACAAAAGGAAGGCTGTACTGTTGAGTGGAGTTGGTGCAACTACTTACAGCTTGTTGAGAAATTTAATAAGCCCTGCATTACCGAAAGATAAAACGTACGACCAGCTTACTGCTGAGCTTCAGAAGCACTTCAGCCCCAAACCGAGTGAAATCGTACAACGATTCAAATTTAATTCACGCATAAGGAGGAACACTGAGTCCATAGCAGAGTATGTGGCAGAATTGAGGAAATTAACACTGCACTGTGATTACAAAGACTCATTGGAAGAAATGTTAAGAGACAGACTTGTGTGTGGAGTGAATGATGACCGAATGCAACGGCGACTTTTATCTGAAACAAAACTCACTTTTGCGAAGGCTTTGGAATTATGCCAAGCGATGGAAACAGCATCTAAAGATGTGAGAGAGATGCAAGGGAAGCTAACAGAGGACACAGCAACGCATGTTCGTGTGCCTAAGACCCAAGTAGGTGTCCACAAAGTGTCGACTGACAAAACTCAGCACAAATTCCCCAGTTGTTATCGCTGCAAAGGCCAGCACAATGCCGCCGAGTGCAAATTTGCCACTGAGCTGTGTCATAATTGTGGCAAGCGAGGGCACATTAAGAAAGCATGTAGAATAAAGGTGGACAGCGCACAGGTGCTGAAAGCGACAGTTAATGGGCAAAAGTATGAAAACAAGGGCCCAGGAAAGGAACAGCGAGCGAATCAACTGAGAGGGGAGGGAGAAAGTGATACAGAAGACATGGATTTTCACACAATTTACAACACGTCAGAGGAGCTGACCAAGGTAGCGCCCATCACGCGTACCATGAATGTTAATGGAATGAAAGTAACATTTGAAGTTGATACAGGCTGTGGAGTAACCATATTAAGTAAACAGCAATATACACAACTGTGGAAGAAAACAGACACAGCAGAATTAAATCCCTGTTCATTAAAATTAAAAACATACACAGGAGAGAAGCTAGACGTGCTAGGCATGGCACAAGTGAAGGTGCAGCACGAAAACAAAGAAAAGGACTTACCTGTAGTAGTAGTTGGGAGCGAAGGACCAAATCTACTAGGGCGAAGTTGGCTACAAGAACTGGCCATGATTGATCAGTTGGTGAATAAAGTGGAATCTCAGCCCAAATTGCAGCTGGAGGAGATCCTCGAAAGACACGCTGAGGTGTTCAAAGAAGGCGTAGGACAGCTAAAAGGTGTCACTGCAAAGATTAATGTGGACAAGGAGGCCCAACCACGATTCTGCAAACCCCGACCGGTACTCTATGCAGTCAAGCCACTGGTTGAAAGCGAGCTACAGAGGCTGCTGGATGACAAGATCATTGAGCCAGTGCAGGTTGCAGAATGGGCGGCGCCCATAGTCCCAGTGAGAAAGCCGGATGGCTCCATTAGAATATGTGGAGATTACAAACTCACTGTCAATCGAGCATCACGGGTGGATCAGTATCCAATTCCTAAAGTGGAGGACCTCTTCGCACAGCTGAACGGCGGCCGACACTTCACGAAATTAGACATGAGTCACGCCTACCAACAAGTAGTCCTGGAAGAAGAATCAAGAAAGTATGTAACCATCAATACACACAAAGGCTTATATACCTACACACGCTTACCATTTGGAGTAGCTTCCAGTCCTGCTATATTCCAGAGAACTATGGAGGGCATCCTAGGTGGAATTCCGAATGTTGCCATTTATTTGGATGACATCCTTTGTACAGGACCAAATGAACAAGAACATCTGAAAACGCTGGAGGAAGTGCTTCAACGGTTGGAGAAAAGCGGTCTGAGGTTGAAAAGAAGCAAGTGTGAGTTCATGGGAAAAGAGGTGGTGTTCCTAGGCCACAAGATCAACGCCAGTGGTCTACACCCTCTAACAGACAAAGTGGAAGCCATTGCGGAGGCGCCTGAGCCACAAAATGTTACTGAGTTAAAAGCCTACCTGGGCTTGTTGAACTATTACCATAGGTTCCTCCCAAAGCTCTCCACGCTGCTGGCACCACTACATACCTTACTTAAGAAGGAAGAAAAATGGTCATGGGGGGTCAAGCAGCAGAAGGCGTTTGAAGAGTCCAAAGCGCTACTTCAGTCCTGTAGTGTGTTAGTGCACTATGATTCAAACAAACCACTCATCCTGGCGTGTGACGCATCACCCTATGGTGTGGGAGCTGTACTCTCTCATCGTATGGAGGATGGCTCAGAGAGACCCATAGGGTTCGTCTCAAGAACTCTTAGTGCAGCTGAGAAAAACTACTCCCAGCTAGACAAGGAGGGCCTTGCAGTAGTATTTGGTGTAAAAAAAATTCCACAAATACCTGTACGGGAGACAGTTCGCTATAGTGACTGACCACAAGCCACTAATTTCACTGTTCAGTGAAATGAGAGCCATACCCCAGATGACATCTCAGAGAATTCAGAGATGGGCCGTTACATTAGCAGCGTATGAGTACACCATCGTTTACAAAGCCGGACGGGACCATACGAATGCTGACGCGATGAGTAGGCTACCCTTGGATGGAGGAAGAGACAGCACGCCTGAGGAGGAGGAGAGAGTGCTATTGTTTGAAGATATCGGCGTGCCCCTGGTGAACGCACAACAAATAAAGAAGTGGACAGACAAAGACCCTGTTCTAGCAAGAGTGCGAGAATACATCTTGCGAGGATGGCCGAAGATGAACAGTCCTGAGTTCATTCCCTATGCCCGACGACAGGATGAGCTCAGCACCCAGGAAGGTTGTATCCTGTGGGGAGGACGCGTGGTTGTTCCACCACCTGGTAGGAATGCCTTACTGCAACAACTACACCAAGCACACCCTGGCATCACTCGCATGAAAGCGTTGGCGAGGAGTTACATGTGGTGGCCCAACATGGATGCAGAGGTGGAGGCGCTTGTGAAGTCATGTGCGGCATGCCAGGAGAACAGGAACAGTCCTCCAGCAGCCCCACTACATCCCTGGGAAGTTCCAGATAAACCATGGAGAAGAATTCACATTGACTACGCAGGTCCATGGATGGGAAGAATGTTCCTGATCATAGTTGACGCATACTCAAAGTGGATCGATGCATATTCTGTGAGTAGCTCTACTTCTACTGTTACCATTGAATGTCTTAGAAAGAGTTTCAGCCAACATGGGCTACCTGAAATCATAGTATCAGATAACGGTACATGTTTTATGAGTGAACAGTTCCAAGAGTTTTCTGAAAAGAATGGCATACGTCACATCACGACTGCGCCATACCATCCTTCTTCTAACGGCTTAGCCGAGAGGGCCGTGCAGACGTTCAAGTCACTCATGAAAAAGATGACAGGAGACTCTATTGAAACCCGAATGTCGAGAGCTCTGTTCAGCTATCGAATAACACCCCAATCTACAACTGGCAAGTCACCAGCTGAGCTGTTGTGTGGAAGGAAGTTGAGGTCAACATTTGACTTAATACATCCAGACTTCAGAAACAAAGTGCATGATAAACAAGAGAAACAAAAAGGTTATCATGACATGCATGCTAGAGAGAGAATACTGAGAGAAGGAGACGTGGTCTACACCCGCAACTTTGGCTCAGGACCAGCCTGGGTACCAGGAGAAATAACAGAAAAGACAGGCCCTGTGTCATTCAAGGTGACATTAGGTCATGGACAAGTGGTGAGGCGACACATCGACCAAGTTCGTGGTAGGAGCTCCATTCCCCTGCCGATGGCACCAGAGGTGTTGTCTGACAACCATTCTGAGGAGAGCATCAACGAACCACCACTTCAGGTGATACCTGAGGTACCCGTCTCTGCAGATTCTACGGGCAGCACTGCAGCAGCCGAAACAGTGGAGCAGTCTGAGTCTTCACCTGCAGTTGGCTCACCAGCCGTGAGAAGATCTCAGCGAGCTAGGAAAGCTCCAGACTACTTGAAGGACTATACTTAGTCAGTAGTGAGTTCCCCAGCCACAGGACAAGAATGCGTCCTGGAACCTCACTGGGATGCGGTAGTCAAACCAATTCCCCAGTTAGACTGTTATGTGTGTTATACATAAAAAAAAAAAAAGAAAAAAAAAAGAGAAAGACATTATGTGTATGGCACATGTGTTTAAGAATAAGTTTAATCTAGAGGGGAGGGATGTGGTAGACTACAAGTCTAACTTAAAACATTACTGGCACATGCCTCTAGGGGGAACTACCTTTATTGTTCAGCACTGCTACTAAGGGGACACATTAGAACAAGAGTGTGAAAACCCCGCGCAGAATCCATGTTCAGTCATATTATGTGTGTTGCAGAATAAACGGCAGAGTTAGCCAAAGAAATAACTCAAGTGTGATCATTGCTACACGGTAGGATATCACATGTAGCCATCACCCATAACACACAATAATAATAATAATAATAATAATAATCATAATTGATAAATTACAGATAGGATCATTTATACTTTTGAATATTGAGCCATGCAGTAGGATGCCCTGACATACCTTGTAATAGCCAAATCAGTGATGTGAAGATTAAAAACATCTTGTTACAATAACATAAAAATTAAAAAGATGTCTCTTTTAAACTAAGAAATTAAGCTTTCATTTAGTGGTAGGATGACTATGGACAATATTTTGCTGATGAGCTGACAAGAATGAAAAATAAAGAGCAGAGGCCTCATGTACAAGGGGTACTTATGCACAAAAACATGGCGTATGTCCTTTTCCACGGAAAATTTCAGATGTATTTGTGATGTTGTGTTTTGGCACATTGTTGTGAAGTGCAGTGTAGTGACGTGCACTTCCTGTCACGTCACTGCACCACCCTAAATATAAGGGAGGGCATTCATATTGGGCCTCTTTGACTGGTGCCCTCTGCCAGGTGCCTGCTGTGTAACTGCTGTTCAACACCATTCAATAAATCTGTGTTCATCCAGTCATCTTGCCTCATCCTTCACCCAGGTATTGTACCATATACTGTATAACATTTGGCGATCGAAGATTAACTCATGGAGGTGTGTATTACACCACTTCGCCCCCTTCTTGAGCTCCCGGGTGAGCTGCCAGTGCCTTGGCCTATGTGGTTTGAGGTTTTCCAGGAGTACATTCCCGCACTGGATGTTGGTAAGCTCAACAAGCTCAGAGCACGTGTGCTACTTGTTCACAACCTGGGTATTGAGGGCCAGTGAGTCCTGCGCACACTCGGAGCTTCGGACTCTTTTGAAGATGTTGTGGAGCTGCTAGCCAACCATTTTCACACCCTGAATAGCATGATTGTCCGGAGGATTTGTTTTCGGCAGCGACATCAGCGGGTAGGTGAGCCTATTCAGCAGTTTGTCGCCGACTTGAGGCAGCTAACTAGTGAGTGCCGCTTTGGGCTGTTGGAAGATGAAATGGTACGTGACCAGCTTGCGGAGCACACATGCAGCGCCACACTGTGGGCTAGGCTACTTACAGCGCCCAGTGATTTAACATTAGCCAGAGCTGTCAAACTAGCTCTCCCGCTGGAGATTGCAGAAAAGCTAACTTCGGAGCTAACCTGGCGCCAATCACAGCGACTGCCGGAGCCTCCTGCCATGGCAAATGTTGCTGGCTTGGATAGTGAAGATAGCTTGGACGACAATACTACGGAAGCCAACGCTGCCAGCCGAAGGTCTGCCCCGGGAAAACCCCTGTGCAAGGGTTGTGGGTCCGCAACACACTGCAATAAGGCTAAGGACTGCCCGGCTAGGGGAAAATGTTGTAGCAGATGTGGATGCTTGAACCATCATGCTAGAGTGTGCCATGTATCTGAACTGGAGAGCCCACGGAAGAAATCACTCCACCCGCCCCCAATGACCATCCATACGGTGTCCCCTAGCACAAACAGGTACACGTTTTGCACAGTGGAACTGGACAGCATGGAGGTGCTGCGTGGGACGAAGAGCTAACGGACACCAGGGCGGTCAAGCAGGACCAGCCTCACTCAGGTTCGGCGCAGGAAAGTCTCAGTGCCGGTGCTTGGGATATGGCAGAGGGGGGTACTGAGTGTGGCAGCAAGGCGCCTGCGCCTGTGAGTGACACCAATGTGATAGCCCCAGATGCCTCTGGAGCTTGGCCACAGGGAGATGGAGGGTCTGCAGCTACGATGGTGAGCGCTACGATGATTTTAGAAGAGGTCGGGGCCAGACCGACGAGCATGAAGGAACCGCATGCTCAGCAGCACCACTTCAGACCAAGTAGGGCCCCACTGAGGGTTTTGGATTGTGTTCGGGCTCGGGATGAAGAATGTCCATGGCGAAGATGGGCCAGACGACAGCCAGCTAAACATCACGCGTGTCTGTGCATAGAGGCTAAGCTAAGCGCAGCATACTTTAGGTTGTCGAATGGTTTGGCGAGGCACGCCAATCAGCTTTGGCGTGTCCCGGAAGAGGCTTCAGGTGACAGGGTTGGACGAGAGCAGGCGTCGGTGGTGAAGAAGCGAGGCTCTTTCGTCCGAAGATCTACCATTGTCCAGGGGGTCTGCTGCTTCCAGGGACGTGCTTGCTGAGGGGCTGCCCTGGGCCCCCCCATGCCAGTTCTACTCCTCCTGCCCAAGGAACAGTGCTGTAAATAATTTTATTTTCATAGTTCTTGTGTTTTAATGCATGTATGTTGTAAATTGGGATTATTTTGTGTATTTTGTTAAGTTTAGGAGAACGGCATGTAATTGTAGTTTATGTACGGACTCTTTAGTTTATTGGGTGGCAGAATAATCCACCCCGCCGTGTGGGCTGTACAGTAGTCCACCCGTCAGCCCTATTTTAGGTTATGTTGTGTGGATGTGTTAAGCCATTTTAATACATTGCTTTTTGTTATGTTAGTGCGGGATTCGGGTCCCAGATTTGGGGAGGGTTTCATTTGTGTGCATGGTTTTGGCCTTTTCTAAAGGGGGGAGAGAATGTGATGTTGTGTTCCAGCACATTATTGTGAAGTGCGGTGTAGTGACGTGCACTTCCCGTCACGTCAATGCACCGCCCTATATATAACGGAGGGCATCCATATTGCGGCCTCTTTGACCGGTGCCCTCTGCCAGGTGCCTGCTGTGCAACCGCTGTTCAACACCATTTGATAAGGCTGTGTTTGTCCAGTCATCTTGCCTCATCCTTCACCCAGGTATTTTACCATACATAACAGCATCAAGAATGAAATGAACATGGAAATATGTGCAGCCCCACGCCAACTTCATGGCTGGCATACGTACATTTCTACTGTTACTGGTCTGTTGATGACACTTAGAGGTGATGTTGGGGGGCTGATAATGACATGAAAATTATTGTGCACACCAGAGACACATGATGAACAAACGTCCAAGTGTGTGCAGTTAGATGAGTGGATATAAAATCAAGCGCATAGAAGTGCAGAAAATGCCTCTAATATCAATGGCGTTAGCATTTTTAGAGGATACTGCAAATCACGCAGCGACAAGAGAATGGGTATTTAGAGACAGAGATTTTCTGGCTCAAGATGATGACTGGCTTGTCAGCCGGTTTAGGTTTCCATGGGCAGTCCTTTTGGAACTGTGCTCAGAGCAACGGCCGCTCTTGGAGTGCAATGCAGCAAGAAGCTGTGTGATGCCCATCCCAGTGCAGGTGCTGACATCACTGGGGTTTCTGGCAAAAGGGGCATTCCAGAGAGAGCTGGCAGACCAGTTGGGAATTTCTCAGTTGACCCTGAGCCGAGCTATGCCAGCTGTGTGGGACGGCATTATCCAGCTGTCACCCAGGTACATCATATTCCCATACAATGCAGTTAAACAGGCCAACATCAAAGCGCAATTTGCAGCGAGAGCCAGTTTTCCTACTGATTCTAATGAACAGTATTGTTGGGAACAAACTACAAGCCAGCACTGTGTGGATGGGTGGCTTCTTGGTGAGTAAATTCATATAATTGTCTTAAATAACCCACCTCATGCGCAACATGCCTGTGCGCCCCCAAATACCACCCTGTCTTCAAGGCTTCATTATAAGTCAATGGTTTGAGTAAGTGACTTCCTTTGTTTGCTGACTAAACTACAGAGAGGGATATATATACTTAATGTCAAAAAGTTTGATGGCTGGTGACTTGTGACCTCCCCACCCCCTGCCCCGCCCCCTTTGGCCTGACCTGACCCTTGACCTGACCTGCCCCATTAATCCATGATGACCTTTGACCCGTAATTATCCTTTGATCCGTGATGATCTTTGATCCGTGATAACCTTTGACCCATGCCCTGAGGGGTGAGCGTGGGAATGGAATGTTGATATATATGGGTAAAAAGCCACATTGTTTTTCAAGATGAAAGGCATATAACTTTTGACCCCTTTTTCTTGTGGGTAGCATGAGAATGGAATGTTGGTGTATACATGAAACAGTGGGGACAGCACCTGTTGTAATTGCAGAGTTTTAAAAGTTTTCTTTGATAAATGAAGTTGATCTCTCTTATACATACGGCTGAAATAACACCGCACAGCAAAAGATAATGCACAGCCACAGAACGAAACACATTGATTTAAACTTTAACAAAATAAAATGGTAAAAGGTGATAGTGCTAGAAATATGAATGACTTTAAAAGGTTTCCAGAAACAACTAAATACTTAAATAAGCCACTCATTCACACACACACATTCTGAGGAGTACATCTCCCTCCTCCCTACATGCTTTACAAGCACACCTTCCACGGCAGACATCGCCCACCATCAAAAGAAGACGATTGTAAAACCATGAGCAATCCAAAGCGAAACTACACCACCAGATGTATCGCACTTACTGCTGCAAAATTGGGTTGGGATCCTTCAAATTTGGGGTTCTTATTCCAAAATCAAAACTTCGGACATCAAACCAACAGAGAAACGGCTCGCTCCAGTCCCGTAATCTCAGCAGCCCTTTACAGGCCCTGGAGGTCCTCCCGCCCGAGCAGACCCTAGAGGCCCCAAGACCTGTGCAACACGCAGAGACCCAGATGGAACACAGCTGATTTTACAACTCTTAAGAACACGTCGCTCATCCATCTGTCAGGTTGGTCTTCTGCAGATGTTATTGGTGTTGTTGGTGAGATGGGGTTTGAAAATGTAGGTGAATGGTGTGGGACCAGACACCCCCCACAGTCACACTCAATGTCTGTCGAACTCTGAGCTTTAGGACAGTTGATATCGTCTGTGTCTGGTTCCAGAGCCTGAGAGAGGGAGATATCTGCGACGACCAGGTCCTGAGCCAGTGTGTTTGGAAGATCTATGGGTTGTAGAGGGTACTGGCTCTCCGGGACCTCCACAGGCAGTGGGGGCTCCGGGGTCTCTGCGCGTTGCACAGGTCCCGGGGCCTCTAGGGTCTGCTTGGGCAGGAGGATCTCCGGGGTCTGCAAGGGCTGTTGAGACTGGAGCGAGCAGTTTCTCTGTCAGTTAAACATCCGAAGTTTTGATTTTGGAATAAGGACCCCAAAACTTTGAAGAATCCCAGCCCGACTTTGCAGAGGTAAGCGCGATACGTCTGGTGCTGTAGTTTCCCTTTGGATTGCTCATGGTTTTACCGATCGTCTTTTTTCGATGGTGGTTGATGTTTGCCGTGGAGGGTGAACTTTTAAAGCATGTAGGGAGGAGGGAGATGTACTCCTTGGAATGTGTGTGTGCGTGTGTGTGTGTGTGTGTGTGTGTGTGTGTGTGAGTGAGAGAGAGAGAGAGAGAGTTTTAAAAAATCCCTTTATTGTACAATTCAAAAATGTAAGATCACCAATACCATCATTCCACCAAGTGAGAGAGAGAGAGAGTTTGAGTTTTAAAAAAATGCCTTTATTGCACAATTCAAAAAATGTAAGAGCACCAATATCATTCCACCAAGTGTCTCACATTGGAAAAGTGCAAACATAAGTCATCCCCCCCCCACACAACACAAAGTATTCCCTGCAGTCCACCTATTCCACATTGCCAGTGGCAGTAGTCCGAGTCTTCCTTGTAGTCCGTGCAAAGACAAGCCACAGGCCTCCAGTTCTTAAGCAAGGCCAAGTCCCTTTCGTCCGGCAGCAGAGATAGCGCTGCGCGCCCGCAGCCAGTTCCGTTGTACGTCCCAGAGACATTTTCCTCATCTCAGATGAATTGTAGTCCTTAGACCATGTGGGATTTTTAAGCAAGTCACCTTTGCAGCAGGCTCGTCCAGATTGTAGAAAGAAAACGTTGGGGCATCCATACCCTGCAGGCGAGTAAACCGTGACCTTGTAGTCTGTGCAAAGAAGAGCCACAGGCCTCCCGTTTTCAAGCCAGGCCAAGTCCCCGTCCTTGGGCAGCAAAGATAGTGCTGCGCGCCGGCAGGAGACAGGTAAAGATCCAGTTCTGTGACAGTCAATTACAGTCAATTAGAAACGTCATAAAAGTCTGATCGAACAATATCCCAAAAATGCATAAAACAGGCAGAGGAACGACCGCCATTTATTCCTTCTGTCGGGTGCGCTTGACTCCTGTTCCCCCTGCTGCTTTACGCAGGGCCGTCATGTGTTGTTTTTTTTGTTTTTTTTAAATTTAAGTTTTTGTAAAGGGTATACACGTCATTACAGCATTGCATTGTTTACATTTTCATCACATGTTCCCTTTTTTTTGTTTTTTGACAACATTGGAAGAATAATTATTACAACACCCCTTTTTTTAAGTGAAAGAAAAAGTGAAATTAAAGAAAGAACAAAAAAAAACAAAAACAAAACAAAAGAGCAAAAAACAAAAAACAAAAAAGAAAAATAAATAAATAAATAAATAAAAATAAAAGAGCATCTGAGTAGCGTTGGAACAAAGAGCGGTGCCATGATTGAAATGGTATTTGTCAAAGATTAGATCTAATGGAAGACACATATGCGATCCAGGGTTGCTAAAAGCTCAAGAACCCATCCATGTCCTGTCTCAGTGTGAATGTCAACTTTTCCATCGAGTAAGTGTCTTGGATCACGTTAATCCAATCTTCAGGTGTAGGACAGTCCTTCAACATCCATTTTTTAGTTAGGGCTTTTTTACTTGCCAATATTAAAACAGTGAATAAGTATTTTTCTCCTCGTCTTTCCAGTGAATCCGGTAGTAAACCCAAATACAAAGTTACAAAAGAAAAGGGGACTGTTATTTTGAATATTTTCCCCAATATTGTCTGTACATTGGTCCAATATTGGTGGATAACTGGGCATGACCAAAACACATGAAAATGATTTGCAGTCTCTTCACCACACAAGCGCCAACAATTCAACCCCTTATGAGTAAATTTGTTTTGTGCAGGTGTTCTGAAAAATCTTACCAAATTTTTCCATCCAAATTCTCTCCACTGCAGGGATGAGGTACTTTTCCATTGTTGTTTATTTAGCTTTTCCCATATTTCCAGTTGTAAAGTGAAATTCCCCTCTTTTTCCCATCTCTCTTTTATATATGATGTGTTGTTTCCTTTTAAGTCTTGAAGACCTTGGTATATTTTAGAAATGTGTCTGATCCCTGGGATCCCTTTATATGCCATTAAGAAGACCTTCAGAACACCTGACTGGGCCCTTTCCAAATCCTCCTTTTTAAGTATATTGTTTATGTGGTGTCTAAGCTGAAAGAACCTGTAAAGGTCTTGATTTATTAGACCTTGTTTTTTCAAATCTTCAAAACTTCTTAAAGTTTGCCCTTTAAAAAAAATCGTAATATTTTATCAGTCCGTTCTCTTTCCACTTTTTAAATCTAGTGTCTGTTTTATTAGGAGTAAAGTCTTGATCATAGGCAATCCATTGCAGAAATCGATAGGGTTCTTTAGCTTGATTCTCTCTGACTATCTTAAACCAAATTTTTAGCGGGGTCTCTATCCACGGGTTAGTGTTATTCAAAAGTTTAGGTGAGGCATTGTTCCCTATTATCGCCTGTAGGGGGATGTCACTTGTTATTTGGCATTCCATCTCCTTCCATTGTGCAGTGTAGACTGGGTTACATATCTCTACTAAAGTTTTAATTTGTGCGGCTTTAAAATACCTTTGTCTTTGTTTAGCTGTAGGGTTCTATATCTGATTCTAGGTCTCTTGCCCTGCCATATGAATCTTGAGATCCTTCTGTCCAGTTCTTGCCATGTTTTTTTGGGAGGTTCTACCGGTATTGTTTGGAAAAGGTATAGAAGACGTGGAAGTATATTCATTTTGACTGCTTCAATTTTTTGTGCAGTACCCAAGAATGGTATCATATTCCATCTTGCTAGATCAGATTTTATTTTTGCCACCAGTGGATCATAGTTTAGTGTTATAATTTTGTTGAGTTGTTTCGGGATATTGACCCCCAGATATTTCATAGATTCCATCTCCCAGTTAGTTTTGAGTTTGCTTAGTAAATATTGATTTGGGTCATAGTTGAATGTTAAAACTTGGGTTTTATGCATGTTTAGTTCGTACCCCGATAAATCTCCATACTCTGAAAAAACCAAGATTAGTTCTGGAAAAGAGGTGTCCGGCTGCCCCAGGTATATTAAAATGTCATCAGCAAAGAGTGCTATTTTATGTTCCTTCTGACCAAGTGTAATACCTTGAATTTTTTGATTCTGTCTTATCCATTGGCTCAGAGGTTCTATGAAGATTGCAAAGAGCAGTGGAGACAAGGGGCAGCCCTGACGACATCCTCTTTCCAGCTCAAAAGATGATGATAATTTACCGTTAATCCTTATTTTAGCTGTTGGTTTTTTATATAATGCCTGGATAGTTCTAATGAAGTTGTTATGAAAATTGAAACTGGATAAGATTCTATATAGGAAAGACCAGTCAACCGAATCAAATGCTTTTTCAGCATCTAATCCCAATATGGCTGCATTTAAGTTATATTTTTTTATATGATGAATTATGTGTAAAGTGCGTCTAATGTTGTCTTGTGTCTGTCTTATAAAACCCGTTTGGTCTAATTGAATTAAGTCTGTCAGTATATTTTCTAACCTTTTGGCAAGGATAGTGGTAAAAAGCTTATAGTCCTGATTTAATACACTGATTGGTCTGTAGTTGGAGCAGTCTAGTTTATCCTTTTCAGGTTTAGGTATGACTGCAATGACCCCTTCTCTCCAGGAGGGGGGGATTTCCCCTGTGTGGAGGACATAGTTAAATGTTTTCAGGAGGAGAGGAGATAGTTGCTGTTTAAAGGTTTTGTACCACTCTGCTGTATAGCCATCAGCTCCTGGGGATTTGTTAGCTTTAAGTTTCATAATTGCTTTTTCTAATTCTTTAGGTTGTATTTCTGACAGTAGTGTTTTATTTTGAGACTCAGTAAGTTGGGGAAGGTTTAATGTGTTTAGGAATGCTTCGGATGCATTTTTATGTTTTTTGAGGGAGTACAAGTTCTTATAGTAGTTCTCAAAGGTTTTAAGAATATCCTGAATTCTGAATTTTATTTCCTTTGATACTGGGTCTCTGATTTTGTAGATTGCTCTCTCCGTTTGTTGTTTCCTCAGTTTATAGGCTAGTAATTTTGCCGATTTGCTGCCTGCTTCATAGTATTTTTGTTTCAGAAATGTAAGTTTCTTCTGGATTTCTATTGTGTAGATCTCATTTATTTGTTTTTTTAATTTCCTTAATTTTTGTCATTAGAATGAGTGTTGTCTTTGTGCTCTTTTTCTAGGTTCTTAAGTTCTGACTCTAATGTGGTTAGTTTTTCTTGTCTCAGTTTCTTTTGGATTGCCAGTTTTGCAATAATCTTTCCCCTTATTACAGCTTTGCATGCGTCCCACAGTATTAAAGGGGATACTTCTCCATTATCATTTTCTTCCAAATATCTGAGAATATCTGATTCCAATTCATCTTTCAGTGGTCCTTTCAGGACATTTGAATTTAACCTCCAAGAAAATGTATTATTTGTGTATTTTTGGATACTTAAGTCCATATAGATCGGACTGTGGTCAGAGAGATTCATCAGTCCTATTTTACATGTTTTTACTCTTCCAATGTCTCTATTAAACATAAAAAAATAGTCGGGGACTTCCGGTTATGGCTGCCACGTAGGACGGACGTGTCTCGCTCTGCTCTGCTCCTGGAGAAAAAAAATCGGCAAATAACTCTCTCATTTGGGACAGAACGTATCCCAGCATTTGGGCGAGGATATGTCGGCGAAGCCTAAGGCTGGAAAACCAGGAAAAGGAAAAAGCGAGCCGCCGAAACAGTCTAAATTAACGGACTTTCAGGTCTGTGACGCAGCAAACAAAACTCCATATATGGCGGAGGAGGCTGGCAACGGTGCGATATCTGCGGGGAATGGCGCAGATGCGCTGATGGCTGCCATGAGTTCAATGAGAGCGGACTTTTCCTCTAGATTTGATGGGATTATGACAGCGTTGGAAGGAATAAGAAAGGAATTGGGTGACTGTGTAGAACGAACGGCGCAGATGGAGCTCCGTCTCGCTAGTGCTGAAGATGACGTCACCCGTCTTCAATTAAAGGTGCGCACTTTGGAAAAAAAAAATAAATCTCTGGAAGATAATATTTTGGATTTGGAATCTCGGTCGAGACAGAATAATTTGAGGCTGGTGGGTCTTCCAGAGGAATCAGAAGGTCGGGACGTATGTTCCTTTCTGGAAAAGTGGATTCCGGAGGTGCTGGGCAGCGAGGAGTTGCAATCAGCAGTGGTTCTGGAAAAAGCACATCGTATTGGCCCACGGAGAGATAAGGGACCGCCGAGGACCTTAATTATGAAGTTTCTTAGCAACAGAGACAGGATGAAGATCTTCAGCGCTGCACGAGCTAAGGGGGAGATTAAACATCAGGACCAGCAGGTGCGGTTCTACCCAGATTTGGCCACAGGAATCCAGCAATTGAGGAAGCAGTTTGATCCCGTACGTGAGGAGCTGCGCAACCTTGGGATTCGTCATGGTGTGATCTATCCTGCGAGACTGCTGACCACGTATGAGGGCAGAACCCACATCTTCAAGACCCCAGAGGAGGCGCAGGAGTTCATCAAGAAGATCAAAGAAGAAGAAGAGACTGGTGGGAGCTAAGCATGAACAAAATATAAGGTAGAATAATTAAGCATTTGCACAGGCATCTGACTGACTTGAAGTAAATAGTAAGTTTACAAAATATAGATTGTATTATATATTAAAAAAACAAAACAAAAACAAAACAAACAAAAAAAAAAACTATGATGTACAAAGTTGTTAAAAATTTTGGAGTTAAGTTGGAAAACTACAGAGGAGAGTTAATGTTACGTCATTAAAAGCAGTAGAGTTAGGGTGATTGGGAGGATGAAGAAGGAGTGGCTTAGGCTGTTCCCCGTGGGTGTGGAACGGTCGATGGCTATATCGGGAGACAGAATTTTTCTTTTGATTTTGGGGGGTTTGCCACAAGTGTGGGAAGGGGAAATTTGTTTGTGTGTAGTTTGTAGGATGAATGTTCAACCACTCATGTTTTTGCTTCTCTGTATGAGCATGTTTACACTGCAAGGTAATCCCAAACTCTCTATTGATCATGGACCAAAGTGTTAATCTTAATTTAACTTCATGGAATTGCAGAGGTCTACAAAATTTAAAAAAACTTAAACAAGTTATGAATAAAATAAAGGACATGGGTTCAAGAATTGTGTTTTTACAAGAAACTCATCTGATAGAGGAGGATGTTAAAAGAATTAGGAGTAGATGGCAGGGAAGTGTATTCACCTCTTCATTTTCATCCCGAGCCAGGGGAGTTATGACTCTCATACATAAATCAGTTCCTTTTCAAGTGAAAAATGTAATTGGAGACAAATTTGGAAGATATGTAATCATTCAAGGTTCTTTGCTATTAGAAAATATAAATCTTGTGAACTTATATGGTCCCAATATAGATGATCAGAAGTTCTTTGCTAATTTATTTCTCATCTTATCATCACTTACAGGGCAACATATAATAGCAGGGGATTTTAATTGTACATTGAATCCAGGTGTGGATAGATCAACAGGACTGGATTGTACGCACATTGGATGTAGGATGACTATTAATCATTTTATGAAAGAATTGAGATTGTTAGATATATGGAGAGAAATGAAACCACAAGTTAAAGCCTATTCTTGTTATTCCAGTACCTACAAGACATTCTCACGTATTGATTATTTTTTGATTTCCACAGAATTAAGGTCCAAGATTCAAAACTGCTTTTATGATAACATCGTGATCTCTGATCATGCACCCTGTTGTCTAATATATGTAGATAAAAAATTGACAAAGGAATCAGGTAGATGGCAATTTCCGCATAAATGGCTTCAGGATGAGGAATTTGTCAAGTATATAGAAAAACAGATAGACGAGTTCTTTGACATCAATACTACACAAACATCAGCATGTGTAAAGTGGGAGGCTTTCAAAGCTTTTATTAGGGGACATATTATTAGTTATACAGGATCAAAATCTAAGAAGACTCGAGAGGAGAGAGCTAAATTGGAACATAAAATAAAAAGTCTTCAGGAAAAAGTGTATGCAGGAAGTGACCCAAGGTTGGAGAATGAATTACTGATTTTGAGAGCTGAATACGACAAAAAAATCAGCGAATAGAGCTGCCTCGAGTCTTCTAAGATTGAAACAATCTTTTTATGAACAAGGTGAAAAATCAGGAAAATTATTAGCATGGCAGATTAAACAATTGGAAATTAAAACACCAATTACCAGTATTATAAGTAACGGACAGGTAGTTATAGATCCTTTAGAAATTAATAGAGCCTTTAGAGATTACTATGAAAAATTATATGATACCAAAAATGAACCTGATTTAACAAAACTAAATGGGTTTTTGAACGAACTATCTATACCGTGTATTCCAAATGAAAACAGGGAGATATTGGAGTCTAAAATTAGTCAAGAAGAAGTTGGGCTAGCCATTGATAATATGAAATCAGGAAAAAGTGCAGGACCAGATGGTCTTCCAGTTGACCTTTATAAAAAATTTAAGAATAAATTAATAAAACCTTTTTTGGAAATGGTTTTAGAAGCATTTCAAAATAATAATTTACCATCATACATGAATAATGCCTTAATTATACTGCTGCCAAAACCAGGTAAGCCCTCTAATAAATGTGAAAATATGAGACCAATAAGCCTATTAAACGCCGACCTTAAGATAATCTGTAAAATTTTAGCAAGACGAATACAAGAAATTTTACCAAATATTATTAATCGAGATCAGAATGGCTTTATAAAGGGTAGACAAGGCTTCCATAATGTAAGAAGACTATTTAATATTATTTATTTTAATAAAGAAGCACCGGATACAGCTCTCCTATCATTGGACGCCGAAAAGGCCTTTGATAGAGTTGAATGGCCCTTTCTTTTTGAAGTCCTACAAAGGTTTGGACTTGGAAATAATTTCATAAAATGGGTTCAAATAATATACAACAATGCTACAGCAGAAATCCTAACAAATAACAATATTTCAAAACCAATAAAAATCAATAGAGGATGTCGACAAGGCTGTCCACTTTCACCTTTACTGTTTACTATGGCAATTGAACCTTTAGCGATAGCGATACGTTTACATTCACAAATATATGGAATTAAAGTTGGACCAACAGAACATAAAATCTCCCTGTACGCCGATGATATAATTTTGTTTATGTCGAATCTAAAAAAATCAATTCCAACCTTGTTGAATTTAATAAAGAATTTTGGGGAAATATCAGGATATAAAATAAATAAAACTAAATCTTCAATATTAATGCTAAATGAGACCCAGAGAAATTACCCAGCCCCTGAGGTAAATCAATTCAATGTTGTAAATCAGTTTAAATATTTAGGAATCCAAATTATGCCTAAGCTAGAATCAGTCGCCAGTGTCAACTATGAAGCCTTAATGTCAGATATCAATGAGTTAACTCAGAGATGGATGTCACTACCAATGTCGATGATCGGGAGAATCAATATACTTAAAAGTAATATTTTACCTAAAATACTTTATTTATTTCAATACATTCCCTTATCACCACCTTTAGATCTATTCTCAAGAATAAAAAAAAAGTTAGTGGAATTTATATGGAACAACAGGAGGGCTAGATTACGTTTGTCTTTATTATATTTACCATTTGATCGTGGAGGTCTGAAATGTCCAAATTTTATGTTGTATTATTGGTCGGCACAACTGAGGTCTATGACATATTATTTTTCATCAAATGATCTCCCTCACTGGACTGAAATGGAATCATACAATTTACCTTTACCTCTTCCCATATTCATATACTCAGATTCGGCAAAAAAATTACAAAAACAAGTTAAAAATCCATTTGTAAAGCATATGATCAAAATATGGTGTGAAGCTAAAAACTATTTAAAAGAACCACAGTTATTGTCACAATTTAGTCCAATATGGGGTAATCAATATTTTAAACCAGGGAGAGCGGACGCTGTATTTAAAGTATGGAATTTAAAAGGGATACAAAAGATTCAGGATTTATATTTGCCATGTGCAGACAACATAATGTCTTTTGAAGAGCTGAGGATCAAATTTAATCTCAATAGAACACATTTTTTTAAATATCTTCAACTTAGAAACTTTATTCGATCAAATCAAAATAAAGCTCTCACTCGACCTATTTATTCATCCTTGGAAAAAATGATGATGAAAGATAGTAAAAGAAAGGGTATTATTTCAGAGTTTTATAACTCATTGACACTATCTTCAAGTGAAAATTCACTGAAAAGATTAAACTACTGGAAAGAAGATCTGCAAATTGAAATTTCAGAGGAACAATGGGAATTGGCTTGTACAGAAGCTCAAACCAAATCAATAAATGCACGCCTTAAATTGATACATTTCAAATGGTTAATGCGGATGTATGTTACACCGGAGGAGTTAAATAGATATAACAAAAATATACCAGATACATGCACAAAATGCATGGAAAGTAAAGGAACCCTATTTCATTGTTTATGGGAATGTAGATTAATAAGAATGTTTTGGGAAGAGGTGAGGGTAACAATTGAAAAAATAATCTCAAAACAAATCATATTGAATCCTAAACTGTTTTTGTTGGGTCTGTACCCAGAAAAGCATAATTTTAATAAAAGTGAAAGAACATTCATAGACCTCAGTTTGCTTAATGCCAAAAAATGTATTGCACTATTATGGAAAAAGACTCATAGACCAGATGTGACTCAGTGGTTAAGACAGATGTTAACAAACCTTCCATTAGAAAGAATAACATATATACTGAAATCAAAGGAAATTGTGTTTGAGAATATATGGAGACCTTTTATTGATTATGTAAAAAATTTAAACATAACTCTTGAAGAAGAAGGTGAATGATGTGTGTGGACCTTGTAAATTCCAAACTGGTGAACATAATATGTATACTTATGTATTGGATTGTCTAGACTAAACAGAGGAGCATTGTTAAAGACTTGATTTTGTTGGTGGTTGTTGGTGTTTTTAGTGCATTTTTTTTTTTTTTTGTAGTACTTTAGTGTTAGTGTTTGATTGTTTGTATCATGTTTGTTAAAAAAAAAAAAAGGTTCAATAAAGATATTGTGGAAAAAAAAATAGTCAATCCTTGAGTATGATGAATGTGGTGCTGAGTAAAATGTATAATCTTTTACACTGGGGTTGAATTCCCTCCACACATCACAGATTCCCATTTCTTTTAGTAGCATCCGAGTTTTCCTACTTTGAGTGTTGTTTTGATGTGGAGAATTACCTGATGCATCCCAGTATGGATTCAGTCTTAGATTGAAGTCTCCACCACATATCACTAAACCTTGGGCTTTAGTTATCATTAGGTTAAATACATTTTTATAAAATTTCCAGTTAGCCCCTGGAGGTGCATATACATTCAGCAGGGTGATATCTTCTCCCTCTAGCCGCCCAAGTACCAAACTGTATCTCCCTTCTTTATCTTTGTGTTCTGTTTTTTTTTTTTCAAATATAATTTTGGTTGAGATCAATGTTGCTACTCCCCTCCTCCTCCCTGACTTATATGAAGATGAAGAGATCATTTTAAACCCTTGTCTATTGAGTTTAGTGTGCTCCACGTCTGTTAGGTGGGTTTCTTGTAAAAATATTATTCCTGCTTTGTCTTTTTTCATTTTGCCTAGAATCTTGGATCTTTTAACTGGATTCAGGATCCCTTTTACATTATATGAGATTATTTTGGTTACACCCTGTTTCTCCATTGTGTTGTCTTATTTAGTATAACAGTGTGGTGGCCCTCTTTTATGCTACTCAGAAACTGAAAGAACATCAAGAACATAAAAAACATTAAGGACATAGTGTATAAAACTTTAAAACAAAAAACTGACAAAAGAACTTCCTGAGCTGAGGTCTTTTTAGTGACCCTAGAAGAGCCTTGACGGTGTGTAGGCTCTGAGGGAAATTCCTCAGATTCCGTTACGTGCTGAGGGCCCTCTCTTACCCCTGTAAGTTGTCCCATGTTTTTAACGTGAATTTCAGATCCCAATCCGAACTTGTAATGATTTTTATTTTTTTTTATATGCCTATACTCTATGAAATTGTGCACACCCTCCCACCACCATCACAGCAAACATTCACATTAATACAGTATTTGTTAGTGTGGAGAGAACATGTGGTTCATTGTCACATTTCTATTTTAACAAGGTTTATTTTTTGTTTGTTTGTTTTTTAAAAGACTTATTTGTTTCTAATATTATGACTGTTCCATGAGTTTTTCCTTGTAGCTCTGGCGCTGGGTTTCCCGCTGCTGGCCCGTGGATTTTGAGGGCCTCTGTGTGGACCACGTTTGAGCCTTGATTCTTTCGATCGGGTCTGCTGCGGGTTTATACACCGTTACCGGGAGCCCTCTTCTCGCCATATCCGTGGTTGTTTTTTCTGCCGAGTTGTAGAGACACGTCTCATCGCCGTAGAAAACCCACAGCTTCGCCGGAAATGGTGTCTGAAAGCGCAGTTTTTTCTCTCGTAATACCTTTTTAGCGTCGTTGTATTCCCGACGCTTTTTAAGGACCTCCGGGGCGTAATCGTGTTCCACGAAAACTTTTCTCTCTTGGTGCATAAATCCTTTTTTCTGCCAAGCCAGTCTTACAACCTCTTCTTTTATTTTGGAGTTGGAAAACTTCACCACCACCGATCGTGGAGGCGTTTCTGCCACCGGCCTAGGGGCTAATGTACGGTGCGCCCTTTCTATCTTCAAGTCGGTGGTTTGGGGAATATCCAACTTTTCTCTCAATAAGGATTCCACGCATGCCGCCATTGTGGTGAAACCATCCTCGACTCCTTCTTTCAGACCATGAATTCTTATGTTGTCTCTTCTTAGTCTGCCTTCTTGGTCGGTTAGCTTAGCCTCCAGTCTTGACTGTCTATTGTGTAGATCCAGCACGGTATCTTCCAGCCTTTTATTCTTTCCTCTGCTTCCAAGATTCAGTCCTCGGCCTGGTCCACTCTGCTGTTTTTCCTTTTTATTTCTTCTTTGATTTCACGAAATTCGGCCCAACACTCTCGGCGAAATCGTCTTAATTCTTTAAATACCATTATTAAGCTAACCTTTTTGCTAGCTTCATTCAGCTCCTCGTCTTCTGAATGGAAATCCTCCAGATCAGATTCTCCGGCCGATGCGTGTCCTGGCCTGGTAAATGTCGATTTCTTCTGTTTTCCTTTAGGCATGATGACTTTGTCTTTTGATTTTCACTCATCCAAAAATCCGTTAAATCTGATTTTCAAGGTATTTTCCTGGATTGGGTCTGGGAGCTTCAGTGTTAAGCTGCTATCACCATGGTGTCCAGACCGGAAGTCGTCATGTGTTTTTTGAGGCGAAAACATTTCCTTTCATCCAGGAGGTCAAGACCAACCTGCCTTCTTAGCACATTAACAGACTTGATGAATTTATTAGTGTCACTGAAGTAACTAACTAACTAACCTGCACTTATATAGCGCTTTTCTAGTCACAAAGACCACTCAAAGCACTTTCACTAGTACTAACCCTCTATTCTAAGGGCCTATAGGAAACAGATATCTAGGGACAATTTAGAACAGCCAGTTAACCTAACATGCATGTCTTTGGATTGTGGGAAGAAACCGGAGCCTCCGGAGTAAACCCACGCAGCACAGGGAGAACATGCAAACTCCACACAGAAAGGTTCCAACCCCTGCCAGCCTGGGGATTCGAACCAGGAACCTTCTAGCTGTAAGGCAACAGTGCTAACCACTGCACCACCGTGCAGTAAAGTAGTCAGTGACTTTAATGGCCTTGTTTAATGGCCCGCCGCATCCGCGGAGAGAGAGCTTAGACTTTCTGTTGCACATTCACCAACCATAATGCTCCGCACTGTGTGTCTACTATATATATATATATATATTTATAGTAATATGTACATATGTTTACTAGCTGTTCTTGTTTTTTCTTGCCTTCTGATTGTTGCTCTGAGTGTTGCTATCCCTGTGCTGTTGCAATCCTGGAATTTCCCCATTGTGGGACTAATAAAGGCTTATCTTATCTTATCTTAGAGGTTTCATCCAGAAAAGCATTTATTTCTTCCAGTGAATACAAACTCGTGTTTGTACTGCATTTTGCCTCAATAGACTCAGTATTAGACACAGTGTCGGGATCAGATTCCGTTTCCTCGTCAGCACAACACAGCTGACTGCTCGGTTTAGCTGGCCCAGTGGATTCATCATGGGCCACATTTTCCTGGACGCCACCCACAGCAGCTGACTGCCGCTGCTCCGTCTCCTGCTCTGAAATGGTAGCAGCCTCCGGAAGCACAGCCGCTGATGTCACACAGTGAGATGATTCTGACGCACCATCAGTGACATTTTGGGCGCCATCACCAGCGACGCTCCCGGCTGTAAGCTGGGCTGCGGGCGCCACAGCCGGGCTGTCCACAGACACAACGGCAGGCTCCGGAGCAGGACCGGCAGAAGCCCCCGCAACGTCATCCGTAGTAGCGGCGGGAGCGGAGGCCGCGCCGGCAGCCTCAGCTGCGGTGGAAGGCCCCGCCACGCCGTCCGCAGCAGCAGCGTGAGCGAAGGGCGCGCCGCCGGCACCAGCCGCGGCTCCATCAGGGCCCCCCGGCCGCTGCCTGTGCAGACAAGCGAACCGTTTATGGCCCACGTCTCCACATTCAAAACACTTCATCTGTCCTGAGCTCGCATACACCATATAGGAGCCGTCCCCGTGTTTGACCCGGAAGGACACTTCCAGAGTCGCAGATGGCGAGTCCAAAAACATGGAACACCTGTCACCTGAGTGATTTCACATGTTTTAACTTGGTCTCCTTGCATCCCAAAGTCAGAGTTCTAAACGGGCCCGCAAACTTCCCAAATCTGCGGCGCTCCGTCGGCAATTGCTTGTCAGTGATGAAAGGTGGAACACCTGAGACGGTGATACGCGTTGATGGGACAGAAATTCAAATTCAAATTCAAACGTTTATTTCAAACTCAGGGTTCTTATTAAATGCAGAACTAAAAATGAGTAGAAAATAAATAAATAAATAAAAGTATATACAGATCAGCAGTCACTCGGCGCTCTTGTAACAACAATAGCATACAATATTGAACTCAGTGTAGGGGGCTTGAAATGATGAAGCGATGTGATTTTATAAACCAAGTTTTTTTATCAGCTTCAGTCCCTAACATGTCTCATCTGGATGCAGAAGCAGAATGAAGAGGCTGATCGCAGTCAGGCCTTCCTACTTATACATCACATCACAAAAGACATTGCATATCAAAGCCGACATCTCCCAAGGTGTTATCTTCCTCCATTGTCCTCTCTCTCCTCCACCTGACCCTGGGGGATCAGGAAGTCCATTCAGGTCTCTACCGCTGTGCCTCCGTCTACTCCTTGATCTTTGCTGGCGGTCGAGACCTCTTGTCCTGCCCTGAGACGTGAGGTCCTTTCACATACAGTGGGGTAAAAAAGTATTTAGTCAGCCACCAATTGTTTGAGTTCTCCCACTTAAAAGATGAGAGAGCTCTCCAATTTTCATCATAGGTATACCTCAACTATGAGAGACAAAATAAGAAGAAAAAAAATCCAGAAAATCACATTGAAGGATTTTTAATGAATTAATTGGTAAATTCCTCTGTAAAATAAGTATTTGGTCAATAACAAAAGTTCATCTCAATACTTTGTTATATACCTTTTGTTGGCAATGACAGAGGTCAAACGTTTTCTGTAAGTTTTCACAAGGTTTTCACACACTGTTGCTGGTATTTTGGCCCATTCCTCCATGCAGATCTCCTCTAGAGCAGTGATGTTTTGGGGCTGTCGCTGGGCAACGCAGACTTTCAACTTCCTCCAAAGATTTTCTATGGGGTTGAGATCTGGAGACTGGCTAGGCCACTCCAGGACCTTGAAATGCTTCTTACGAAGCCACTCCTTCGTTGCCCGGGCGGTGTGTTTGGGATCATTGTCATGCTGAAAGACCCAGCCACGTTTCATCTTCAATGCCCTTGCTGGTGGAAGGAGGTTTTCACTCAAAATCTCATGATACATGTCCTCATTCATTCTTTCCTTTACACAGATAAGTTGTCCTGGTCCCTTTGCAGAAAAACAGCCCCAAAGTATGATGTTTCCACCACCATGCTTCACAGTAGGTATGGTGTTCTTTCTCCTGCAAACACGACAAGTTGAGTTTTTACCAGAAAGTTCTATTTTGGTTTCATCTGACCATATGACATTCTCCCAATCCTCTTCTGGATCATCCAAATGCTCTCTAGCAAACTTCAGACGGGCCTGGACATGTACTGGCTTAAGCAGGGGGACACGTCTGGCACTGCAGGATTTGAGTCCCTGGCGGCGTAGTGTGTTTCTGATGTAGCCTTTGTTACTTTGGTCCCAGCTCTCTGCGGGTCATTCACTAGGTCCCCCCATGTGGTTCTGGGATTTTTGCTCACCGTTCTCGTGATAATTTTGATCCCACGGGCTGAGATCTTGCATGGAGCCCCAGATCGAGGGAGATTATCAGTGGTCTTGTATGTCTTCCATTTTCTAATAATTGCTCCCACAGTTGATTTCTTCACACCAAGCTGCTTAACTATTGCAGATTCAGTCTTCCCAGCCTGGTGCAGGTCTACAATTTTGTTTCTGGTGTCCTTTGCCAGCTCTTTGGTCTTGGCCATAGTGGAGTTTGGAGTCTGACTGTTTGAGGTTGTGGACAGGTGTCTTTTATACTGATAACGAGTTCAAACAGGTGCCATTAATACAGGTAACGAGTGAAGGACAGAGGAGCCTCTTAAAGAAGAAGTTACAGGTCTGTGAGAGCCAGAAATCTTGCTTGTTTGTAGGTGACCAAATATTTATTTTACTGAGGAATTTACCAATTAATTCATTAAAAATCCTTCAATGTGATTTTCTGGATTTTTTTTCCTCATTTTGTCTCTCATAGTTGAGGTATACCTATGATGAAAATTGGAGACCTCTCTCATCTTTTAAGAGGGAGAACTTGCACAATTGGTGGCTGACTAAATACTTTTTTGCCCCACTGTATGTAATCACTAAACATTCCTCTTAAGTTTATACATATGCAGGTATGGATATATGAATAATATAAGCCACAGCCCCCCTCCAAACGTCTAAGAAAAGGACAATAAGATTAAGTTTACAGCTTAAGATCACCTTCATGACATATTATACCATTATTCACTTCAACATGAAAAAGGAAAAATATCTCCAGCAGCTATGCTACCTACAAGTTATACAGCATGCACATGTTGAAAATTCAGTGGTAAAAAAACAACAGTATAGTCTATGTCATAAGTCAGCCCTAAGACTGCAACAGTACAATCCGACAACATAGTTAACAACCCTTTGTGAATTTCACATCAGTCTATGTGTCGTCTGGGTTTCAATCTTCTCCCGAATCTGCTGTAGGCCCGCTTTGGTGTCTTGGCGGGGTTGTCCTGTAAGGGATTTGCAGCTGGGGGAGAAGAGTGGTTATTTGATCCCTGCGGGGGGGGGGGGCTGAGTTGTGTCTCTTGGGGGGTCTACCCCGTCGAGGTGCTCTCGCCACCCGTGCAGGTTCGTCTCTCAACATGAATGCAGGTTTAAGTCTGTCAATGCTGACTGTTTCTTTTCTGTCCCCTAAATCAAGCACAAAATGCTTATCACCAGGTTCCAGCACTCTATATGGTCCATCATATGGTGGGCGGAGGGTTGGTTTTAAAGCTTCGTGCCTAACAAAAACAAACTCGGCATTTTTTAAGGCTTGGGGGACAAAAACCCGCGGGAAAGAGTGGTGTACGGGTCCGGGGAGCGTGTCCGGTCCCGTGCTGCTTAGGGGCCTCATGGCTGGTAGGTGTCCGGGCTCTGGATGTTCTGGTAAGAACTCACCCAGGAGCCTGAGGGGTTGTGCGAAAACTAATTCTGCCGGGGAGGCGTCTAGATCCTCCTTAGGCGCAGAATGCAACCCTAATAAAACCCAGGGAAGTTTATTGACCCAATCTGTATCCGTCAGTGAGGCCCTGAGGGCGGCCTTTAAAGACCTATGAAAACGCTCGCATAACCCGTTAGCCTGAGGGTGATATGCGGTGGTGCGATGAATTGTCGCCCCTAAGCTGCCGGCCATAGCTAACCACAGCTCTGAGACAAATTGAGGCCCCCTATTGGATGTGATGTCCGATGGGACGCCGAAGCGCGCCACCCAGGTTGTTAAAAAAATGCGAGCGATTTCCGCGGCTGTGGTTGACACCAGCGGGACCGCTTCTGGCCAGCGTGTGGTGCGGTCTACCATTGTTAAAAGGTGTGTGAACCCTTGCGACGGCGGCAGTGGGCCCACGAGGTCGACGTGTACGTGGTCAAATCTCCTGGCTGGGATTCGGAAAGGTTCTAGAGGAGCTTTTGTGTGTTTGTGAATTTTGGCACGTTGGCAAGACATGCAAGTCCTTGCCCATTCCTTTACATTTTTACGCAGGCCTGGCCAAACAAACTTCTCCGCGACCATTTTGCGCGAGGGAGTGAACTACGTCAAAAATGCAGCGGCGCCACGCAGCTGGAACTACCGGGCGAGGTCGGCCGGTTGACACGTCGCAGATTAGGGGGGAACACCGTCATGCAAACCCCTTTCCTCCAGTCTTAACCCTGTTGGTCCAGACTGGAGCGCGCGCACGTCCGCGTCGCTGCTTTGTTCCGCAGCCATGGCCGCGTAATCTATCCCTACGTGGATTGGGTCCGCGTACGCGTCCGCGTTGGCCATGAGCTATGCGGCTGCGGTAGTATAATCTGCTTCCTCGCGCTCTGACGATGTCACAGCGCGGGAGAGGCAGTCTGCTACCACATTAAGTTTGCCTGCCACATGTCGAATATCTGTGGTGAACTCTGAAATTGCAGCTAGTTGTCTTTGTTGCCTGCCTGACCATGGTTCTGAAATTTTAGCCATCGCGAAAGTGAGTGGTTTGTGGTCTACAAAAGCCGTGAAACGCTACCCTTCCAGCCAGAACTGGAAGTGGCGGATGGATAAATGAAGCGCTAGCAGCTCCCTGTCAAAGGTGCTGTATTTGCGCTCGGTTTGGTTTAAGGATTTGCTAAAGAATGCTAATGGTTGCCAGGTTCCGCCAACCTGTTGTTCCACGACTGCCCCTATGGCCAGGTCTGAAGCGTCTGTGGTTAGCGCTATGCGGGCTGAGGGATCGGGGTGAACCAACAATGTGGCATTCGCTAGTGCACTTTTTACCTCTGCGAAAGCGCGTTCCCGCTCCGGGGTCCATTTGACTGCGTTGGAGGGCTTTTGTTTTCTGAGCGCGGCATATAGGGGCTGCATGAGTTGAGCTGCGCGGGGGAGGAAACCGTTGTAAAAATTCACCATTCCTAAAAATTCTTGTAGTGATCTGACCATTTGTGGTCGTGGAAAATTTGCTACCATGCGTACTTTGTCCGGCAATGGGACTGCCCCTTCTGGTGAAACTCTGTGTCCCAAAAAATCAATTTGTGACACGCCGAAACAGCATTTGGCTGGGCTGATTATTAACCCGTGCTCTTCCAGTCTCTGAAAAACTGTAGTGAGGTGTTGTTCGTGTTCTTCCTCTGACGAGCTGGCTACCAGAATATCGTCGAGGTAGACGAACACGAAGGGGAGGTTGCGTAACACCGCGTCCATCATACGCTGAAAAGTTTGAGCAGCGCCTTTGAGGCCAAACGGCATTCGCAAAAATTCAAAAAGACCAAAAGGGGTTATTACAGCCGTTTTGGGAATGTCCTCCGGTCGAACCGGAACTTGGTGGTAGCCACGGACCAGGTCTATTTTAGAGAAAATGCGCGCACCCGCCAGATGTAGTGAAAAATCTTGGATGTGAGGGATTGGGTAGCGGTCATGCGCTGTTGCATTATTTAATCTGCGGTAATCACCGCAAGGTCTCCAAGAACTGTCGGTTTTTGGGACCATATGTAGTGGTGATGCCCAAGGGCTTTTCAAGCGCCGAATAATGCCCAATTTTTCTAGGCTGGCAAACTCATCATGTGCTATGGCGAGCTTGGTCGCGTCTAAGCGCCGAGCTTGGGCAAGAACAGGTGGGCCTGTTGTGGGGATGAAGTGTTCAACCCCGTGTTTCGCCACTGTCGCTGAAAATTTGGGAACTGTGAGTGCTGGAAATTGGGTGAGGAGTTGGTCAAACTTACCTCCTGCTGTGGTGACGCTGGCCTGCACAGGTGGTGGAGAGACTCGAGCTGAGCAGGGGATAGAAGAAAATGATAGTGCATTAACCAAGCGTCTATCTGCAAGATCAACTAACAACCCATGTGCACACAAAAAATCTGCACCCAACAAGTTAAAACTCACCGCCGCTATAATAAATGTCCACCTATAGTTGCGGCCGTGAATGGACAGAGGGAGGTTTCTTTCGCCGAAGGTGTCGATGATCAAGCCATTAGCTGCCATCGCTCCGTTTCCACAGGGTCCCATTGCCCGGTCTGCGTTGGACGGGGTGATGAAGCTCACCTGAGCTCCAGTGTCGATGAGGAACTGCCTCCCGGAGTGTCCGTCAGTCACGTAAAGCAGCTTATTTGTTTCGCCGAGAGCCGTAGCTGCTAATCGTTTCCCGGCTTTGTCGTTTCCCAAGTTCTTGAAATTGCAGGGGGGCACACATTTGTACGCCCTCTCTGCGAAACGTTGATGATAATAGCAGAGGTCGTTCCGCTTGCTGCGCCTTGGTCGCGTCGCTGCCATGGTGGGTGGGCTCTGCTCTGTTGTCTGCGGATCTCCGCTGCTCTGGGCTTCCGCACCGAGATCTGCAGATGCTGCTGTGGCCATCTGTTCGCCGCAGGAGTTGGTGAGTCGCTGCGCTTCTCGGGCCAGCACGCGGAAGTCCCGCTGGGTGCTGCACCGCATGTTGGCCAGGGTCCCTCTCATGTGCGGCGGCAGAGTGCTGAGGAAGATATGTTGGAAAAGGAAGTTGTCATTGTCTGCCTCCCTCAGCTGTAGCATGTCCTCCATGAGGGCCATCGGTCTGTGTCCTCTGTGGCCGTAAATCGCCAGAATCTTCCCTGCTCTTTCCTCGGCCGAGGGGACGAAGCTCTCGATGAGTGTCGCCTTCAGTTCTTTGTACTTGTCGTGGGCGGGCGGTTGTTGTATTACGCTCCACTTGATGTGGCGGCATCGAGTCTGGCGACGATGTGGTAGAATTTCGTTTCGTCCGCCGTTATTTCTGCCAGTGCAAACTGAGCCTCAGCTTGCTGGAACCACGAGCTCGGGTCGCTTTGCCAGAACTCTGGGAGTTTGACGGTGACGGCGCTTGTCTGGGCCGTCTCTGATGTGTCTGCCGGGGGAGAACGCCTTTCTTCCGTTCTCGCGGCGGGGCAGGGGACGGTGCTCGGTTGAGCCCTCTCTGACGATTCTGCTGTGGGGGAACATCTTCCATCCGTTCCCCTGTCTGCGTTGGCGACAGCGTCAGCCTGGGTCGCCTCTGATGAACCTGTAGCGGGAGAACGTCTTTGGTCCATCCTCACGTCTGGTCACCAATATAGGGGGCTTGAAATGATGAAGCGATGTGATTTTATAAATCAAGTTTTATTATCAGCTTCAGTCCCTAACATGTCTCATCTGGATGCAGAAGCAGAATGAAGAGGCTGATCGCAGTCAGACCTTCCTACTTATACATCACATCACAAAAGACATTGCATATCAAAGCCGACATCTCCCAAGGTGTTATCTTCCTCCATTGTCCTCTCTCTCCTCCACCTGACCCTGGGGGGTCAGGAAGTCCATTCAGGTCTCCACCGCTGTGCCTCCGTCTACTCCTTGATCTTTGCTGGCGGTCGAGACCCGTTGTCCTGCCCTGAGACGTGAGGTCCTTTCACATATGTAATCACTAAACATTCCTCTTAAGTTTATACATATGCAGGTATGGATATATGAATAATATAAGCCACACTCAGTATAAAATAGAACGCCACCACTTCCAAATGCTGGAGTGAAGTGTGAGTGACGAGTTGACAATTGCTGATATAAGATGATTGTTACATGCCAGCAACCTTCTCATAAAACTGTAAACATTCTTTCATATCAACTCGCCAAAAGACGGAACGTTCAAGGACACAAACATCTTGCTTGCACTCGATCTACGTGGTATATCTAACAAACTTCTTAGGGAGTTATTATATGCAATGCGGATTTTGTTCCTAACAGCAACATTGCTATTAAACCATAAAGGCGAGCAATACATTGAGGTACAGAAGGTCTTGAACAGCATACATTTAACATCAGGAGAACATCTATGGAAATTTCGCAGCAGTAAATTTGTTTGAGCATAGAGTTTCCTGAGTTGCCTGTTACAATCAACATTGGTCTTATCAGATTCAATCCACACACCTAGGTATTTGACTTTTTCAACAAAGTTCAAGCTATTACCACAAAGTGGCATAACAGGATTCGAAGTATTGACACCCTTCGGTTTGAAAGCCATACACATAGATTTAGTACAGTTGAACAAGATGTCATTTTTTTCACCATATTTTTCACATTCAGAGAGGAGATGTTACATCGCTGCAGTAGACAAACTTAACAAACAGAGATCATCAGCATAGAAAATGTGATTTAACAGTGCACCGTTAATGGAGCCGCCCACATTAGTATTGTTCAACAGTACACTGAGATCATCAACATAGACATTAAACAACAAAGGTGACAGTATACCCCCTTGTTTAACACCGTTGGTCACATGAAATTTGGATGAGGTAACATTGCCCCACCTAACAACCATAGACTGCCTTCTGTACCAGTATAACAGGATGCTAACAATGTAAATAGGAATACCTCGATCGATCAGTTTTCTAAACAAACACCAGTGGTAAATCCTATCAAAAGCTTTGCTAGCATCTAAAAACGTAGCATAGACACTAGTGGATTGGCTTCTGAAGTAGTCAACAAATTCATGGAGTAGGTAAACAGCCTTATCAATTGAATGGGCTGACTTGAAACCAAACTGATTGTCGTTTGTCCACAGATAATCCTCAATTCTGTTCAGAATTAAACCCTCTAACAATTTAGATATGACATTTGCAATAGCTATAGGTCTGTAGTTGTTCATATCAGACAGACTGGCACACTTGTTTTTCACCAAGGGAATAATAACAGAGTCCACCAACATATCTGGCATGTAACCATGAACAAACATACAGTTAAAACACAATGACAACAGAATACACAAATTGGAATCAGCATTGATGAGGCATTCACTGGTGAGACAATCAGGGCCAGCTGATTTGCCTTTCTTGAGAACTTTGATCAGTGAAGCAACTTCAACAGGAGTAACAGCAGAAATATCGGAGGTATCAAACATGTCATTATACAGGCGAACATCATGCATAACAGAATCCTTCATTGAAACATTCTTGACTGAGTTGAAAATAGCTTCATATTGACATTTCCACTTTTCAGCAATATTAACATCACCAGTCACACCATCAATAGTGTTTGATCTAACAGACCGGTGGGAGCTCATAGCCTTCATTTGTTTCCAGAATTCTATCATGTTCAGTTCACTCATATGAGTAGCTAACTGGTCACATTTGATACTTTCTTCACTGCGCCTACATGCTCGTAGAGTGTATTTGAACCTAGCCCTACAACTTTTCATGTTATCAAATATTGGACCAAAACGTGGTTTGCTATTACTCCTCCACCACAAAAAAGCATCCCGAGCAGCTGTGTGAGCCTCGCTAACAACATCATTCCAGCCTGGGACGTTATATTGGGTGGCTACACTGTGACTAGGAATGCATTCACTCACACAAAAATTTAAAGCATCAACAATATCGCTGTAAAACCTGTCAATATCATCCCTGTGTGCCGCACAATTACGGTCGTGACACCTGATGGCGTCCGTAGGAGCACGGATGTTACAGAGTTTCCTACGAGTAAGTTTCTTATATCTGGACAGGTCTGACGCTGTGGCATCACGCCATTTGTATGTCCTACTACCCGTTGTCCTACAGATAAGGGGGACACCTGTACATACGTTTCCCCGATAACAGCACCGCTTGCAATCAGGGTGTGGACATCCTCTTCAGCAGCCAGAAACACAACTACAGCTCTATTCATTCGAGACGCAAAGCAGATCGCATCATGGCCCACCTGCTCGGCCACAGTTCCACCAAGTGTCTCACATTTAAAAAAGTGCAAACATAAGTCTTCCCCCCCACACAACACAGAGTATTCCTTGCAGTCCACCTATTCCACATTGCCAGTGGCAGTAATGCGAGTCTTCCCCGTAGTCCGTGCAAAGATGAGCCAGAGGCCCCCAGTTCTTAAGCCAGGCCAAGTCCCCTTCCTCCGGCAGCAGAGATAGCGCTGTGCGGCCGCAGCCAGTTCCGTTGCACGTCCCAGAGATATTTTCCTCATCTCAGATGGATTGTAGTCCTTAGACCATGTGGGATTTTCAAGCAAGTCATCTTCGCAGCAGGCTCATCCAGATTGCCGAAAGAATGAAAACGTTGGGGCATCCATGCCCTGCAGGTAAAGATCCAGTTCCGTGACAGTCAATTACAGTCAATTAGAAACATCATATAAAAGTCTGATCAAACAATATTCCAAAAATGTGTAAAACAGGCAGAGGAACCACCGCCATTTAGTCCTCCTGTCGGGCGCGCTTGAGCCCTGTTCTCCCTGCTGCTTTACGCAGGGCTGTCAGGTGTTTCTTGAGGCGAAAACGTTTCCTTTCGTCCAGGAGGTCAAGACCAACCTGCCTTCTTAGCACATCAACAGACTTATGCCACATTTCCACTATATAGTTCGGCTCTACTCTTTTCTTTTCTTTTTTACTTGTTTCTCCCGCGGCTGCGCCTCCATCACAACCGCGGAAAGCCGAGTATTGCTGGGGTGGGCGGGATCGAGGTGGCGCTACACTGCTGACGTAGTAAAGGACGCGACCGACTCCTCAACAACAAAGAAAAAAATAGCGGATTACGAGCGGAGGATTTCCACGGTGGTCACTATTCTTCTGTGGGTTTTTAACACAATGAATATCTTTAACGAGACAAGAGAATTTTACAGGAGAAGATGACGTGGATTGAGACAACACATGTTGGAGCAGGAGAGGAGAATAGCGGTTGCCCAGGAGGAATCTGAAGCAGCTGCATATGAAACAGAGATCATTCAGAGATCATTTCATTTGTTCAGTGTTCATGTGCATACATATGTCAAACGTGTTTTTTAAATAAAATGTTGTGCACTTTTAAACTACGTCGCCTCTGTTGTTCAAAACGGTTAAATGTTAACAGACGGTTAATTAAATGCTGAAACACCAGGGTAATTTAAAATAATGCAGAAGCTTAATCCTAAACCCCTTTAACTTACCAAATAATTTATAATATTATAAAAAAGCCAATCCAAATCTAGACCCATTTTGTGTATTGTGTAATAATGATACACTGATGATAAACTGACTTCCCAAAAAAAGCAGCAGCTAGACAATGCACTTTTGGTTTGATGGAATTGCCAATTGACCTTGGAATTATATGTGGAAACTTGTTATACTTCCAGTTAACTTTAACTTACAAAATAATTAAAAATATTATAAAAAAGCCAATCCAAATTTAGGCCCATTTTTTGTATTGTGTATCATTTGAGTATCATTGTACAATCTATTGTTATTTATAAGGGTTATCTGTTCAGTGGTGGCTAATTACACACTAAAACAATGTAGAAAATGACTGCAAAGAAAATGCTGCAGCTAGACAACTCACTTTTGGTTTGATGGAATTGCCAATTGACCTTGGAATTATATGTGGAAACTTGTTATACTTCCAGTTAACTTTAACTTACCAAATAATTTATAATATTATAAAAAAGCCAATCCAAATCTAGGCCCATTGTGTATCATTTGAGTATCATTTTTCCCATCTATTGTTATTTATAAGGGTTATCTGTTCAGTGGTGGCTAATTACACACTAAAACAACGTAGAAATGACTGCAAAGAAAATGCTGCAGCTAGACAACTCACTTTTGGTTTGATGGAATTGCCAATTGACCTTGGAATTATATGTGGAAACTTGTTATACTTCCAGTTAACTTTAACTTACAAAATAATTAAAAATATTATAAAAAAAAGCCAATCCAAATCTAGGCCCATTTTTTGTATTGTGTATCATTTGAGTATCATCGTACAATCTATTGTTATTTATAAGGGTTATCTGTTCAGTGGTGGCTAATTACACACTAAAACAACGTAGAAAATGACTGCAAAGAAAATGCTGCAGCTAGGCAACTCACTTTTGGTTTGATGGAATTGCCAATTGACCTTGGAATTATATGTGGAAACTTGTTATACTTCCAGTTAACTGTAACTTACCAAATAATTTACAATATTATAAAAAAGCCAATCCAAATCTAGGCCCATTGTGTATCATTTGAGTATCATTTTTCCCATCTATTGTTATTTATAAGGGTTATCTGTTCAGTGGTGGCTAATTACACACTAAAACAACGTAGAAATGACTCCAAAAAAAAAATGCTGCAGCTAGACAACTCACTTTTGGTTTGATGGAATTGCCAATGAACCTAGAAATTTTATGATGAAACTTTTTTTAATCCTACTAAATACTGTGACATTGTCACACTGCCCAACACCAAATTATAATTTTCTTTTTCAAACCAAAGATCACTATGGATCTATTAAATCACAATAGCATAGGTTTATCATATTCATGTCAACGTTTACAACATCGGAAATGTTATATTTGGGTTTACATGCATGGGTATTTTCGCTTTATATTATACTAGACTGCTTATAATTTATTGGAATTCTCAGAATTTGGAATGCCGATATAACATTCAATTCACATGTACTTACCTTTTACCTAATTCGACTTTTACCTTTATCAGTGTCTACTGCTGAATGTGAATTACACCTGTGCAACTGCTTACAATTTTACTTAAAAACTGTACCCAATGTAGAGCAATGGATACAGCAGTGGTAATATTTATTAAATTTAACAATAACAATTACATTACCATTAAAAATCTTGACACCTTTATGGCTGAACAGCAGGATTAGGGTCATATGAGGCAATGGAATGTGTATGTAATTATTCGCCTTTATCATCCAGTGTTATAATATACAAACCACACTTTTATCCAAAAGACTAACATTTTATTACATTACAAATATTCCCAAAAAATGTTAAGAAATGGGGAGCTTTCAGTACTTCAACCAGACTGCCAAAATGGTTTAGGAAGTATCCGTGGAAGGAAGCCATCTCTGTCAGCTCATCCCTTCTTAATGCGGCTTCCTGCTGCTGGGCTAACTGCAGGTGTCTTTCACGCTGTTCATGCTGCCGTTGATGCTGTTCGAGCATCCTTTCATGGATCCGCATCTCCTCAGCATGATTCTGGGCCATCAGTGATGCAAGGTCTGCAATGTTGCTGCTTTTCAGCTTGCCTATATGAAAGACAGAAGTCATTGTATTTAGATAACACCGGATCAAAACATGTCAGAAAAAATATTATGGAATTAAACTGTTGAAAGCCTGTGGTGGGATGCTTCGTTGCTGTATTTAAGCTCAACTGTCATGTTGTTGCCCCGCAGTAGAGTGGACTATATGCAACTTCTGTGGTGATGTGGTTAGGCCCCCCCTTCATTTCAAAAAGGATTAATTGTAAAAAGTATTTTGATTTAATGGGTTATTTTTAAAAGAATTTCTTTGTACTGTGGCCTCATAAATCAGAATGGGTTAATAGTGTTAGCTGACTTGAAGAATTTCAATCAAGCATTTTGATTTGAAGTCGGTACATGTGCTCCTTTTTTTTTTGTGAAAATACAACAGTATTTCCACCACCAACACACCTATAACACTGGGCCACTGTGGCTATGAACACCCCTGAATCTAGTATTTTTATAAACGTAGAAAGACATTTTAAATTCCTTATTATGCGTCTATAGAAAATAACAATCACATATAAAAACAACCGGGTGGTAATTTTCAGTTTGTTGTGCCTTACCAGCACTTGACCGGGAGATGCAGGATGGTGATGGAGCTGGCAGTCCAGTGAGGCAGACCCTAAGGGATTTGAAAACTGTGTATAGAAGGAAAAAACACACAATAAAGCTCACAAACAAAGTGCAACATGTACCGCAAACACAAAACTTTTTAACCAGAATACAATAAGCTTACGTCAGCGTTTTGTTCACGTGAATACTGAAATAAAAGCGCGATTCAGCAGCTTGATGCGAGGTAACAACAAGGTACAGAGGTAGCTAGCTATTAGCGGGCTAGCCATTGCCACAATTGCCCACAATCAAACAACTTTCTTTATTGCTTAAATAAAGTGCGCTTTTGACCGAAAGGCAAGAAGACGGACAATAACAAAACAACACTCACCGTCACCGTTTTCCAATTGCGTGGCCGTGTCGAGTCCAAATTCTCTGCCATTGATAGCAGGCCGGACACTTCCTGGTATATTTTTTCATTGCGAGTTGCCCCACCAACTCGCTCTGGATGTAGTCATCGGCTACGAGGGACAGAAAAGTCCGCACCTCCTCGTTTGTTCATGGAATAAACTTGCGCGTGGACATCGTTATATGAGAACACAATTGTGAATCCAGTCACCGCGGTTACTCGCTGAAATTACAAATGGCGGTCGTGTAGCTTCAACAGAAAACAAAACGGACGCGTTTTGTGACGTTACGCCCTGACCAATCAGCGGTTAGCAGTCGATTGACATCCAATCACACCTCGCTTTTCGCTCGGCTGTACCCTGCCTCTGAACAGGCATGAAAATCATAACGGTTAAACCGTGAGGACTGAGGTGGAAATGGTGAAAAACAGAAACAAGTAAAAAAAAGTAAAGCCAAGGTGATACTGGTGGAAATGGGGCTAAATTTATCAGTGTCACTGAAGTAGTCAGTGACTTTAATGGCCTTGTTATAGGTTTCATCCAGAAAAGCATTTATTTCTTCCAGTGAATACAAACTCGTGTTTGTACTGCATTTTGCCTCAATAGACTCAGTATTAGACACAGCGTGGGGATCAGATTCCATTTCCTCATCAGCACAACTCTGCTGACCGTTTGGTTCTCCTGGGCCAGTGGATTCATCATGGGCCACATTTTCCTGGAGCACCGACCTGATGCACCATCAGGTCGGTGCTCCGTCTCCTGCTCCGAAACGGTAGCAGCTTCCGGAGGCACAGCCGCTGATGTCACACAGCGAGATGATCGTGACGCACCATCAGTGACATTTTGGGCGCCATCACCAGTGACGCTCCCTGCCGTAAGCTGGGCCGCGGGTGCCACAGCCGGGCCGTCCACAGACACAGCTGCAGGCTCCGGAGCAGGGCCGGCGGAAGGCCCCGCAACGTCGTCCGCAGTAGCGGCGGGAGCGGAGGCCACGCCGCCGTCCGCAGCTGCGGCGTGAGCGGAGGGCTCACCGCCGGCACCATCCGCGGGGCCCTCCGCCCGTTGCCTGTGCGGACAAGCAAACCGTTTATGGCCCACGTCTCCACATTCAAAACACTTCATCTGCCCTGAGCTCGCATACACCATATAGGAGCCGTCCCCGTGTTTGACCCGGAAGGACACTTCCAGAGTTTGAGTGGACGAGTTTAGAAACATGAACACCTGTCGCCTGAGTGATTTCACATGTTTTAACTTGGTCTCCTTGCATCCCAAAGTCAGAGTTGTAAACGGGCCCGCAAACTTCCCAAATCTGCGGAGCTCCGTCGCCAACTGCTCATCAGTGGTGAAAGGTGGAACACCTGAGACGGTGATTCGCGTTGATGGGACAGATAAGGGGGACACCTGTACATATGTTTCCCCGATAACAACTCCGCTTACAATCAGGGTGTGGACATCCTCTTCAGCAGCCAGAAACACAACTACAGCTCTATTCATTAGGGAAGCAAAGCAGATCGCATCATGGCCCACCTGCTCGGCCACAGCCATAAGGACCTCCTCCACAGTAACAGTGCTGTCCAGGGGAACGATCCTCACCCCCTGGTGGATAGATGGAGGTGGCATTTCCAAGGTCGCCATCCTCCACACAAAAAAACAAAAACTGAAAATGCGGCCAGTAGTAGAAAACCGAAAAAAAGTCCAAACAAACCACGGGAGAGAGAGAGAGACTGGATGGCTTATTTAAGTATTTAGATGTTTCTGGAAACCTTTTAAAGTCATTCATATTTCTAGTAAGATTATTTAAAATAAAACTCAAAGTTAAAATCTAATTTGAAGAAACAGTCTTTGCTCCCAGTGGGTCAGGCCAGCGCCTGTGTGTGTGTGTGTGTGTGTGTGTGTGTGTGTGTGTGTGTGTGTGTGTGTGTGTGTGTGTGTGTGTGTGTGTGTGTGTGTGTGAGAGAGAGAGAGAGAAGAGCAGGATCCGTAAAGCCCTTCTTGCTCATCCGGAAATGAGAAAAAGTGCTATCACCATTTACCAGTTTATTTTGTTAAAATTTAAATCAGCGTGTTTAGTTCTGCGGCTGTGCATTATCTTTTCCTGTGCGGTGATACTTTTACAGAATAATGATAATTATGAACACAGACAAAGGTAAAACTACCAGTGGTGATATTGCCGTCCTGTCAAAGCATTAATGTTTCAGTTTGTTTTCTGTCATGTGAAAAAGCGCTACTGCCTTGTACCATTTTATTTTGTTAAAATTGAAATTAACGTGTTTAGTTCTGCAGCTGTGCATGATCTTTTGTTGTGTGGTGTTACTTTTACAGAATAATGATAATTATGAACACAGACAAAAGTAAAGCTACCGGTGGTGATATTGCCGTCCTGTCAAAGCGTTAATGTTTCGCCTTTTACCATTTTATTTTGTTAAAATTTAAATCAATGTGTTTAGTTCTGCAGCTGTGCATTATCTTTTGCTGTGCGGTGTTACTTCAGCTGTATGCATAAGAGAGATCGACTTCATTTATCAAAAGAAAACTTTTAAAACTCTGCAAATACAACAGGCGCCGTCCCCACCGTTTCCCGTATATACCAACATTCAATTCTCACGCTACCTACAAGAAAAAGGGGTCAAAGGTTATATGCCTTTCATCTCGATAAACAATGCAGTTTTTTACCCATATATATCAACATTCCATTCCCACACTCACCCCTCAGGGCATGGCCAAAGGTCGTCACAGATCAAAGGATAATAACGGGTCAAAGGTCGTCGTGGGTTAATGGGGCAGGTCAGGTCAAAGGGGGCGGGGCAGGGGCAGGGAGGTCAAAGGTCACCATCCATCAAACTTTTTGACATAAAGTAGATATATCCCTCTCTAACTACAGTTTCACAGCATTCTACCTAGCCCCAATTGCCTCTGTGTGTACAGTAGTTATGTCAATAAGCACATGCGTAAAGTTTGAAATGCAACAGTGTCACCCTTTCCCCGGCACACTTCATTCATTTAGTATTGTATGTAATCCATGTAAGTTGTATATAACTATAAAGGATGAGATTTGCATTTTGGACATACAATATGTACTTGTTGAGTCTATATGATCTGCTTTCAACTGACAGGTGACCATGGCTACCCACTAAATAGGTTCATATTGTCTTCTTTTTCATGACTGTTTTCCTTTATTCAACCATCTGATTCACTCAGCTGGTCACAAATCATAGCGATCAGCTGACACTTCTGAGGACGACTGCAGACGCCAGTCAAAACATGTCAAGGTAAAATAAACATCTCCTTCTTATCTCCTTACTCGCGCTAGGTGGCGCATGAACACGCAGTGGCCTCTCTTCTTTCTTCATGTTTTGTGCCACTTAGTGTTGTTTAAATTATACCTTAAGTGTATATTCATGTGTTTAATGTCTGTATATGATGCTACGCACAAGCTACAGTCGCCTCAGCCTTCTGGAGACAAGGAATTGTCAGCATCATCATCATAGCAGTCTGCCGGGAGTGACAATGACTGTTTCATTTAGGTCTGATCAGATTCCTCCATGCAACTCTGTCCTTCCCCTTCCACTGCCAGGAACTCCTGACCTTGTTAACCCGGGCGATGTCCGAGCCAGTATGAGTCGCTTTCTGACTGACCATTTCAAGACAAGGAATATGTCCAAACATTACATCCTGGACCAGAGCATTACAGAGGAACTCGGTGGCCTAGGTCTCTTCCACCAGACCTCCACACCCCCCGACTCGACTGCTGTGTCTCATCCCAAATGGAGACGCTGCAGACAGTGTGAGCGACAACAAAAGAGAGGTAAACACGGAGGTATCCAAATGAAGCTAACTGCTAGCCCACACAGACTGCCAATTCCTTCCCTCATTCTGGCCAACATACACTTACTAGACAACAAAATAGACCACATACAGCTCCTGAGAACTACACAACGTGATGTGTGGAACTGCTGTGTTTTTATCTTTATGGAAACGTGGTTAAATGACAATATACCAGACTCTGCCATTTAGTTAGCAGGGCTAACATGCTATCGTAGTGACAGAGTGTTCAAGGAAGGAGGGAAAACCCGAGGCAGCAGTATCTGTGCGTACATCAGTGGTGCCGTGATGGCAACTGTCGTGCACAAACACTGTTCTCCATTAGTGGAGTTTATGATCATCAAGTGCCGACCCTTTTACATTCCGAGAGAATTTTCATCTGTCCTACTAGTCACTGTGTATGCCCCGCCCACTGCCATCGGCGAGAGGAGCAAAGCACTAAAAGAACTCTATCAGGCCATCAGTGAGACACAAACAGCACATCCAGAAGGATTCCTCATCACAGTAGGAGACTTCAACTATGCAGATTTAAAGGCCCTCCTACCAAATCTACACCAACATGTAGCCTTGCCAACAAGAGGAGACAATTTGCTGGACCTGGTGTACATAACTCACAAGAAAGCATACAGAGCACCCGCCCCCCTCCCCACCTGGGTCTCTCTGATCACATCACCATCCTGTTAAGGCCGGCATATAAACCCAGAGTGAAAGCAATGAGACCAACAAAAAAGCAGGTTCATGTGTGGCCACAGGGGGCCTCTGATGCTCTGAAAGACTGCTTCAACACTACAGACTGGGACACTTTTAAGCATGCAGCCACTCACAATGGACACACAAACCTAGAGGAGTACACTGAGGTTGTTGTAGCATGCATAGCTAAATGCATTGATGATGTCACTCACTGCAAAACCATCACTGTTCGTGCCAACCAAAAGCCATGGATGACAGCAGAGGTCCACAGGCTCCTGAGAGCTCGGGACACAGCCTTCAGGGCCAGTGGCACTGCAGGACTAGCAACAGCTAGGGCTAACCTGTCCCGTGGCATCAAGAAGGCAAAACGACAGTAAAGCAAGAAAATATCCGGCCACTTAAGCAACACCAGAGATGCACGTTCCCTCTGGCGTGGCATACAGACCCTCACCAACTACAAACCTCCACCTCAGACCTGTGCGAGTGAAATCACACTGCTTAACAACCTAAATGACTTCTTTGGCCGCTTTGAAGCACAAAACAGCACATCAGCACGGAAGACCACTCCTCCTCCAGACGAGCAGGCCATAAGTCTGGATCCAGCTAGCGTGAAGAAGACCCTCTGCAGGATCAACCCATGCAAGGCAGCTGGACCAGACAACATACCGGATCGCGTCCTGAAGGACTGTGCAGAGGAGCTTAAGAATGTCCTGGCCGACATCTTCAACATCTCCCTGACTCAAGCTGTTGTACCCATGTTTCAAAACTACCACCATCATGCCAGTCCCAAAGAAGCCCATCCCATCCAGCTACAATGATTGCCAGCATGTAGCACTGACCGCCAGGTTATTTATTACTGGGCAGCACTTTGGTCAACTTTGTTGTTTTTAAATGTGCTTTATAAATAAATTTGGTACGGTATCACACTGAGCACAGGGACCCCACAAGGGTGTGTGCTCAGTCCGCTGCTCTTCACCCTGCTGACCCATGACTCTGTACCAGCCTCTGGTACACAGTCATGTCACCAACCACACCATTAAGTTTGCGGCTGACACAACGGTGGTGGGCCTCATCACCAACAACGAGGAGGGCAACTACAGAAATGAGGTGAGCCAACTGGTCCAGTGGTGTAAAGACAATAAGCTCTTCCTGAACATGGGAAAAACAAAGGAGATTGTGGTCGACTTCAGGAGGGGCCACACACAGCATCCCCCTCTGATCATCGATGGAGCGCCTGTGGAGAGGGTGAGCAGCACTAAGTTCCTGGGGGTGCACATCTCTGAGGACCTCTCCTGGTCCAACAACACCACATCACTGGCCAAGAAGGCTCAAACTTGCCTCCATTTCTGCCGCAAACTGAGGAAAGCATGAGTCCCACCCCCCATCATGTGCTCATTCTTCCGGGACACTGTTGAGAGCATCCTCACCAGCTGTATCACAGCGTGGTATGGAAGCTGCACCGCCTCCTGCCGGAAGACACTACAACACACAGTGAAAGCAGCCAGAATCAGAATCAGAATCAGAATGAACTTTATTGCCAAGCATGTTTACACATACGAGGAATTTGACTTGACATTAGGTGCGCTCATGTTAAGCGCTCACTAATGACGCGGCAGCCGACAGGCGCCTAATACAGTGGGGGTAAAGAGGGAGAGGGGAAGGGGATGACACATTGGGCAGAGAGAAAAAAACATAGTTATCAGAATAGCGCTCGAGTGAGCAAGATTATGATCACATAGAAAAAAAAACCTCAATGCACACTTAGCAGACAAGTTACAAATACACGTAACAAAGCAGAAGGAGAGAGACCTGTGTGTATGTCAGTCATGTGATATCAGTATGAGTGCAGTGTGAATGTATCAGTTACTGGTGCACAACAAAAAAATCCTCTCCTAGGCAACGGTTAGATGTTATGTCCATGTATTCTAAATATAGATAAGCATGTCCACAGAGTCCATCTCTCTTCAGTGCATGCCAGATGGTAAAACTCCATGTTAGTCACATGATAACGCTGTCCTTGGAGAGTTCAGATTGCTGCACATCAGCAATTGTTTGGGTTAAGGAGAAGCCAAAACTCCCTTCTGCTTTATCTCTTGTCCTGGAGGAATAAGGACGCCGAATCAAGGCCTGATAGGCACAGTTCACTTAGAGCATAGAAATTTCCTCTTTTATGCAATTCTATGCATCACAATTTACATACACAGGCTTTAAAATCATTCCCTGGAGAGCACCCAGCGACTCCAAGATGTTTTCCACCTTCCGATTCAGTTCGCCAAACATAGATAAACATGTCCACAGAGTCCATCTCTCTTCAGTGCATGCCAGATGGTAAATTCCATGTTAGTCACATTTGCCGCTATCAGTGCTCTCCCCAGCTGGTCGAATTTGTTGAAGGAGCTTCGCCGGGTCCGCATTTTGATTAGCTCTTCCAACTTCTTTAATTTTCGATACACCAGGAAAACTCCAGAGCCAAACAACAGAATCCTGTGTTCATGAAGCCAAAACAGGTAGATGTCTTCCACATCTTCAATCCAATCACGCAGACACATGAGTTCTAATTGTTCCATGAGTCTCTCCACTTGGGCTCCCCCTGGCCCAATTTTCTGTTAAAAAGTGGTGTCAATAGCATTAAAGCCCAGCTCACCAATTCCATAATTTCCATAATTTCCATTTGGGTCGAGATGCAGCAGAAGAAGAGCGAGACACAGACAGGACACAGCAAGCTGGGATCAGTAAAAGGGAGGAGGAGAAGGGAGAGGAGAAGAAATGCGTCTGCTCTCTCTGAAAGCCGGAAGAAGAGGTGCCAGCACCTCTGATAGCCAGCAAGATCATCGGTGCCCCTCTGCCCCCCCTCCAGACACCTACCTCACCCGCCTCACTCGCAGAGCCATCAACATTGCAGGCGACACCTCCCACCCCTCACACTCCCTCTTCAGCACCCTGCCCTCGGGGAAAAGGTACCGGAGTCTCCGGGCCCGCTCCACAAGACTGCTAAACAGCTTTGATCATCAGGCCATCAGGACCTTAAACTATGCCCCCCCCCAACCCCCGGACCATAACACACTCACCCGCACAATAATTACCTTAGCTGTTGGCATAGAAAGACTGGCACACCAACAGTAATAGAGAGGATACCAAGGCGTTCCCAGACAGCTAGGAGACATAGTTTCTCCAGCATGTCCTGAGTCTGTGCTAAGCACTGTGCCAACAAGCTGCTCACTGCCTACATATAACTGTCATATCAACATATTCAATCCCAGCGTATGCGATTTTACAAAATTTTTTGAATTTTTCCAGTTTTGCACTCCATGGAGCCTTCCAACACATGGGAAAAAAATACAAAGACGCACCAATTATTGTTTCAAATGTACAAAAGAGTTTGACATACCTGCATGACCACTGTTGTCATATTCATCTACAGTGGTGTGAAAAAGTGTTTGACCCCTTCCTGATTTCTTGTTTTTTTGTATGTTTGTCACACTTAAATGTTTCAGATCATCAAACAAATTTAAATATTTGACAAAGATAACACAAAGATAACTGGCGCCTAGCGGCTGCCCCGGCCTTGGATGCGCTCTGCAGAGCGTGCCCAAATGCCAAGTCACGTTTCGTTACCTTGTATTCATACATGTGTAATGACAATAAAGTTGAATCTCAATCTCTCAATCTCAACAAGTAGACACAAAATGCAACTTTTAAATGAAGGTGGTTATTATTAAGGGTAAAAAAAAATCCAAACCTACATGGCCCTGGGGAAAAAGTGATTGCCTCCCAAACCTAATAACTGGTTGGGCCACCCTTAGCAGCAACAACTGCAATCAAGTGTTTGCGATAACTGGCAGTGAGTCTTTTACAGCGCTGTGGAGGAATTTTGGCCCACTCATCTTTTGAAGAATTGTTGTAATTCAGCCGCATTGGAAGGTTTTCGAGCATGAACCACCTTTTTAAGGTCATGCCACAGCATCTAAATCAGATTCAGGTCAGGACTTTGACCAAAACACTCCAAAGTCTTCATTTTGTTTTTCTTAAGCCATTCAGAGGTGGACTTGCTGGTGTATTTTGTATCATTGTCCTGCTGCAGAACCCAAGTGCACTTCAGCTTGAGGTCACAAACAGATGGCCGGACATTCTCCTTCAGAATTTTTTTGGTAGACAGCAGAATCCATGGCTCCATTTACCACAGCAAGTCTTCCAGGTCCTGAAGCAGCAAAACAGCTCCAGACCATCACACTACCACCACCATATTTTACTGTTGGTATGATGTTCCTTTTCTGAAATGCTGTGTTACTTTTAAGCCGGATGTAATGGGACACACACCTTCCAAAAAGTTCAACTTCTGTCTCATCAGTCCACAGAGTATTGTCCCAAAAGTCTTGGGGATCATCAAGATGCTTTCTGGCAAAACTGAGATGAGCCTTTATGTTCTTCTTGCTCAGCAGTGGTTTTTGTCTTGGAACTTTGCCACACAGGCCATTATTGCCCAGTCTCTTTCTTATGGTGCAGTCATGAACACTGACCTTAACAGAGGCAAGTGAGGCCTGCAGTTCTTTGGATGTTGTTGTGGGGTCTTTTGTGACCTCTTGGATGAGTCGTCGCTGCGCTGTTGGGGTAATTTTGGTCGGCTGGCTAATCCTGGGAAGGTTCACCACTGTTCCATGTTTTCGCCATTTGTGGATAATGGCTCTCACTGTGGTTCACTGGAGTCTCAAAGCTTTAGAAGTGGGTTTATAACCTTTTCCAGACTGATAAATTTTAATTACTTCATTTCTCATTTGTTCCTGAATTTCTTTGCATTGCAGCATAATATCTATCTTTTGAAGATCTTTTGGTCTACTTCACTTTATCAGGCAGGTCCTGTTTAAGTGATTTCTTGATTGAGAACAGGTGTGGCAGTAATCAGGCCTGAGGGTGGCTAGAGAAATTGAAGTCAGCTTTCCAAAGATATGATAAACCACAGTTAATTTATGTTTTAACAGAGGGGGCAATCATTTTTTCACACAGTGCCATGTAGGTTTGGATTTTTTTTTACCCTTAATAATAAACACCTTCATTTAAGAACTGCATTTTGTGTTTAAATCTGTTTGATGATCAGAAACATTTAAGTGTGACAAACATACAAAAAAACAAGAAATCAGGAAGGGGGCAAACACTTTTTCACACCACTGTATTCTTGGCATCAGCAGGGTCCAAAAAGAAAATTAGAGGACAGTTTAAAAGCTCCCTAGGTCGCAGGTCGATGATCGATTTTGTTATCGTGTCATCAGACCTGCGACCTTATGTCTTGGACACCCGAGTAAAGACAGGTGCAGAGCTGTCAACTGATCACCACCTGGTGGTGAGTTGGATCCGATGGCAGGGGAGGAAGCCATTCAGACCTGGTAGACCCAAACGTATAGTGAGGGTGTGCTGGGAACGTCTGGCTGAGGCCCCTGTCCGGGAGATCTTCAACTCCCACCTCCGGAAGAACTTCAACCACATTCCGAGGGAGTCTGGAGACATGGAATCAGAATGGGCCATGTTCTCCACCTCTGTTGTTGAAGCAGCAGCCCAGAGCTGCGGCCGCAAGGTGGTCGGTGCATCTCGTGGTGGCAACCCCCGAACCAAGTGGTGGACACCAGTGGTGAGGGGGGCCATTAAGCTGAAGAAGGAGTCCTATCAAGCTTGGTTGGCTTGTGGCACTCCCAAAGCAGCTGAGGTGTACCGGAAGGCCAAGCGGAGTGCAGCTCGGGTGGTTGCTGAAGCAAAAACCCGGGTATGGGAGGAGTTCAGTGAGGCCATGGAACAAGACTTTCGGTCGGCCTCAAAGAGATTCTGGCAAACTGTCCAGCACCTCAGGAGGGGAAAGCAGCTCCCTGTCCACACTGTGTATGGTGCGGATGGGACACTGTTGACTTCGACTGGGGATATCATCGGGTGGTGGAAGGAATACTTCGAGGATCTCCTCAATCCCACTGATACGCCTTCCACAGAGGAAGCAGGGTTTGGGGACGAGGGGGATGACTCGCCTATCACAGGGGCTGAGGTCACCATGGTGGTTAAAAATCTCCTTGGTGGCCAGGCCCCAGGGGTGGACGAGATTCACCCTGAGTACCTCAAGGCCCTGGATGTTGTTGGGCTGTCATGGTTGACGCACCTCTGCAACATTGCGTGGAGGTTGGGGGCAGTGCCTTTGGCATGGCAAACCGGGGTGGTGGTTCCTCTCTTCAAAAAAGGGGACTGGAGGGTGTGCTCCAACTTTAGAGGGATCACACTCCTCAGCCTCCCTGGGAAGGTCTATGCCAAGGTACTGGAGAGGAGAGTCTGGCCGTTCGTCAAACCTCGGATTCAGGAGGAGCAATGTGGTTTTCATCCTGGCAGTGGCACATCGGACCAGTTCTTTACCCTCTCAAGAATTCTTGAGGGTTCGTAGGAGTTTGCCCAACCAGTTTACATGTGTTTTGTGGACTTGGAGAAGGCATTTGACTGCGTCCCTCGTGGTTTTTTGTGGGGGGTGCTTCGGGAGTATGGGGTATCGGGCTTGTTGTTACGAGCTATTCAGTCTCTGTACGACCGTTGTGAGAGTTTGGTTCGTATTGCCAACACTCGGTCGGAGTCATTCCCAGTGAGAGTTGGACTCCGCCAGAGCTGCCCTTTGTCACCAATCCTGTTCATAATTTTTATGGACAGGATTTCTAGGCGCAGCCAGGGAATGGAGGGTGTCATGCTTGGTGACCACAGGATCTCATCTCTGTTGTTTGCAGATGATGTTGTCCTGTTGGTTTCATCCAGCAATGACCTACAGATCTTGCTGGGACGGTTTGCCGCTGAGTGTGAAGCGGCTGGGATGAGAATCAGCACCTCCAAGTCCGAGTCCATGGTCCTCAGCCGGAAAAAGGTGGATTGTCCTCTCTGAGTTGGGGACAGGCTCCTGCCCCAAGTGGAGGAGTTTAAGTATCTTGGGGTCTTGTTCACGAGTGAGGGGAAAATGGAGCGAGAGATTGACAGACGAATTGGAGCAGCATCTGCAGTGATGCAGACGTTGTACCGGTCTGTTGTGGCGAAGAGGGAGCTTAGTTCTAAGGCAAAGCTGTCGATTTACCAGTCAATCTATGTTCCTACTCTCACCTATGGTCACGAGCTTTGGGTAATGACCGAAAGAACAAGATCACGGATACAAGTGGCTGAAATGAGCTTTCTCCGTAGGATTGCTGGACTCACCCTCAGAGATAGGGTGAGGAGCTCAGTCATCCGGGAGAGGCTCAGAGTAGAACTGCTGCCCCTCCACATTGAAAGGAGTCAGTTGAGGTGGTATGGGCATCTGATTAGGATGCCTCCTGGACGCCTCCCACTTGAGGTGTTTCAGGCACGTCCCACTGGGAGGAGACCCCGGGGCAGACCCAGGACTCGGTGGAGAGACTATGTCTCCCAGCTGGTCTGGGAACACCTTGGTATCCTCTCTGAAGAGCTGGAGCAGGTGGCTGGGGAGAGGGAAGTCTGGGCTTCTCTGCTTGAACTGCTGCCTCTGCGACCCGGACCTCCGGAAAAGTGGTAGAAGATGGATGGATGGATGGATGGAGTTTAAAAGCTCCTTGCTAATAGTTTTAGTAACACAGAAGTAGGAAATAAACGGGATCTGACATCATCGCCAAGCTGTTTTGCAGTGGATTTTGTGGAAAGGGGGAGGTGAACACCCAGATCAAAGGAGAGCTGACTGGCCCAAGAGACAATAGAACCCAGTGGATTTAACAGACTGAAACAAAGGCCACAGCAGAGGGCGGATGCTGTAACTATCTCCTGTCACAATTTAAAAACTTGTTTTGGGGTTCAATTAAATTTTGCAGCTACACCTAGACTTGATATAGTTTGCAAACACTCACAGAAGTCTGTAGTCTTGGAATAATGCCATTCCTACATTACGTTTGCTTTATGTGTTATTATGTATCATCAACAAAGTAGCATATGCAGCCTGAAACATGAATAAAGTTTTCTTTGATCCATTTTCTCATCTTCTAGTCAGATTCTTATAAGGTATTGCTATTTAATGATGCACTCCAGTGGATATAAATCCCCTAAAAAAAACAAATATACATCACTCAATAAAAGCAAGAAATCTCTGTGTGTCTGTCACATTCATAGGACATCATAGGACGGCCTATGATCTCTTCCTGAACGTCATAGGATGTCCTATGAACTCAGGCATCATAGGACAACTCACAATTGTCTTTATGATGTCATATACATCAAGGTTGCCTTCATGTCTTTATGATGTCATATACAGTGAGTCCATGCCGGAAAGCCTCTTTTTGCTCAGATCTATTTTCATGATCGCTTCTCGGCCTTTTGGCTAAGATCAAATGTAGTGGTGTAGTAATGATCCTGTCCATGAACTGGAATTACGACGCACCTATCCCTCAACCAGTGGTCTCATCAAAGAAAAAGAAGGAGACCCACCAGATGGAGAGCAATAGAATGACGACAACTGCTGCACGTCAGAAAAGATGCCAAGAAGATGAAACACCTGAGGTTCCAGCAGTACACCGCACCGGACATCATAGGACGCCCTATGGTCTCTGCCTGAACATCATAGGACGTCCTATGAACTTAGGCATCATAGGACAACTCGCGAAGCCTATATGACGGCACATAGACAAATGTGTCTTTATGATGTCATATACATCAAGCCCACGGCACATAGACAAATGTGTCTTTATGATGTCTCAATGAAGAAGGAGAAGAAGACCCACCAGATAGAGAGCAATAGAATGGCGACAACTGCTGCACATCAGAAATGATGCCATGAAGATGTTAAACACCTGAGGTTCCAGCAGTACATCGCACCCGTCTGAGACAGGAGGACACCCTTCACCAGCATAGGGTACGACATACTATAAAGTATGTTTCTTGGACATCATAGACGGCCTATGATCTCTGCCTCATCATCATAGCGCGTCCTATGAACTCAGGCATCATAGGACGACTCGCCATGCCTACATGACGGCAAATGTGTAACCTTGACAAATGCCAGTCGACACTACAAATGTGTAAAATGCCAAGCAAAGTGCTGATTTCCTCCGGGTGCTCCGGTTTCTTGGTTTCTATGGGCATGTATGGGTCTGCCTGATATCCTATGATATTCCTATGATGTCGGTGTTCATAGGACCATTTAGTGGATGTCTACATGACGTCACATAAACGGAACTCTATATGATGTCAGATAAATCGTAAGGCTGCTGTTCCTATGATCTCAGAAGGATGTCTATACGACGTCATACAGAGCGCAGGAATCACTACAATAGGACACACTACTTTAAACCACACTTATTCGAAGTAGTAGGACTCACTATATGACACCATCAAAGATCAAAGGCAGGCATCACTGAATGAGTGCTGACGTGCTTGCTTACACCCTTTCTTACACCTGCTTTCTATGGGCATGCAGAAATATTTGGTTTCTATGGGCATGCACGGGTATGTACTAGCTCTCTAAAATCGTAGCTTATGCCCAGTGGCAGTCCTGGCTTGTGTGATGCCCTAGGCAGACCGTCCCACCCCCAACCCCCAAATGACCTTTTTGTTTTTGTTGATGCAAAGTCATGAATGACATCATCATATGAAAGTTGCTAAGCAATGGTGTGGTTAATACTGATGTCTACATGGCCAGTAAAGAGGTTTCTCATCAATCAATCAATATCATGATATATAATTTAAATTTATAAACTATAATCATAATCATCAATATTAAATCAGAACAATTTGAAATGTTTCACTCTGCCTGTAATGAGTACTGAGTACACTTATTGAATTGTTTTGCAAAAATACATTAACTGCTTCAAAAAACTATTGAAATAGTTTTTTCTATCATCAGTAAACATGCAATATTCCTATTTAGCTTGTTACAGCTTGTAAAGTAAACTGTTAGAAACCCACAATTAATAAAGCAATTCACCAACTCATTTTCATTATTGTTATTTCAGTCATATATCAGATTGTTATTTCAGTCATATATCAGTTTTGTTTTATTAATTTTGAGTCCAACCCTGTTCTGTCCACATGATTGCTGACTCTCAGTTCCTCCAAGTTCTAGAGGTGTGAATCTTCAGTGGTCTCACTATTCGATTACGATTCAGGCATTAATTATTTGAATGCAAAACAATTCACAATGTATCCTGATGCATCTCTGTGTTGCACCTTCATTAACAAAAAAAAATTCTATGTATTTTTATTTTTTTTTATTTCAGCATTTATAATTGTAATTTATGAAAGGAAAAACACTGAATTGCTGTGTGGATCGAGTAATGAATATGGTTTTTTTTTTAAATTCCAAGTAATTTTTTAATTCCAAGTAAGGAAAATTTAAACCTGTAAGACTGAATGAACTGCAGCTCATTTAATGCAAATGTTTTTCATAGACATATTCACAAAGCACTGTACAACTAAGTAGAATTAAAAAAGAACTAGGTAGAGACAATAAAATAGAAATAAAAAAGTTAACAAAAATACAAAAAACAAGTTAAAACAATTAAATAAAAAAAATTTTTAAAAATTAAAATAATTTACAAATATAAAATCATTAAAAGGAGTTGAGTTGAAACACAAATGTTTTCAGCTGCTTTTTCCATCCATCCATCCAATCCATCCATCCATACATACATACATACTGATAGAAAAATTCCATATTATCTACATTATTATTGATATTAATAATGTATTATTATATTTGAGAAGCATCATACCTTTCATATGCCATGTTTAATGTTTATATGTGCATTTCATATAGGATAAGTTCATATATTCTTGGCATGTTTCTGTGAGTAATTTCAGAGAGTTCAGACTGGAGATCAGTACAGGGTCATTACATGCGTGAGGAATGATCTAAGCCACTCTTATAATCTCGCTGGCATGTCCTGTTTCGGGTCACAGGAATGCACAGGAACTCCTCAGCTTACAAAGATTATTTTTTATGAACATTCTGTTAGTTTTTTGGATCTCATGTCTTCATGACCCCATGTCTCCAGAGTGTCTGTGACGTCTGCCTGGATAAGCTCAGTTATCAGGACTTTCTGTCTGTCCCTCTCCTTTCCTCCTCTCATCCCATCCTCCCCTACCTATATATAGCAGACTTAGAAGAATGGATCCTTTAGAGATTCTAGGTGTGTCTGAATGTCATGCTTTGTAATCTCTCCCCCAAGGTGGCCATTGGGGTGACTCCTTATATTTTTGTAATAAATGTTCATAAATCCAACTTTCCGCCTGATTTTTGACTTTGAATAATTTAAGCTCAGAATTATTCTAACACATACATACATACATACATACATCCTCTACCGCTTTTCTAGAGGTCCGGGTCGTGGAGGCAGCAGTTCAAGTGGAGAAGCCTAGACTTTCTTCTCCCTAGCCACCTGCTCCAGCTCTCCAGAGAGGATGCCAAGGCATTCCTAGGTCAGCTGGGAGGCATAGTCTCTCCAGTGTGTCCTGGGTCTGCCCTGAGGTCTCCTCCCAGTGGGACATGCCCTAAACACTTCAAGTGGGAGGCATCCAGGAAGCATCCTGATCAGATGCCCAAACCACTTCAACTGGCTGCTTTCGATGTGGAGGAGGAGTGACTCTACTCTGAGCCTCTCCCAAATGACTGAGCTCCTCACCCTTTCTCTAAGGGTGAGTCCAGCTATCCTACGGAGCAGTGCAGTTTCAAATATGGGACACATGGGTGGGTGCCCAGGGCAGCATCCACTAGGGGACACCATGATAATGAGGGGAAAAAAAGGTTCATAGTTATTGTTCTCATCTTATTTGTGGCAAATGAGTGCCCTCTACAGGCGGGATGATCCTTTCTCTATCTGCAGCACAGTCTCACTCTTCTCCACCTCCTCCCTTCTATCCCTCCAATCACATTTAAAATTAATTTATTCTCCAGGTAACTGTGGAATAGCGTGTGTAATCGTGCCACATATGAAATAAATAGAAATGTGTAATCATACAGCAACCACTGCTGAAATTAAAAGTTAGTTCCTTAAAATATCAGATCTATTGTGTGTGAAAGAGATATGTGTGCTCATACTGTATATATTTGAATTACATACAGTATGTATACAGCTGTTTCAGTTCTATATGTTAAAAAGCAGCTAAAAACATTTATGTTTAATCAGACTTCCTGTTGTTTCAAATCAACTGCTTTTTAATGGTCTCATATTTTTATTTGAAGTTTTTGTTTTAACTTGGTTTTTGTATTTTTGTAAACTTTGCTTCTGTATCTATTTTATTGTCTCTTTTTCCTTTCATAAATTACAAAAATAAATGTTGATAAATACATATACTTTTAAAATGAAGATGCAACATAGATACATCAAGATGCATTGTGAATCATTTTACATTCAAATTGTTAATGCCTGAATCATAATCTAATCATGAGACCACTGAAGAGTCACACCTCTAGAACCTCATGTGGACAGAACAGGGCTGGACTCAAAATTAATAAAACAAAACTGATATTTGAGTGAAATAACAATAATAAAAAATTAGTGTGTGATTTTTTTAATTGTGGTTTTGTAACAGTTTTTACTTTGTAAGATGTAACAAGCTAAATAGAAATACTACATAGAAAAACTATTTCAATAAAGTAGTTTTTTGAAGTTATTGTCTTTTGCAAGATAATTTGATAAGCATTCTCAATATTCATTACAAGCAGAGTGTAACATTTCAAACTGTTCTGATTTAATATTGATAATTGATTATAGTTTTTAAATTTAAATTATAAACCATGATATTGATTGATGAAGAACCTCTTTACTGGTCTTGCAGTCAGCAGTATTAACCACACCATCATATGATGACATCAATGACAACTTTGTATCAAGGAAAACAAGAAAGGTCAGTCTTTAGATTGAAGTTGGGGGAGGCGGCACAGGGGGAGACGGTCCGCCCAGGGCGTCACACAAACCAGGACCACATCTGCTACGGAAAAAGCTTATTTCAGTCACTTGTATCTGCAATCTCATTCTTTTGGTCATTACCAAAGCTCGTGATCATAGGTGAGGGGAGGAACATAGATTGAGTGGTAAATCGACAACTTTGCCTGAGAGCTCAGCTTCCTCTTCACCATGACAGACGAGTACAACATCTGCATCACTGCAGATGCTGCTCCGATCTGTCTGTTCATCTCCCACTCCATTCTTCCCTCACTTGTGAATAAGACCCCGAGATACTTAAACTCCCCTACTTGGGGCAGGAGCTCATCCCCAACCCGGAGAGGATAATCCACCCTTTTCCGGCTGAGAACCATGGACTCAGACTTGGAGGTGCTGATTCTCAGCTCAGCTGCTTCACACTGAGTAGCAAACTGTCCCAGCAAGATCTGTAGCTCATTGCTGGATGAAGCCAACAGGACAACATCATCTGCAAACAGCAGAGATGAGATCCTGTGGTCACCTAGCATGATATCCTCCGATCCTTGGCTGCGCCTAGATATCCCGTCCATAAAAATTATGAATAGGATCGTGACAAAGGGCAGCTCTGGCAGAGTCCAACTCTCACTGGAAACGAGTCCGACTGAGTGTTGGCAGTTCAAACCAAACTTTGGTAATGGTTGTATAGAGACCAGATAGCTCGTAGCAACAAGCGCGATACCCCATACTCCCGAAGCATCCCCTACAAGAAGCCACGAGGGATGTGGTCAAATGCTTTCTCCAAGTTCACAAAACACATGTAGACTGGTTGGGCAAACTCCTACAAGTCCTCGAGAATTCTTGAGAGGGAAAAGGGTTGGTCTGATGTGCCACGGCCAGGACAAAAACCACATTGCTCCTCCTGATTCTGAGGTTCAACCAATGGCTGGACTCTCCTCCCCAATACCCTGGTATAGACCTTCCCAGGAAAGCTGAGAAGTGTGATCCCCCAAAAGTTGGAACGCACCCTTCGGTCCCCCTTCTTAAAGAGAGGAACCACCACCCCGGTTTGCCATGCCAAAGGCACTGTTCCTGACCTCCATGCAATGTTGCAGAGGCGTGTCAACCATGACAGCCCTACAACATCCAGAGCCTTGAGGTACTCAGGGTGAATCTCATCCACTCCAGGGGCCCAGCCACCAAAAAGGTTTTTAATCACTTCGAAATGGTTTAAGCGCCTACACTTACTGCATCGCTTCCCTCTTGCCGAGCACTCTCGCTTTAAACTGATGCGTTGAGGACCCACAACCCTCACAAATGGGGCTTCTCGGGGCAGACCTTCAGCTCACAGCATAAGCCTCATAGTCCTCGTCCATGCTTTCATCATCCTCCGGGTCCACCACATTTGCCAACATCATCGTCATCTCAGGCAACTTCTGTGACAGGTGCCAGTTTAGCTCCGAAGCTAGCTTATCCACGGCTTCCAACTGGAGGGCCAGCTCAACTGCTTTAGCTAACGTTAAGTCATTAGGTGCTGTTAGCAACCTAGCACGTAGCCCAGCGCTACACGTGTGCTCGGCCAACTGGTTCTGCACCATTTCTTCCTCCAATGGCCCAAAACGGCACACACTAGCTAACTGTCTGAGGTCAGCAACAAACTGTTGAATTGGCTCACCAACCCTTTGGCATCTCTGGCGAAAGTGAATTTGTCGCACCGTCACACTGTCTGGTGTGGTAAAGTGGTTAGCTAGTAGCTTCACGACATCTTTGTATGTGTCCGCCATGCCAAGCATCCACAGAATCCTCTGGCCTTTGAAACCCACGTTGTGGACAAGGAGCGCTCACGTCCTCACCTTATCTAGTTTCCCAAGGTCCAAAGCCACGATGTAGGTCTGGAAGGCCTCCAATCAGTGAGGCCATAGCACCGGCGGCTCGCCAGGAAGCTCCAGGACAGGTCGCAGTGGTGTAACGCACGCCTCCATTGGTTAATCCTCAGTCGCCAAATGTTATGTCTACAAACCTGGTAGTAAAGAAGGCGGACGAAGAGGTTGCACTGGAACACTGCTTTATTAACAGACTCGTCACCACACAGTAAATGCGCAGTATGCGGAGTCATCCTGGGCAAGAGGAAGCCCGAATGGTGAATGCCCCGTATATAGGGCGGTGTGATGACACAACTGGAAGGAAACGTCATCACACCACACTTCACAATAAATGCCAATCCCACAACGTTGATACAGACTGAAGACGTGATAATAGTCACTTTCCAATAGACAGCTGGACTGTGATCCACTCAAGTTAAAACACATTTACTTGCTACCTGGATAAAGATTATTCAAAAATGGATTTTGATCTCCCAAAGGAATTTGAGGAACTGGATCACATCTCTGTCACAGCAGATATTTGGACTGTAGATAATGGGCATTTTCTTTAGATCACTGCACATCTGATTAAATCCATATCATAAAGGTAAGATAAACATGGATAGCTTTATGCAGTGTTGCCAGCCCTGACTTCTTCTTCTTCTTCTTCTTCTTCTTTCAGCTGCTCCCTTTAGGGGTCGCCACAGTGGATCATCTGTCTCCATCTCACCCTATCCCTTGCATTTTCCTCTGTAACACCAACCCTCTCCGTGTCCTCCTTCACAACATCCATGAATCTTCTCTGTGGTCTTCGTCTTTTCCTTCTGCCTGGCAACTCCATCTTCAATATCCTTTGTCCAATATATCCACTATCCCTCCTCTGCACATGTCCAAACCATCTCAGCCTTACCTCTCTTACTTTATCTCCAAACCGCTCAACCTGAGCTGTCCCTCTGATATACTCATTTCTAATCCTGTCCCTCCTAGACACTCCCAATGAAAATATTAGCATCTTCAATTCTGCCACCTCCAGCTCCACCTCCTGTCTTTTTGCCAGTACCACCGTCTACTGTCTTGTAAATCTTCTCTTGCACTCTTCTTGCTACCTTTCTGTCACAAATCATCCCTGACACTCGTTTCCACCCGCTCCACCCTGTCTGCATTTTTTTCTTCACCTCTCTTGTGCATTTTCCATTGCTTTGGATGGTTGACCCCAGGTATTTAAACTCATCTACTTTCACTACCACTACTCCTTCCATTGTCACCGTTGCAGCTGCCTCCCTCCCTCTCATTCACACTCATGCATTCTGTCTTGCTTCTACTGACTTTCATTCCTCTTCTCTCCAGAGCATACCTCCACCTCTCCAGGTTCTCTTCCACCTGCTTCCTACTCTCACTGCAGATCACAATGTTGTCTGCAAACATCATGGTCCACGGAAACTCCTGCCTGACCTTGCCTGTCAGCCTGTCCATCACCATGGCAAACCAGAAGGGGCTCATAGCTGATCTCTGATGTGATCCCACCCCCACCTGGAATCCATCCGTCACTCCTACAGCGCACCTCACCACCGTCTCACTGTCATCATACATGTCCTGCACCACCCTCACATACTTCTCTGCCACTCCTGACTTTCTCATACAATACCACACTTCCTCTCTTGGCACCCTATCTTATGCCTTCTCTAGATCCACAAAGACAGTGCAACTCCTGATTTTCTATATACTTCTCCATCAGCACTCTTAGAGCAAACATTGCGTCTGTAGTACTCTTTCGTGGCATGAAACCGTACTACTGCTCACTGATTGTCACCTTTCCGCTTAACCTGGCTTCAACAACTCTTTCCCATATCTTCATAGTGTGGCTGATCAACTTTATGCCGCTGTAGTTACGACAGCTCTGAGCGTCACCTTTGCTCTTGAAAATTGGTACTGTGGGGAACCCACGCTGGGATAATCATCTCAGACTGGAAGCAGAGGAGAGGCAAATAGTCCCTCTGCCGGTAGAGCATGGGGGATTAAACAGATGAGGACAATAGGTATTGTGATGGGAGAAGTTATGGTGATGTAGAACCCCAGGCAGCAGGAAGGAGCAGCTGCGGGGACAGTAGGGGTGATGATGTGTTAAATGTATTGTGATGCAAGATCTCAGGCAGCAGGGGGAAGGAGTGGGGTGATATAAAAGGAGAGACCCTGGTGTATGATGAGAATGCTTTTTCTGTGTATGAATGAAGTGAGAGAGTGAATAAAGTTTGTCTGCTGTGCAAGTCTGGTTTCTTTATTGCACTCTCCACACTGGTAACCCTTGACGAATTATGGAACACGAGGCAAAAACCCCGGAGTCAACCCAGACGGGAAGCCCCAGCAACACGGCAAGCACCCCAGAGACAGCCCAGACGGAAAGCCCCAGCAATGCGTGCGCCGTTTCGGTCAAACTACCGGACTTTTGGCTGCACGACCCGCCGTCTTGGTTCCTCCACACCAAGGCCCAGTTCACTCTCCGGGGAATAATGACAGATGACACCAGATATTACTTTGTGGTCGCGGCACTGGACGCTCGCATGACTCAGCAAGTAGAGAGCCTGCTCCAACAGCCCCCAGCCCACGATAGATACGGGACACTCAAAGCCGCACTGACCCGGCGCTACACACTCTCGGACTGCGAGAGAGCAGAGAGGCTCCTGAGGTGCTTCGAGTTAGGAGATGGGTCGGCGGTCAAACTGGTGGAGAAGATGTTGGCATTGATGGGCACGGACGACGGGCATTTTCTGTTTGCCCACCTTTTCCTCCGGAACCTCCCAGCAGAGGCAAGAGCAGTTCTTGCCAATTCTCCGTTGCTGGCCATGCGTGACTACCGGGTGCTAGCCCAGGAGGCAGATCGGATCATCCTTACCACCAGAGCCCTCACAGTGAACACGGTGGCATCGGAATCTAGCGAGACAACCAGCAGAAGCAAGGAGCCGGCGATGGTAGCGGCAGCGGGGGCCAGGAAGTGCCAGAGAGACATGCTCTGCTCCTATCACCGCCGCTTTGGAGAGAACGCACGCCGATATGTCCCACCGTGCCAATTCAAGCGTTCGGGAAATGCCAAGGCAGGCAGTCAGTAGCAGCTGCAACCACCGGTGAAGAAAACAAGCTGCTCTACATGACAGACTTGCGCTCGGGGAGATGGTTCCTCGTAGACACCGGCTCCCAAAAGAGCTTCATCCTGCCATCCTATACTGACCGGTTAGCGGGAGCTAGCGGCCCCGAGCTGATAGCCGCAAATGGCTGGACATTAAGACTTTTGGTGAGAGGACACTGACTGTATCCCTACACTGCCGTATGTAGGAGTGGACATTCGTCATAGCAGCATGCAGTTTCCCAATCTTGGGCGCTGATTTTCTGTGTGCACATGGGCTGCTAGTCAATGTTGCTAACAGACGCCTGATCAATGCAATGTCTTTTGATTCTCTCCCCTGTACAGCTCGAGGAGCCAGGGCAACAACGCTAGCCAACGTCACAGCTCCAGGTGGTAAGTTCCACACACTGCTCACTCAGTTCCCAGCACTCATGGTCCCAACGTTTTCGGCGGCCATCACTAAACACGGGGTGGAACACTTTATCACCACCACTGGGCTGCCCGTTTTTGCACGACCTCGGCGCCTGGATGCAGCTAAACAGGCCATAGCACGCGAGGAGTTTGCCAACTTGGAAAGGTTGGGCATCATCAGGCGTTCAAACAGCCCATGGGCATCCCCGCTACACATGGTCCCTAAGGCCGAGGGATCGTGGCGATCGTGCGGAGATTTCTGCAGATTGAACAACGCCACAGCGCACGACCGCTCCCCGAGTCCCCATATTCAGGATTTTTTCGTTCACCTCACCGGGGCACGTATTTTTTCTAAAATAGACCTGGTCCGTGGTTACCACCAGGTCCCGGTGCGCGCGGAGGACATACCCAAAATGGCGGTAATAACTCTGTTTGGCCTGTTTGAGTTTTTACGCATGCCCTTCGGATTAAAAGGCGCGGCACAGACATTCCAATGCATGATGGATGCGGTGTTGCGCGATCTGCCATTTGTGTTTGTCTACTTGGATGATATCCTGGTGGCCAGCGCATCCGAGGACGAACACGTAACCCACCTCAGGACGGTTTTCTGGAGGTTGGAGGAGCACGGGTAAATAATCAACCCGGCGAAATGCCAGTTTGGCGTGACTGGGATTGATTTTTTTGGGGCACTGCATCTCACCGGAGGGAGCAATGCCTTTGCCGGACATGGTGCACGCCGTGGCGAATTTTCCTTGGCCTCAGACGGTCAGGGCGCTGCAAGAGTTTTTGGGGATGGTTAACTTTTATAACCGGTTCCTCCCCCGCGCAGCTCAGCTCATGCAGTCATTGTACGCTGCGCTCAAGAAACGGAGACCGGCGAACAGAGTCGACTGGATTCCGGAGCGGGAGCAGGCATTCTCTGAGGTTAAAACAGCCCTGGCGAACGCCGCACTGTTGGCGCACCCGGACCTGGTGGCTCGGATAGCGCTCACTACCGATGCCTCGGACATGGCCATAGGGGCCGTCGTGGAGCAACGCGTCGCCAGTTCTTGGCAGCCGCTCGCTTTTTTTAGCAGGGCTTTGCGCAACGGTGAGCGTAAATACAGCGCGTTCGACAGAGAGTTGCTGGCTCTCCACCTGGCCATACGCCACTTCCAGTTCTGGCTGGAAGGGCGCAGCTTCACTGTGTTTGTGGACCACAAGCCGCTAACATATGCGATGGCCAAGGTTTCACAACCATGGTCGAGCCGGCAGCAGAGACAGCTAGCTGCGATCTCGGAGTTTACGACTGATATTCAACATGTGGCTGGTAAACTGAATGTGGTGGCGGACTGCCTCTCGCGCAGTAGCGGCCCCAGTCTGCATAGGGATAGATTATACAGTTATAGCCGCAGAGCAAAGTGGCAATGCAGACGTGTGCGCATTCCAGTCTGGACCAACAGAGTTAAGGCTGGAAAGCAGAGTACAGTGATCCCTCACTTATCGCGGTTAATGGGTTCCAGAACCGACTGCGAAAAGTGAAAAACCGCGAAGTAGCGTCACCCCTAATGACGTCACCCATAAATAACACATACGTTCATTCTCTCACTCTCTCTCATATGATACGTGTGTGTGTGTGTGTGTAAGTGTACATACATACGTAGATGTAAATAAAGTGTACATAAATATGTTTTTAGAACTCTTTTATTTTTATAACAAGATACGTAACTCAAGATGAAGATGATTTACGTACTGCACAGGTTAATGAGAGCTTTACTGCTCCTCAGGTGACGCCTCATCATCAGGTGCTAGAGGCGCAGGATTGTCGAGGGCAGCTGCAGGAGGCGGCGTAGTGGCTCGACGGGAAGACTATTTCACACAAAAAGGGACAAGAGAACAGCGAAAAGTTCCACGCTGCGAGACTAGCGATAAAGAACAATGAATGCGGTCTTCCTTCGGTGGGTATGGGCGCTCTGCAGGGAGAGAAGCTGGGTAAAACGTCTCGGCCAATCAGCTTGCGAGGTAAAACGTCTCGGCCAATCAGCTTGCGAGATTCCCGAGCAGTGAAGAGGTGGGCGGAGAGGAGTGGAGCGGTGGTCAGAGAGGTGGATTTTGAGTTGAGCGGCTCTCCGTGTTGATACCTGATGTTCTAATGTAGTCTCCCTGCTAGCGCCCGCCCATTTTTTCTCAATTTTGAATTTTTGATGAATATTTCTGAAAAATCCGCGATGCACTGAGGGCGCGAAAGGTGAAGCGCGAAGTAGCGAGGGATCACTGTACTGCAAGATGGAGGCCCCTCCCCCCAATCTGTGACGTCTCCACGGGACACCCGGTGGTCCCAGTCGCTTGGCGCCACCGCGTGTTTGAGTCAGTTCACGCCCTGGCGCACCCAGGAGTGCGCGCGCCAGTCAAAATGGTGGGAGCGAAGTTCGTATGGCCGGGCCTGCGCAAACAGGTAAAAGAGTGGGCTGCAGCCTGCGTAGCGTGCCAACGAGCCAAAGTGCACAGGCACACAAAGGCCCCTTTGGAGCCGTTTCGTATACCAGTTAAGAGGTTTGACCACGTTCACGTGGACCTCGTGGGCCCCCTCCCGCCAACGCAGGGGTTCACGCACCTTCTGACAGTGGTGGACTGCACCACACGATGGCCAGAAGCAGTCCCGCTAGCGACAACCACGTCCATGGACGTGGCGCTCGCCTTTTTGACAACATGGGTGGCACGTTTTGGCATCCCTTCGGACATCACGTCCAATAGGGGCCCTCAGTTTGTTTCCGACCTCTGGTCCGCGATGGCCCGTAGCCTGGGTGTCGCAATTCATCGCACAACCGCGTACAACCCACAGGCCAATGGGTTATGCGAGCGTTTCCATAGGTCACTGAAAGCAGCGCTCAGGGCTTTCTCTTACGGATGCAAATTGGGTAGACCGGTTGCCGTGGGTTCCGTTAGGGATGCGTTCCGCACCAAAAGAGGATTTGGACGCTTCCCTGGAGGAGCTGGTCCTTTCTCAGCCGCTGCGGCTCCCCGGGGAATTTTTACCAGATAACCCCGCACCGAACAACCATCTGTCCCCGCGTTCACAGCATAGTGCGAACACAGGCACGCTACCTGGCCCGGCCCACCATTGTTTTCCACGCGCTTTTGTGCCAAAAACTTTGAAGAACGCGGCGCTCGTGTTTGTCAGGCACAATGCCCACCGCCCCCCATTGTGCCCGCCCTACGATGGCCCGTTTAGAGTGCTGGAACCAGGGGACAAACATTTTTTGTTAGACTTGGGGGTTCGTCGGGAGAAAATATGTATAGACAGACTTAAGCCCGCCTTTGTGGTGGCGGACCAGCAAGTGATGTTGGCTCGAGCTCCTCGGCGTGGAAGACCCCCACTGAGAACTCCCCAGGTAAACGATTCATCAGAGCAGCCAAACGGGCAAGTCGAATGTTTCCCCCCCCCTCGCCATTGTCCACCCGCAGACAGACACACCCCCAGGAGCCCCCCACCGGCACAGCAGTGCTGCGGAACCAAAGAACCCTCGTTACAGCAGATATGGGAGGAGACTGAAGCCAAAAGGACGTGAGGGTTGACACTCAGTCTGAGACTCTGTCGGGGGGGGGGGGGGGAACCCACGCTGGGATAATCATCTCAGACTGGAAGCAGAGGAGAGGCAAATAGTCCCTCTGCCGGTAGAGCATGGGGGATTAAACAGATGAGGACAATAGGTATTGTGATGGGAGAAGTTATGGTGATGTAGAACCCCAGGCAGCAGGAAGGAGCAGCTGCGGGGACAGTAGGGGTGATGATGTGTTAAATGTATTGTGATGCAAGATCTCAGGCAGCAGGGGGAAGGAGTGGGGCGATATAAAAAGAGAGACCCTGGTGTATGATGAGAATGCTTTTTCTGTGTATGAATGAAGTGAGAGAGTGAATAAAGTTTGTCTGCCGTGCAAGTCTGGTTTCTTTATTGCACTCTCCACAGTACCAAACACTTCTTCTCCACTCCTCCGGCATCCTTTGACTCTCCAAGACTGTGTTAAACAATCTGGTTAAAAAAAATCCACTCCCATCTCTCCTAAACATCTCCATACCTCCACAGGTAGGTTGTCTGGACAAACCGCCTTTCCATTCTTCATCCTCTTCAAAGCTGCCCTCACTTCTGCCTTGCTAATTCTTGGGACTTCCTTGTTTGCTATCTTTCCTCCATCCAGCCTCCTCTCTCTCTCCTTTTCTTTATTCATCAGCTCTTCAAAGTACTCCTTCCACCTTTTCAACACACTCTTGTCATGTGTTAGTACATTACCATTTCTGTCCTTAATCAACCTAACTTGCTGTACGTCCTTTCCAGCTTGATCTCTTTGTCTAGCCAATCAGTATGAGTCCATTTCTCCTTCCTTAGCATTTAGCCTCTCATACAACTCACTATATGCCGTTTCCTTTGCCTTTGCCACCTCTCTCTCTTTGCCATGCGCCTAGATTCCAAATACTGTCTACTTTCTTCATCTCCCTGACTATCTCACTTTTTCTTTGCCAACCTCTGCCTTTGGATTCTTTCCTGTACCTCCTCATTCCACCACCAAGTCTTCGTGTCTTCCTTCCTCTGTCCACTGGATACACCACATACCTTTCTACCCATTCCCCTCAATACTTTTGCTGTACTGTCCCAGAATCTGGTAATTCTTCCCTACCACCCAGAGCCTGTATCAACGCCTTCCTGAACTCTGTGCGACCGTCTTCCTTCTGTAATTTCCCCCACTTAATCTTTGGCTCTGCCTTCACTCTCTTCATCTTCTTGCTTTCCATCTGATGCTGTCTAGCTACATTCTCCCCTGCCACCACCTTGCAGTCTCCTATCTCTTTCAGATTTCTCCTTCTGCATAAGATGTAGTCCACCTGTGTGCACCTTCCTCCACTCTTGTAAGTCACCCTATGTTCCTCTCTCTTCATGTGTTCACCACAGCCATTTCCATCCTTTTAGCAAAATCCACAACCATCTGTCCTTCCACATTTCTCTCTGTTTTATCTCTGTAACAGTGAAACAATTTATCAAAATGTGTTTCTTTACGTCCACAAAAATAAATCTATTTATGAAATTCATTTAAATGCATTTAAAGTTTAAATGCATTTTTGTGCCGCACCAGTCTGTTTTATTTTGAAACAAACAGGAAGTTCAGTTGTTCTAAGTCGTCTGTACTTTGAGTCTGGCTCTTCCTGATACCCCGTGATCTCCAAAACAACACAACAAAGTGGGGGAAACATGGCGAGCGGAGAGGAGGCCAGAAGACGCCCGTCCGTTACCTCCTCTTCGGTCGGCCTGGAGGCTCTATTCCCCGCCGGGACCACGGAGCAGACGTGCGGGGAAGGGGACCCGGAGCTCGTCCGCCTGCGGGAGCGCGTCCAGGCTTGGCTGTCCCAGTATGAGCCCCTGCTGCTGTGGGTGCAGAGGCTGCTGGTTTGGGAGAGGCCGCTCCACAGCATCTCAGCCGCCCTGACGCTCAACACGTTATTCTGGTAGCAGCCTATTCTTTGTTAAACCACGTTAATGTTTTATGTGTCTACATGTAGCGTTGAGGTGCGCCGGTAGCTGCGTGGTTCACGTCAGTGAGGATTTTAGCCGTGAATGTCAGGATAAGTTCGCTAATCTCACGTCTGTAGCCTAATGCTAACGTGGCAGGCCACTCAGTTTAAACTGCTTTATACCAGCCAGGCAAATGTAAAGACGTGTCTGTTCAAGGTTGTAATTAATGGTGAATAGAGTTAGTTTGAGCCGATATCGCGGTATTATAGAAAATACTCATATTTGTATTGAGTTGCTCAGGCCTTTTAAACCTGCTTCCAGGGGCAATTTCATACATTTTTTTTGGCTCAAAAACGTATTCAGGTGAGAGACAAGGCATTAGATATAAAATGTGTGTTACTATAAGACCCAGCTTACTTATTTTTCAATGCATTACAGCAGGGGTGTCCAATCATGGGCCATGGAGGGCCAAGCAAGACCCAGCAGGCTTTACCTCCAACCAGTGTCTTCAACAGCAGATTTCACTGAACTTCTACTGGTTGCCGATAAGTGAAAACACCTGCTGAAGAGACTGGGTAGAAGGGAAAGCCTGCAGGGTCTTGGCCCTCCATGGCACATGATTGGACACTTCTGCATTACAGTGAGTGGTTGCACAGCTACGGTCAACGGCTACAGCCAGTGGTATGATATATTGTAAGATAAGATAAGATAAGATAAGCCTTTATTAGTCCCACAACGGGGAAATTCCAGGATTGCAACAGCACAGGGATAGCAACACTCAGAGCAACAATCAGAAGGCAAGAAAAAAAAACAAGCAAGCAAGAGCAGCTAATATACATATGTACATATTACTATAAAATATACTGTATATATACACACACACACAGACACACAGTGCAGAGCATTGTAGCTGGATGGAATAAATATATGAATATATGAACACACAGTGCAGAGCATTGTAGCTAGATGGAATAAATATGTAAATATATAAACACCCACAGTACGGAGCATTGCAGCTAGGTGGAATAAATATGCAAGTATATAAACACACACAGTGCGGAGCAATGTAGCTAGATGGAATAATATGTAGATACTGTATATAAAAACACAGTGCGGAGCATTGTAGCTAGATGGAATAAATATATAGATATATAAATATAAACACACCCAGTGCTGAGCATTGTAGCTAGATGGAATAAATATGTAAATATATAAACACACACAGTGCAGAGCATTGTTGCTAGATGGGATGAAACAGCATAACCGTCTACTTAGTTATCCTACATGGTATGATTATGTGCCCATACATATTCTCACCCTCCATAGCGACCGGTATGTTCCTAGTTGTATGCCGGAGAGGACCATTGTGTAAGTCTATTGCATCTTTTGCATTCAAAAAACTATTAGTTTGTTACGTCTTTTTGCTATCTCTGCGAGCAGCCCTGCTTAGGTTGTACAGTCTGACAGCCGTTGGTAGGAAGGACCTACGAAACCTCTCGGTTGTGCACCTGGGATGATGTAGTCTGCTGCTAAATGAGCTCCTCAGTGCATCCACTTGTGCACGTGTTATCGTGATAAGCTACAGTACTTTTTCAATAGAGAGTTTAAGTCAGGCCTGTTATGTCTGGAAATGAGGCACTGACAAAAGACGTGAACCAAACTCTCCTTTATTCAACACACAACTCATTATATACAGAGCCAGTTCACCACATGATGACGTCACCGACAGCGAGCCACCACGTCCAAACACCACAACGCCCCCTCTGCTTCCTATATGGGACCTTAAATCAGAAAAATCTCCATTGAAATGAATGGCAAGAGTGAAATTATCTTTTGATCCCGATCAAATTTTGCCACGAGTTACACATATGTTTGTCAATTTAAAAGACCTGCCTCTCGCTCAAAGATGCTGGGATAGGCTCCAGCCCCCCCGTGACCCGAAAAGGATTAAGCGGAAGAAGATGGATGGATGGATTTTCCACGTAATTAATGTTGTTGGCTGTTGTATAAGATAAGATAAGATAAGATAAGCCTTTATTAGTCCCACAACGGGGAAATTCCAGGATTGCAACAGCACAGGGATAGCAACACTCAGAGCAACAATCAGAAGGCAAGAAAAAAAAAACAAGCAAGCAAGAGCAGCTAATAAACATATGTACGTATTACTATAAAATATATATATATACACACACACACAGACACACAGTGCAGAGCATTGTAGCTGGATGGAATAAATATATGAATATATGAACACACAGTGCAGAGCATTGTAGCTAGATGGAATAAATATGTAAATATATAAACACCCACAGTACGGAGCATTGCAGCTAGGTGGAATAAATATGCAAGTATATAAACACACACAGTGCGGAGCAATGTAGCTAGATGGAATAACATGTAGATATATAAATATATAAACACCCACAGTACGGAGCATTGCAGCTAGACGGAACAAATATGCAAATATATAAACACACACAGTGCAGAGCATTGCCGCTAGATGGAATGAAACAGCATAACCGTCTACCCAGCTATCCTGCATGGTATGATTATGTGCCCATACACACTCTCACCCTCCATAGCGACCGGCATGCTCCTAGTTGTATGCCGGAGAGGACCACTGTGTAAGTCTATTGCATCTTCTGCATTCAAAAAACTATTAGTTTGTTACGTCTTTTTTGCTATCTCTGCGAGCAGCCCTGCTTAGGTTGTACAGTCTGACAGCCGTTGGTAGGAAGGACCTACGAAACCTCTCGGTTGTGCACCTGGGATGATGTAGTCTGCTGCTAAATGAGCTCCTCAGTGCATTCAGTATGTCCTGCATAGGGTGGAACTCGGACTCCAGCAGAGATGACAGTTTAGCCACCGTCCTTCTCTCTCCTATCTCCTCCATCGGATCAAGGCGCTGCCCCAGGACAGAGCTAGCTTTCTTAATCAGTTTGTTCAGTCTCTTCCTATCGGCTGCAGTAATGCCACTGCCCCAGCAGACCACTCCAAAAGTGATGGCTGATGCCACCACCGTGTCATAGAATGACTTCAGCAACGCCCCTTGTACACCAAAAGACCTGAGTCTCCTCAGCAGGAACAGCCTGCGCTGTCCCTTCTTGTAGAGTGCATCAGTATTGTGTGACCAGTCTAGTTTATTGTTCAGATGAATACCCAGGTACTTATAGGATGTCACCATCTCGATGTCTGTTCCCTGTATATTTACTGGTACTGTGAGGGGCTGCCCATGCCTGCGGCAGTCCACCACCAGCTCCTTAGTTTTCCTCGCGTTGATCTGGAGGCAGTTCCGATGGCACCAGTCCACGAAGTCCTGGATAAGCCCTCTGTACTCAGCTTCATCTCCATTGGAGATGAGGCCAACGATCGCAGAGTCATCAGAGAACTTCTGTAGATGGCAGTGTGTTGTGTTGTGTGAGAAGTCCGCAGTATAAAGAGTGAACAGGAAGGGAGCCAGCACCGTTCCCTGGGGGGCCCCCGTGCTACTGATGATCGTGTCGGACACACAGTCCCGGGTTCTCACAAACTGAGGCCGGTTCGTGAGGTAGTCCAGGATCCATGATGACAGGTGCTGGTCCACCCCTGCGCGCAGCAGCTTGTCCTTCAGGATCATCGGTTGGATGGTGTTGAAAGCACTGGAGAAGTCAAAGAACATGATCCTCACCATATTCCCGGGCTTCTCCAGGTGGGACAGAGAACGGTGAAGGAGGAAGATCACCGCATCCTCCACCCCAATGCCATGCTGGTAGGCGAACTGGAGTGGATCCATCGCTGGTTCCACCAGGGGGCGGAGGTGAGCAAGGAGCAGTCTCTCCAGGGTCTTCATCAAGTGGGACGTCAAGGCCACCGGTCTGTAGCTGTTCAGGTCTTTGGGGTGGGAAGTTTTTGGTACAGGTACCACACAAGATGTTTTCCACAGCTGTGGTACCCTCCCCAGTTTCAGGCTCATGTTGAAGATATACGTCACAATCCCACACAGCTGGTCTGCACAGGACTTGAGGAGCTTTGCGCTGATGCCGTCCGGTCCCGGCGCCTTCCTCGCCTTGATCTTCCTCAGCTCCGTCCTCACCTGGGTCCTGGTCAGGGTCAGGATGGGGGGCTGTGTGTTGGGAGTGGGGGGGTGTTGGTAGAGTGGGGAGTGGGCAGCAGGACTTGATTTCTTTAGAGGCAGCAGTGGTTGTTGTGCAGTCAGGGGGGAGGGCGGTTGGTCAAATCTATTGAAAAACAGATTCAGGTTGTTCGCCCACTCCCTGCCCCCTGTGGCCTGGGGGGAGGTATTCTGGAGCCCCGAGATGGTTTTGAGGTTTCTCCAGACCCCGCTGATGTCGCTCTGTTGCAGCTTGTCCTCCATCTTCTTCCTGAAGCTGTCCTTGCCTTCTCTGATCTTTCTCCTCAGCTCCCTCTGTACGGACTTCAGCATCTCCCTGTTCCCTGACCTGAAGATCCTCTTCTTCTCTCTCAGAAGTGTTTTAATCTCAGGGTTGATCCAGGGTTTGTTGTTTGAGTGACGCCGTATGGTCTTGGTGGGAACGGATTTGTCCACACAGAAGCTGAGGTAGCCCGTGAAGGTGTGAATGAGGCCATCGATGTCCTCACCATGTGGATCGCAGAGCTGCTTCCAGGCGGTGGCTTCAAAACAGCCCTTTAGGGTGTCCATTGTCTCCTCAGACCATAACTCCACAGTGTGCATGGCCGGAGGTTGTCTGTGCACTAGGGGTTTGTACACCGGCCGGAGATGAACCAAGTTGTGATCCGATCTCCCGAGTGGGGGTAGTTGTGATGAGGTGTACGCCTCCTTAGTGTTTGCGTAGAATAAATCCAGTGTTTTATTGTCTCTAGTGTGGCATGTGACATACTGGGTGAACGTGGGTAGAATGGGAGACAGTGAAACATGGTTGAAATCGCCTGAGATGAGGAGAAGAGCATCTGGGTGTTCTGTCTGCAGCCTGCTGGTTACTGAATGGATGACGTCACGTGCTGTCCCAGCGTTCGCCGTCGGATTTGCATAAACAACAATGCAGATCACGTGTGAGTGTTCTCTCGGGAGATATGTAGGCCTCATGCTAACAGCTAGCAACTCAATGTCTTTGCTGCAGTGTCGTTGTTTAACAGTGATATGTCCCGGTCTGCACCAGTTGTTGTTAACATACATGATCACTCCACCGCCCCTAGCCTTGCCACTGTCTGGTGTTCGGTCAGCTCGTATCATGTGAAAACCCTCCAGCTCAATGTTAGCATCTGCTGCTAGTTCAGATAGCCACGTCTCAGTAAACAAAAGGAGAGAGCACTCCCGGTATGTGCTATCATAACGGGAGATAGCCGCTAGCTCATCTAACTTTCCCAGTATCGACCGTACATTTCCCATGACAACAGATGGAAGGGAGGGTCTGTACCTTATATTTTTTGTCCTCCGCCTTACTCCAGCCCGGCAGCCGCGGCGTTTTCGCCTCAGTTCTCTCGGTATGTCGAGTATTTCCAATGGGACCGGGTGGCGGTTGAATGCTAGCAGCTGTTCTCTGCTGTATCGTATCCTGCTATAGACAGTGGCTCCGTCCACCGGCTCAGGAGACATTTAGGACGATCTGTGTGTCCGTGATATAAGTGGGGTGAAAAAAAAAGACGGATCAAAAGAGAGAGGAAGGGAAAAAGACTCGGAATCGAGCCGCTGTTGCAAAAGGCAGCCGACTCGTGTGGCGCCGAGAGAAAAAAAAAAAATAATAAGAGTAATATTTAGTTTTTGTGAAAACACTTAGCAGACTACATCTCCCATCATCCCACATCACCAAACATGATCATGTTTGCCTCTCAAAGCTCACATCCTTCTTCTTTTAGATTTGATTGGCGGTTGGCAGCCAGCTTACAGGTGCATTACCGCCACTGACTTGATTATCATCACTCCATATCTCTGTACAAGGAGTTCCTACAAGGCGTTCTGAACAACTGCCTTTGTGTGAATCCTTGGACTGTGTCTTACTGCCACAGTCAGCAAACCTGTCTTCACTACATCATCACTCTATATACATAAGTGCATATCCTGTTTCCTGACCGATGAAAAAAGGATCCAAAGAGGAGAAAAACAACACAGATGTATTGTTTTGTATTTTGAGAGCTGGAGCTGATCCAGAGGACCGTAATTTTCCACTTGTCTTTATGTTGTGACTTACACTTTATTACTTTTCAAGCTTTTACCACAACTTCAGTTATCTTTCCAGCCACAGAGTTCACATTTACAGTTGTTCAGTTTAGTCAAAATGTATCCCCACCACCTTCATTAATGGTTTGACAGATTGCATCACAAGCCATCCTCAATACCTTTCGAGTTTATTTACACCAGTACTTTCATATATTCAAGTTCTGTGTAATTGAAATCTAAATACAAAAACACATTTTAATGCAGTGTGTAAATGGAACCATAGTTGGTTGCAACTCTAGTAACTTTTGTCAGTTATTTCATACTCAAGTATTTTTTGTGACATCTCTTCTATTTGAGTAATCACTAATAAGGTAATTCTACTTTTATTTAAGTACGGCTTCTGGCTGCTCTGGTAACCCCTAATTATACTACACAGCTAACAGTTCAGAAGTATCTCACTGAGCTGTGACAGCTTGTGACTAGTGGAAGATTTAAAAAAAAACAAAAAAAAAAAAACAACATTTATGACAAATATGTGAATTAGTGACAGTTGTCTCTAAATTGGCACATTTGGGTATGTCACACCAGTATTGTACAAATGTCAAACCAATTCTTGGCAAATTTTGGGCCAGAATTCGCCAGGAGTTCACATACATGCCATGTGTGTGGTGCATGATATTTATGCATCATGCGCGTGACAAAATTATGCCTTTTTTTTTTTTTTTTTTTGCACTTAATGCTGTCTCACAACAGCCGTGCAAATCCTGTGCAGCACTTGTATGACAGTCATCCTTGACAGCTGCAACATCAGGACCATATTTCCCCATTCCAGCAGTCATTTTGACTGCAGAGAAGTGTAAAGACTGCTAGATGCCTTGCCTTTCTTGCTTTTGGCTGGCATGGTAACACTCTTAGTTGCAGCTGTGTCAGCATGTGCTAGAAAATGACTGGGCCATTTGCACCTGTCTCATGCATTGAATGTGTTGTCCTTTTTGTCTCCAGTCAGTCATAACTTAGTTTCGTAGGTCCCCAACCCCTTGCAGAGGACTTTTCTCACACTTTCATGGCAACTGAATTGAGAAGAGTTCGCAACACCTTTGACAACTGTTTGGCGAGAAAATTTGTCACACCAATTTTTTAAATATGCTGAAAATTCCTTTGACATGAGAGGGAGGCCCTACAGCTCACGAGAGGAGATTGCGAACCCCAGTGAATGCGTAGAGATTTTGGAAACTCCCTCGAGAATGTTGTTGTCCAACTAGTCGTGAGCTGTCGCAGCCCTGTGAGGCATTATCTTAGGGTGAGATCTTTAGGACACACCAGAGGTCATAACAGGATGCTAGTAAGGGCAAGGATCAGTGGAAAATTATGACAAAGATTCTTGACCAATCAGCACCTGGAATAGACTTCCCCAGCAATTCCATACAGAAAACCAGCATACACACATACAGCATACTGTACATACTGTTAACATCAGCATTCTCTTAATGTTCGTTATAATAACATGTAGAGATGAAAAATCTGAATTCTAGACAGGATAAGAAGTTGCTTATATTAACCCAGGGGTGCTCACACTTTTTCAGCATGTGAGCTACTTGTAAAACAACCAAGTCAAAATGATCTACCCACTACAAAAATGCAAAACATACAGTATAATTATTTTCAAATGTATTAAGGATTCTTTGTATGTACAATGTATGTTGATGTACCTTGCATAACTGAATAAGCCAATATTGCACAACAGGCATAATAAATAACTATTAACATTTTTTGTAATTACCTGAGTTCCGTATGAAAGTGATATGTTTTTGCCTTCTTACTTGGTCCAGCTTTCTCACTCATTTTGATCACCATATGTTTTAGCAAGGGCTTAAAATCTGAGGTAATTCGCTGACTAGCTTGTAAGTTTTGCTGCGCTTAGCGCCGTTGTTTACGCATGAGCGGTGACCTAAAGGTCAAAATTCAGTTGTCATCTGAATGGTTGCCCTGTATGTCAATCAAGTGACGGGATGTTTGATAGGCTGACAAATATTTTTTTTAATGTCACGCTGCGATCGACCAGTACTACCTCCGCGATCGACCAGTAGATCGCGATCGACGTAATGAGCACCCCTTGAACTCTGTGAATTCCGCGGGCGGTCACGTCTCTGCATCTTAGTGCGTCTCAGTGCGCACTGAAAGAAAAAGCTGTATTTCCGGTCTTCCAGTACAGACACAGCCTTGTTACAACCCGAGAAAAAAGCTGTGTAATATATTCATTTTTTGTGGTATTTTTACAAAATTTTGACCTGAGCTTGAAAACACTTGGTTCTACATTTCTGTTGTGTTTTCCAGCCAGTATCTGACAGCTGTATGTTATTTGCAAGCATTTGTATCTAAAAAAAAAAAAAAAACACCCAGGCGAACTTTCTTGTTACTCAGTGGCAGGAGCACTTAGAGAGATTATGACTGTTTTTCCCAAAAAAATTCAGTGTTTTCTTTTAAATGAGACTAACCCCATGAAGATGCTGCAAAGGGTTGAAGAACAGCTTTGGATTTACTTTGGGCACGTTATTTTTAGGCGTTTTTAGGGAAGTTGAACAGAGTTCAACAGGTTAACATGTGAATCGTGTCTTGGCAGGCTCCTGTCCTCCACATCCCTGCGCCCCCTCTTCCTGCTGAGCGTGTCCCTTCTGGGACTCATGTTGCTGGAGAGGTGGAAGCACAAACTTCCCATCATTACTAGTAAGCCCTTGATATTACTGCAGTTAGTTATTGTTTTCCTGCTGTGTATAAATACAGGATAAACTGTTTATATGTTTCAGGGTACATAAACCTAAAACACAATATATACTGTAAATGAAGGATTTTGTTTTTTAATGCTCTATGGTAATCTCTGTAATCCTAATTTTTTATTTTCCTCTTCATCAGTTCAACACACGGAGCCTCATCCTGCTCAAAGGTTTGTTGTGCTATAAATTGATTACTTGTTTCACCTTTCCTGTTTCTCCTATTCTTTTTGTAAATTATTAACACTGCTTAAAGTTCAGCAAGTCAGATTTAAATTCAGAGTCCGTGTTTACTCATTACAACGACCTTTAAAGTCCTTTTTGTAGGAATATTGAACCCTTCTTTAAAACACTACTTGGCTGTGACATCACATGAGACTAGTGGGAGCTGGGTCAGTTTCATCAATTAGAGATATGGAGCATGTTTTTGTGTTTTTCATAAAATTGAAACTTTGATTACAACCTGCTACTGCACAGAGGCTGAGGCAGATGCTTACCTTGAGTGGGGTAATTGTTGTTTTATGCGCACAGACAAAAGCAAATGAATACAAACCTGGATTACCTTTTTAAAACTTGGGCATTACCTGCAGAGCTTTAAGTGCCTGTTCCATGCTGTTCTGTTCCTGTGTGTGGGTGTGTTTGAATGCAGCGAAACAGTGAATGCAGAGCAGCGTCTGCTCAGCATCCCTGAACTAAGCCACCACCTGGCTGAAAGCTACCTGACCTGCTGCCTGTATCTGCAGGAGATGTTGCAGTACAAACGGCAGAACCATGGCAAGGTAATTGCGTCCTTTGAAAACACATTTTAACAAAGGGTTTTGGCCAAATGTCTATGGGTGAAATTATACACGTTTAAAAATAAATATCACACACCTGCAAAGATTCATTTTCACTTCCTCTTGTTGTTCTGATATCGGTACCTTTCTGACTTTTTTTTTTTACCAGTTTTGTGCAATGATGTGCAGTGGTTGTTTTGTACTGGCTGTGGTTGGGCATTATGTACCAGGAATCATGATCTCCTATATCATAGGTAAGTGTCTTATTGCCATATTGGTTCTGTAAACACTGTGTGTGTGTGTGTGTGTGTGTGTGTGTGAGAGAGAGAGAGAGAGAGAGAGATAATGGATGTCAACAGATTCTGTTGGGGTTTTACATTCATGGTTGCATGTGAAGAACCTAGGCATCAGTTGTATCATTTTCTTAATCCCAGCTGCTGAAGCTTTAACTCTTTCAGAGAAGTCATAGGTGTCTTGGTGGCCTTCCTCGGTAGTCTCCTTATTTCAGTTAGTTTGAGAGGGCAGCCTGTTTTAAGCAGATTTACACATTAGCCCTTTTCCTTCCATTTCTTAATGACAGATTAAACAGAACTCCGGAGCACTTTGTTGCTCATCCCCTGACCTTTTCTGTGAGTTGTTTGTCGTGTTTTTTTGTCTTCATGGTGTAATTGTAGACAAGAATAATGACTAGCCAGTGGCTGGGCCTTCCAGACACATGTGTCTTTATACTACAATCACTAGAAACACATTCACTGGTCTTAAGTGATCTCCTTTTGAGTAGTTCGGAGACTACGAGCACCAACAGTTCTGCAAGTTCTGTTGGCTAGCCGCTAGTATCCACTAGCGGCGGTGGCTATATGTTCTTTGGTCATATAAGCATAATTGGCATAACTGACTACATTCTATTCATCTTAATTTAAAATCTCAATCATGTACCTTGTCTCAGGTGTGCTGGCTGTGCATGATGTGGGATGCTTTCTCCCGAGACACTGTAACATCGACGTTGTAGGACGCTAGCTCGCCGCTCAACTTTACCATATACACACTGCACAATGTTTTCCTTCAATTTGAGCTTGAAATGATCCCAGACTTAAGATACTTTTGTCATTTTTTTTCTAACTTTCTTCCTGTTTGCTGGCCCGTCACTATAATAATAATAATAATGCATCAGATTTACAGTATCTCACAAAAGTGAGTACACCCCTCACATTTTTGTAAATATTGTATTATATCTGTTCATCGGACAACACTGAAGATATGACACTTTGATACAATGTAAAGTAGTCAGTGTACAGCTTGTATAACAGTGTAAATTTGCTGTCCCCTCAAAATAACTCGGCCCACAGCCATCAATATCTGAACCAGTGGCAACAAAAGTGAGTACACCCCTAAGTGAAAATGTCCAAATTGTGCCCACACTGTCAATATTTTGTGTGGCCACCATTATTTTTCAGCACTGCCTTAACTGTCTTGGCTATGGAGTTCACTAGAGCTTCACAGGTTGCCACTGAAATCCTCTTCCACTCCTTCATAACGACATCACGGAACTGGTGGATGTTAGAGACCTCGCGCTACTCTACCTTCCGTTTGAGGATGCCCCACAGATGCTCAATAGGGTTTAGGTCTGGAGACATGCTTGGCCAGTCCATCATCTTTACCCTCACTTTCTTTAGCAAGGCATTGGTCGTCTTGGAGGTGTTTGGGGTCATCATCATGTTGGAATACTGCCCTGCAGCCCAGTTTCCAAAGGAAGGGGATCATGCGCTGCTTCATTATGTCAGTACATGTTGGCATTCATGGTTCCCTCAATGAACTGTAGCTCCCCAGTGCCAGCAGCACTCACGCAGACCCAAACCATAACACTCCCACCACCATGCTTGACTGTAGGCAAGACACACTTGTCTTTGTACTCCTCACCTGTTTACCACCACACACCACACATGCTTGACACCATCTGAACCAAATAAGTTTATCTTGGTCTCATCAGAGCACAGGACATGGTTCCAGTAATCCATGTCCTTAGTCTGCTTGTCTTTAGCAAACTGTTTGTGGGCTTTCTTGTGCATCATTTTTAAAAGGGGCTTCCTTCTGGAACGACAGCCACGCAGACCAATTTGATGCAGTGTGCGGCGTATGGTCTGAGCACTGACAGGTTGACCCCCCCACCCCTGCAACCTCTGCAGCAATGCTGGCAGGACTCGTATGTCTATTTTCAAAAGACATCCTCTAATAATGCTGAGCACGTGCACTCAACTTCTTTGGTCAACCGTGTCGAGGCCTGTTCTGAGTGGAACCTGTCCTGTTAAACCGCTGTATGGTCTTGGCCATCGTGCTGCAGCTCAGTTTTCAGAGTGTTGGCAAGCTTCTTATAGCCGAGGGCATCTTTATGTAGAGCAACAGTTCTTTTTTTCAGATCCTCAGAGTTCTTTGTGATGAGGTGCCACGTTGAACTTCCAGTGACCAGTATGTGTAGGGATGAGAATCCTCCACGGATCCGAGGAATTCCTCGGATTTGATCATGTCTAGGGTCATTCTCGTGAATCGTCTAAATTCGAGGAGAAAATTTTGGGGTGGGGTGGGGGGGTCTGTTATGAGCGGCGAGTCGTATTTTCGATCAGCTGCTCAAATCCACTGCGCAGAACGCGAGATCAGTAATGTAATGTAACAAGGCCACCGATTGGCTGATACTTATTGAAGCAACCAATCGACGATTTTGTTATTCCTTTGTCATATCCCACACGCGGAGCGAAATGCAAATGGCGGACAATTCAATCAACCGAGTTTTCCCGATTTCGTGAAAATGGTGAACCTAAAACTCACGAAAGACAACAAAGCAAGAAGACAAAGGGATAAGGAACAAGTTTCGTTGGGAATGGCTCGAAAAAAACCAGAAACATCTCAAAATTGTGGCTACAAGGAGATCGAATTAGTCGCTCGTGCTGCGTTCAAAACGATCGATGGACACGGTTAAATTCAGATGCCAGTCAAAGTTCATCACAATCGGCCCCGATTACAGCAATTAGTGATCGTTAGACACATTCCGAGGTAAGATTTTTTTCTCTTTATAAGTAATGTACTGGAGAATTTTCGCGTAATGAATTTGTTATGAAATAGCATGTGTAAGTTGTGACGTCATGCCTGTTTTGAAACACTTTATAATTTGAAACACTAATTAAACATCTTTTAGGTTTTACTTACTTAGATTATCTTTCAAATATTAAAATATACTAATATGCAACTTTTTTATATTCCTAGTAACACTAACAAATGCACACATTAATAAATCAAAATGTTTGCAGAATGTCAGTATATTTTAATAAATGGGTGATGGACTTTGTGATGGAATTTTGTTAATATTTATAATTTATTTTACTTGGTTAAATTATTTTGTCTGTTCTAGAACTATGTAAATGTAATTCTGTGTCAGTTCTAGGGGCAGCAGTTTAGGGGGTGGCTGTGGCGCAGGTGTAGTGTGACCGACTACTGATCGGAGGGTCATGGGTTCGATTCCCACTCTGTCTGAAGTCTGCATGTCAAAGTGTCCTTGAGCAAGACACTAAACCCCCAGTTGCTCCTGGTGGCCAGGCTAGCGCCTGTGTGTGTATGGCAGCTCTGCCGCCATCAGTGTGTGAATGTGTGCGTGAATGGGTGGATAGCAGGATCTGTAAAGCGCTTTGGTCATCCAGAGATGAGAAAAAGCGCTATATAAGTGAATGCCATTTACCATTCTAAACATATTAAATAGTAGTAAAATATAATTTAGTATTATTACATCAACATACCATTCAGATATCATAAATTTACACATGTGATGCAGCAGCAGATTAAAAAGGTAAACTATAAATGCATTTGTACTTACTTCTAACTTTAAATATAAGACTACATTTGAGCATTCTAAAACACCAGATTTCGTTAGCTTCTGGGGCCCCCCACCAAGGCTCCGCCTTGGATCCGGCTTGGGGGACGCAGGCCTAACTAAGACCCCCGGCTTAGTTTCCTCTTTTTTTTCCCAAACCCCATTCTCATCCCTGTATGTGAGATTGTGAGAGAGTGATGACACCGAATTTAACACACCTGCTCCCCATTCACACCTGAGACCTCGTGAGTCACATGACACCAGGGAGGGAAAATGCCTAATTGGGCACAATTTGGACATTTTCACTTAGGAGTGTACTCACTTTTGTTGCCAGTGGTTTAGACATTAATGGCTGTGTGTTGAGTTATTTTGAGGGGACAGCAAATTTACACTGTTATACAAGCTGTACACTGACTACATTGTATTAAAGTGTCATATCTTCAGTGTTGTCCCATGAAAAGATATAATAAAATATTTACAAAAATGTGAGGGGCGTACTCACTTTTGTGAGATACTGTATATAGCGCTTTATCATAGGCACTCAATGATGCTTTACAAATAGATACATTATCCATTCATTCACTCCAGACAGACAGTAGTAGTGGCAAGCTACTACTGTAGCCACAGCTGCTCTGGGGTAAGCTGACGGAAACATGGCTGCCAATCCGCGGCAATGGCCTCTCCGACCACCACCAAACATTTCTACACATTCATACCCAGTGTTATGGACAATGGAGGCAAGGTTGGTAGTGTCTTGCCCAGGGACACAACAGCAGGATATCTGGGGAGTGCGGGATTCAAACTGCCAACCATCCGGTTATTGGACGACCCGCTCTACCTCCTGAGCCACTGCCACCCCACTATGTCCCATTAAACAAAGTTGCGTCTTGTTTACGTAGCATGACCAGAAGAAAGTCGTACTGGAAGAAGGTCATATAGACCGGAAGTGCTACATTAAATGACACCTTGAAGCATAAATTTTGAATTGAGGAATTTTTGTAATCAAATTATTTGAATTATTCGAGTAATCGTTGCAGCCCTATTTCTGTGCTTATTATATTTCAGGGATTGGTCATATCTCATCAGTCAAACAAACCACAGACCCCTGTCCCTGATAATCCTTTAATTAGGAGCTTTTTCATTTAGTTAGGTTGGGGTTACAGCTAGAGCTGTTAACTAAACAGTTTAACGTTACCTTCAGCCACAGATTTCATAAATGACAGGAAGGAGGTGTGTGGGTGAACTGGAGCCCATTTGCATGTAAAGAAACATGCCCTAAAAGGGTTGTTTGGAAGAAGGGTGCTTAACCACTTGCGCTCCGTTGTTCCGCGGGCGGGCAAGTCTCTGTGTCCTATGACGCACGAGAGCGCCCTCGTGTGCGCTTGGACGCATGACGCATGATGGTGGTGATGGTGATGTAGTAGCGTCCAAGCGCCACTCAAAAAAAAACTGCAGAGACAGCCACGAACAGATTAGTTCATCTGATTGACCTCTCATTCGACTAATAAGAGCCTTGAATTGGGTTTCTGAAACCTTGAGGAGCCAATGAATGAAAATCTAGGAAGGAGGACCCGCCTACTGTGAACGCAGGAGCCAATTGAAGCACAGAAATTCAGGCAGGGTGAAGAGAGATTTACTGTTGCCACAGATGAAAACAAAGGACGCTGGACGAATCTAATACAGACCCAGCAGCATGGAGAACACCCACAGGTGGGACCTGCACTCATTCCAGCAGAATAGACGGAGGCCGACGACAAAAGTCGTAAATCATTCGCCAAAACGGCAATAATGGAATTATGTTGATCGGGATCCACGAGCAGAGCAGCGTCGCGTTCGTCTGACGCGTGGGAAGAGATGTTTGCCACGACTCTGTTGCTTTGAAGAGGTAAGGTGTTATAAGCTAAATTATTATTTATCCCTGAAAACTGTAATCCAAAAATGACTTTTGACCGATCGGTAAATTACAACTGTACTGCGCACAAAGTACGAAGTGCGTGCGCCGCGATAAACGGTTCATTTGCCGTGTTCGGACCGTGAACGCCACCCCCCCCCCCCCCCCCCCCGCCGCTGCAGAAGAGGAGCGGGGGGGGGGGGCGTTCACGGTCCGAACGCCCCCCGGTCTGCGGGGGGGGAAGCATATCAGTCTATTCCATCATGTAGCGATGGCCCTCTTCTGTAGCGGGGGGGGGGGGGGGCGTTCACGGTCCGTTCACGGTTCCCCCCCTACACACACACACACACAGTAGCGAGGGGGGGGGGAGCCGCTGTGAAAACATGCAAGGAGTGTAATCCGTCTGTAGCGAGGGCCGAAGTCGGTCCTTGGTAGCGGGGGGGGGGGGGGGACGACCCCCCGCCCACACACACACACACAGACACAGCCCTGAGTGTGACCTTTCATTAGAGCCTAAAATGAAGATTCTACATTGAATTATTCAAAAGTTACAGACGTTTTTCCAAACTGTGCCATTTGGCACAATTTGGCACAGTTCCAAAATGCCTGGGAACAGCCTGAGAACAAAGCTGTGTAAAATATTAATTTTTTGTGGTATTGTTACCAAATTTGGATCTCAGCTGGATAACACTTGGTTCTACATTTCTGTTGCATTTTCCAGCCGGATCGGACAGCTGTGTGTTATTTACAAGCATTTGTATCCAAAAAAACACTGTGTCCAATTTTTTTTTCTTCAAGTTCAGTATGTTTAGATGACTGTAACTCAGTGGCCGGAGCACGTAGAGAGATTATGTTTTTTTTGCCAAAAAATTCAAAGTGTTTTCTTTTAAATGAGACCAACCCCATGAAGATGCTGCAAAGGGTTGAATAACAGCTTTCGATTTACTTTGGGCACGTTATTTTTTGGCATTTTTAGGAAAATTGCCCGGAGTGCAAGTGGTTAATGTGGGGCAATAAAGGGTGCATGTGTGTGTGTACGCATACACAGCACTTCACTTGTCTGACATTTGAATGTTTTGTTTTGTGGCACCTTAACTCTTACACTTTAGTATATCCACTTTGTACAGTTTCATTGCAGATGTTCTTCTCGTGTAGGATTGTTTGTGTGTTTCTGTGACGTGCCAGGGAACTACAGATGCAAATTAGCAATATTGCTATATCTGGCATACTTACATTTGTATTAATGTTCATTAGTATATAACATGTACTACACAAAGAGCAGAGATAAACAAACATATTATCTGGTCAGTCACTGCAACAGATACTGGAGTCAGTTTGTCTTGGCCTGTCCTTGCTACTGATCATACCTCTGTCTGCCAAGAATGTGCCGCTAGTCCAGCAAAAGCTAGCGGTACTCAAATACTTTGCAAGCAGTTTCATGAAATGGTCAGTCAGAAAGCAACTCATACTGGCTTGGACATTGCCCGAGTTTGCAGGGTTGTGAGTTCCTGGCAGCAGAGGGTGGGGGACAGAGCTACGTAGAGGAATCTGATCAGACCTAAATGAAATGGTTATTGTCGCCCGCGACAGACTGCTATGATGATGATGATGTAATATCCCTTTCAAATAAACATTATACTGAACTAATCTGGATGCAAAGTGGTGCTGCAGTATATAAGCTCTGAGGTATTTTGACCAAACTCTTTCACAGACATTTCGGTGAGACGTGGGAATTGTGTCAACATGTAGAAAGAAGTGCACAATTAATCAGACCCTCCAGGATTTCGCGAAGTTGCGATTCTACCAATTTCCATGACTTCAGTAGGTCCTGCATAATTTGAATTTTGTCCAATCACCGAACGTCACCGCAATTTTGGCCAATTGTTGTCAACTTGGGCCAATTTCGCCAATCAGATTTGTCTCTCAGTAGCACGCAGATGTGTACGTCATCAGTCTGACCAGTCAAATGCGGCACTGCACCGCACTCACTTCTGTGTTTACAGTGAGAATATACCGAACACATCAGCAAAAAAACTGTGTGATTTTAAAAAAAACACACTCACCTGCGAGTTTTCCCACATCGTTCCTTCATCCGTCTCCCCCGGTTCACTGGTGAACCTCTCCTCGAGTTTCCGTAATGACTGCATGTATGAAGTGCCGGGTTTGTGTTGAAAAACGTCCGCCTACCTGAAAGCACCTCAGTCTCGGGAGCGCGTGCACCCAGACACGCCATAAAACCACACAAAAAACAAGTGAATCTAATATTACAGCAAGTGTTGTAACAGTTTATATGTCTTTAGAGGTAAAAGTCACTACTTCATCTTGTCAGTGAGTTTTAAAGTTGCGACTCTCTGGGCTGGACATGAGCCAATGCGCGATTCAGCCAATCCCCAAGGAGAGCCCTGCAAGTTACCGTAACAATAGCAAAAAAAAAAATCCCACAAAATCCTGGAGGGACTGATTGTTTAACGGGTGCTCTGTCTCCCTACATGAACTTTAAAAGACTTGAAGAGCATACTTGTATTCATAGATGTGCTGTCTAGTTTGGGTAAATGAAAGGAATAAGTGCCCTGTTAAAGTTGATCTGTTTTTTTTTTTTTAATCTCTACTCCTTTTAGTTCTGAGTGTGCTTTTGTGGCCACTGGTGGTTTACCATGAGCTGATCCAGAGGATGTACACTGGCTTGGAACCGATCCTGATGAAACTGGACTATAGCATGAAGGGAGACACTGAACATCGCAAACACGATAAAAGGAGTGAGTGTAGCTGAGACACATTCAGGCGACAGATTTAGAAATCTGCAGCTGTAACACAAAACAGTTATGTGTAATAAGGCTGTGTAACACAAGAAGCTGTTTTGCATGAATGTGAGCAATGTTTCTTTTCCTTCTGGCTGATATCCGTCGTTGTGTACCTTGATCTCTCAGTTGCCATGGTAAATGTTTGTGTGTATATATTTTTTTTTAAACAGAGATAAAGAAAGAAATGGAGGAGGGGGACGAACCCAGAGCTGAAACAGAAAGTGAGAGTGAGGAAGAGCTGTCTTGCTTTGCTCCAACGGTATGGGTACACACACCCAACAAGTCGCCACACACCACACAGAGTTTGCTTTTATGAAAGAGTGTACAACTTAAAAGTGCAAGACCACTGGAGGAAGCAACAGTATAGTGTGTGGGTGCTGAGGTCAGCATTGGCCTTTATGAAGGTCGAACTGTGCCTGACGGGAATAGAGCTCTCTGGTGTGGCAAATGGCCCCGAGGGTTATCTTTCAAGTAAAACCACATTCCATTAGTCCAGCTATTGGAGGTACATGATTTTGGTAACTGAAAATGTTATGTCAGGTACAGTATCTCACAAAAGTGAGTACACCCCTCACATATTTGTAAATATTTTATTATATGTTTTCATGGGACAACACTGAAGATTTGACACTTTGATACAATGTAAAGTAGTCAGTGTACAGCTTGTATAACAGCGTAAATTTGCTGTCCCCTCAAAATAACTCAACACACAGCCATTAATGTCGAAACCGCTGGCAACAAAAATGAGTACACCCCTAAGTGAACATGTCCAAATTGTGCCCAATTAGCCATTTTCCCTCCCCCGTGTCATGTGGCTCATTAGTGTTACAAGGTCTTAGGTGTGAATGGGGAGCAGGTGTGTTAAATTTAGTGTTATCGCTCTCACACTCTCTCATACTGATCACTGGAAGTTCAACGTGGCACCTCATGGCAAAGAACTCTCTGAGGATCTAAAAAGAATTGTTGCTCTACGTAAAGATGGCCTACGCTATAAGAAGATTGCCAACACCCTGAAACTGAGGTGCAGCACAGTGGCCAAGACCATACAGTGGTTTAACAGGACAGGTTCCACTCAGAACAGGCCTCGACATGGTTGACCAAAGAAGTTGAGTGCACGTGCTCACCGTCATATCCAGAGGTTGTCTTTTGAAAATAGATATGAGACCTGCCAGCATTGCTGCAGAGGTTGAAGGGGTGGGGGGCAAGTCTGTCAGTGCTCAGACTATACGCCACACACTGCATCAAATTGGTCTGCGTGGCTGTTGTCCCAGAAAGAAGCCTCTTTTAAAGATGATGCACAAGAAAGCCCACAAACAGTTTGCTAAAGACAAGCAGACTAAGGACATGGATTACTGGAACCATGTCCTGTGCTCTGACGAGATCAAGATAAACTTATTTGGTTCAGATGGTGTCAAGCATGTGTGGTGTGTGGCGGTAAACAGATGAGGAGTACAAAGACAAGTATGTCTTGCCTACGGTCAAGCATGGTGGTGGGAGTGTTATGGTTTGGGGCTGCATGAGTGTTGCCGGTACTGGGGAGCTACAGTTCATTGAGGGAACCGTGAATGCCAACATGTACTATGACATACTCAGGGATGGCAATTTTCCGCCGATCCGCGGATTTCCGCCGATTTATGTTTTTAGCAAAAATTAATATGATTACATAAGCGCTCGGCGCTTCCCTGAGTGACAGTCTCCCGCGATAACCCGGATGTTATGTACTCATGCTACTGCTGTAAACGGCCCTGCGATTGGATAGTTGGAAATGATTGGACCAATCAAATGGCTCGTTGTTGCTTTGTCAAAAAAAGTCATGGCTGCTGGAGCAGGTGGCTGGGGAGAGGGAAGTCTGGGCTTCTCTGCTTGAACTGCTGCCTCCGCGACCCGGACCTTCGGAAAAGCGGTAGAAGATGGAAGATGGATGGTAAGGTACCTTATTGTCACCGATTTTAGCGAAAATCAACATAATACATTAGCGCTCGGCGTTTTCCCGGGTGAGTTTCCCGCGATAAACCTGGATGTTATGTGTAAACAGCCCTGCGATTGGATAGTTGCAAATTTGGACCAATGAAATGGCTCGTTGTATGCTTTGTCATCGGTGTGTTGGCGTTGGAATTTTGAGCTTTCGGTAATATTTTCAGCGGAATTATGAAATTTTTATCGAAGGATCAGGAGTCATCAGTGGCAGAAATGGACAGAAGTGTCAAAAAGTTCCGATGGAATTGGCTTGAGAGAAAAGTGACGGTAAAAGTGAAAATTGGCTCAAAGTTTGACGAGGTAACAGAAACACTCGGATAATTTTGGAAGAAACCAGACGTGGCAGGAAAAGCTTTTCGTGTGTATTGTAAAGAGCTGATTAACTATGGATCGCGTGGATGTGTGGCGCTGTCAGACCACGCATCAAAAGTGAAAAAACATGCCCACTACCTTGCCATTCGGCGGAGCAACTATTCTTTGGGATCAGCGTTTTTGAAACAATCTTCCACAGTAGATAAAGCAGTCAAAGATGTTACACACTGGGGGACTTTGGCATAGATAAAATTAACTGATTTTGATTTGATCAAGTGTTAAAGCATGTGATGGATAATGCTTGTTGGAATATTTTAGGAATGCTATCTTCTTGGAACATAAGTTAATATTATACAGTAATAAGTGGCATTCAGCTGTTTGTTTTATGTCATTTAAGCACAGTTCTGGTACTTAAAAATCATAAAAACCCAGGAGCTTCGGGGGGCTTTGCCCCCCCACCGGGGCTCTGCCCCAGACCCCACTGGGGGATTGCGTTCCCCAGACCCCCTGCTAAATTTTCAGATAATTTCCCCAACCCCAAATCACATCCCTGATTCGTGTTGGAATTCTGAGCTTTCGGTATTGTTTTCAGCGGAATTATGAGATTTTTATCGAAGGATCAGGAGTCATCAGTGCTAGAAATAGACAAAAGTGTCAAAAATAAGTTCCGATGGAATTGGCTTGAGAGAAAAGGGACGGTAAAGGTGAAAATTGGCTCAGAGTTCGACGAGGTAACAGAAACACTCTGACAATTTCTGAAGAAACCAGAAAAGGAGATGAAAGTTCAAAGTTCAGAGACTGACACAGCTTGCTGCCAAAAGGAAGAAAGTTTCACATAGATAGTTTATTTCGAACACAAAAATATAACAAATACAAGCAAATGGCAAATGCAATAAAGTAACATTATACACTGTTCGAAAGGGAGAAGGAAGAAGTGAACACTTATTAATTCCATCTCCTCTTTTCCATAGATGCACCCATGTGAATTTGATACAAATTACCACCTTTAAGACCCCAAGTAAACAATTTACTGTATTTTTTACAAATCATCATTAACACCCATCCATTCTAAAATACAATGATGTCCATACAACAAAACCAGCCTCAAACAACACAGATATACACTGTGCTGTCCTACCCACCATTCCATAGTGTCCCATAATATCCCAGAGTGAACATAATGAATCGTACATATAACTACTACCCTTCTAACATATACCCTTTCAGCAAATGATGCTTATACCTCTTTTTGAATTGATTTCTGTTTGTACATAGTTTCAGTTCCGGCTCTAGACTGTTCCACAAATCCACCCCACAGACAGATATGCACATACTTTTCTTGGTAGTACGTATCTTGGGTTTTGTAAAGTTTAAGTCTCCCCTCAAATTATGATCATTGTCTCTTTTTTTAAATATTTTTTTGTATATTAGTTGGTAGTTGATTATTAATTGCCCTGTACATTACTTGTGCTGTCTTAAATTTAACTAAATCGATGAACTTTATGACATGTGACTTTAAGAACAACGAATTGGTATGGTCTCTATATCCTGCATTGTTTATTATCCTTATAGCTCTTTTTTGTAATGTGCATATTAACTGTAGGTTGGTTTTGTAGGTGTTTCCCCAGACTTCTACACAGTAGTTAAGATAAGGTAAAAACAGTGAATTGTACAATAAGACCAATGATTTATAGTCCAAGAAGTGTCTTGTCTTCCCCAGTATGCCTATACATTTTGCTAATTTGGCCCGGATGTGACTGATGTGAGGTTTCCAGCAGATTTTATTGTCAAGCGTCACCCCCAGGAACTTATTTTCCTGTACTGTTTCTATTCTGGTATCATCTATCGTTACCATTATTTCATGATTTATTTTATAATTTCCAAACAACATAATCTTTGTTTTTTTTAGATTTAGAGATAATTTATTTTTGTTGAACCACTGCGTTAATTTTTTCATTTCAGTTGTGACCACCTCTAAAACCTGCTGCAAATTCTCACCAGTGCAGAGGATATTTGTGTCATCCGCAAACAAAATAAATTTCAGAATTTTTGATACTTGGCATATGTCATTTATATATAAAATAAAGAGTTTGGGTCCCAAAACTGACCCCTGGGGCACACCACAAGTGATGTCCATGAAGGGTGATTTGTGCTCTCCAATTTGTACAAATTGTTGTCTGTTACTTAAATAACTTTCCACCCAACTCAGTCCAACCCCTCTTATCCCATACCTTTCCTGTTTCCTTAGTAGTATTCTGTGGTCAATGGTGTCAAAAGCTTTCTTTAAATCTATGAATACTCCTACAGCAACATTTTTTTTTATCTATACAACTAGTAATTTCTTCTATAAGTTCGATCAGTGCCAAAGATGTAGATTTATCTGCTCTAAAACCATACTGGCTATCTGTAAGGAGGTTGTGTTTTTCAGTGAAATCATCCAGTCTCTTAGTGAAGATTTTTTCAAGTATTTTGGAGAATTGTGAGAGTAAAGAGACTGGCCTGTAATTTGTGAAGCGATGACTGTGTCCTGTTTTGTATAGAGGTATTACTTTTGCTATTTTCATTTTGTCTGGAAATGTACCAGTTTGAAATGACAGGTTACAGATGTGGGTGAGTGGCTTAACAATTCCCTCAATTACTTTTTTCACTATTGTCATGTCAATTTCATTCCAGTCCGTTGATTTTTTGTTCTTAAATTTTCTCACAGTCTCGATAATTTCCTTTTCAGTAACTGCACCCAAAAAGATTGTGTTTGGATTTCTATCTTCTATTTCATTCACAGAACCACTGTAGTTTGTTTCTGGTGTCACTATTGATTTTGCTAATTCAGGACCAACATTTACAAAAAATTTATTGAAACCACTGACCACATCTTCCATATTATTTATCAAATTGCCATTTTCGATAAAATATTCTGGATAATTTGCATTCTTAGGACGATTACTAATAATCCCATTGAGTACTTGCCATATTCCTTTTATGTTATTTTTGTTATCCTCTAGTATTCTGTTGTAATATTCTTTCTTACAGGTCCTCATTATAGTAGTAAGCTTATTTTTGTATCTTTTATATTTGATCTCAGCTTCCACTGTTCTGCATTTAATGAATTGTTTATATAATGTATTCTTCTTTTTACATGCATTTATTAACCCCTTGGTGACCCAAGGAATATTTTTTTTTTGTTGTCTGTCACTGTATTGTTTTATAGGACAGTATTTATTGTACAATGATTGAAATATTTGTAAAAATTTATCATATGCTCTATTTATGTCATTTTCATCATAAACTATCTTCCAATCTTGTATTAATAATTCCTTTGTCAGTAAATGCATTGATTCTTCGGTTCTTATTCTTTTATATTTAATATTTTTGGTATACTTTTTCTTCCTATAATCACATTGATAGACAACAAAAATCGGCAGGTGGTCACTGATATCATTCAATAAAAGCCCACTCCTGACATTAGAAGTGACTTGGTGACCAGTGTAAATAGTGTAATAAACTCTTATAGAACTGTTAAATATGTTGGACTAAAGACGGTGAGATAACATTGAAGAAAAAGTAAGTTAACTTTTCATTAAATTTAATGATTTATCTAAGTCTAGTATTTCATTTTTTTAATCATTTTTTTCAGTCTAAATTACTTCTGTTTTACTGAAAACCTCCCAGCTTCAGGGGGGCTGCGCCCCCCCCCCCCCGCCCCCCATAAGTCAATCGACCAAATTAGATTTCAGCTGAAATCAGAATTTCCTGTTGCCATCCCTGCATACTGAAGCAGAGCATGATCCCCTCCCTTTGGAAGCTGGGCTGCAGGGCAGTATTCCAACATGATAACGACCCCAAACACCTCCAAGATGACCACTGCCTTGCTAAAGAAACTGAGGGTAAAGGTGATGAACTGGCCAAGCATGTCTCCAGACCTAAATTCAATTGAGCATCTGTGGGGCATCCTCAAACGGAAGGTAGCGGAGCACAAGGTCTCTAACATCCACCAGTTCCGTGATGTCGTTATGAAGGAGTGGAAGAGGATTCCAGTGGAAACCTGTAAAGCTCTAGTGAACTCCATGGCCAAGAGAGTTAAGGCAGTGCTGAAAAATAATGGTGGCCACACAAAATATTGACAGTGTGGGCACAATTTGGACATTTTCACTTTAAGAAGATAAAGTGAAAATGAGATATAAGATAAGCCAAGGTCTCTAACATCCACCAGTTCCGTGATGTCGTTATGAAGGAGTGGAAGAGGATTCCAGTGGAAACCTGTAAAGCTCTAGTGAACTCCATGGCCAAGAGAGTTAAGGCAGTGCTGAAAAATAATGGTGGCCACACAAAATATTGACAGTGTGGGCACAATTTGGACATTTTCACTTAGGGGTGTACTTACTTTTGTTGCCACTGGTTCAGATATTGATGGCTGTGTGCTGAGTTAATTTGAGGGGACAGCAAATTTACACTATTATACAAGCTGTACACTGACTACATTGTATCAAAGGGTCATATCTTCAGTGTTGTCCCATGAAAAGATACAATAAAATATTTACAAAAATGTGAGGGGTGTACTCACTTTTGTGAGATACTGTATTTGTTCTTTAAATCAGGGTTGGTAGAAGGCGTGAAGACCTGCAGTTCAAAGTACATATGTATAAATGTCAACATAAATGTGTAATTTTTGCATGGTAGATAAGAAAAGATGAGATAATTAGTCCCACAATGGGGAAATTCCAGGATTGCAACAGCACAGGGATAGCAACACTCAGAGCAATGATTTAGAAGATAAGAAAATAAGAGCAGTGAATATACATGTGTACACATATGTACATATATACAGTGTATATATATATATATATATATATGTGTGTGTGTGTGTGTGTGTGTGTGTGTATATATATATATATATATATATATACACAGTGTATATATATATATATATATATATATATACAGTGGTACCTCTACTTACGAATTTAATTCGTTCCGGAAGAATTCTCGTAACGTGAAAAATTCGTAAGTAGAGGCGCGTTTTACATGTAAATGCCGTAATCCGTTCCAAGCCCCCAAAATTCGGGCATAAATTTTTTATAAATCGTAAAAATGCGTCAAAACATGTAACAAATACATGTTACAATTAGATTACTGCACAATAAACATAAAATGAGAGTTTAAAATGAGAGAATAATAAAAGAGAAAGAATAATAAAAATTATGTTCATTTACCCTTTAACTGCTATCGTCGTCGACGTCGTCACCTTTTGCCTTCTTTGGTTCATGTTCTGATCCAAGGACGTTTGCTTTTGTCGGCTTGTAAGTGCTTCGTTTTGTTTTAATACCGTGCTGATCGTTGATGTATTACGGCCATATTCTTTGGCGAGATCAACCAAACGCATAAAGTTTTGGAAAAAAAAAAAACTTCGTGGCCAATGGGATACCAGGAAGATGCTAGGCGATAGCCAATGGCAGAGCAGCTACAGGTATGTTTACGTTTGGTAAACTATGGAAGCTGCGAGGAGCGCGTACTTTTTTGCCTTTCGTATCCTGAAATTTCATTCGTAACTAGAGGCAATATTTTCCCGTTGAGGCGTCTCGTAACCTGAAAATTCCGTATGTAGAGACGTTCGTAAGTAGAGGTACCACTGTATATATATATATACATATATACTATATATATATATATACACACACACACACACACACACACACACACACACACACACACACACACACACACACACACACACACACACACACAGTGCGGAGCATTGTAGCTAGATGGACTAAACAGCATAACCGTCTTATTTAGTTATCCTACATGGTATGAATATGTACCCATACATATTGTCACCCTCCATAGCGACTGATATTGTCCTAGTTGTATACTGGAGGGGACCATTTGTGTAAGTCTGTTGCATCTTTTAAGATAAGATAAGATAAGCCTTTATTAGTCCCACAACGGGGAAATTCCAGGATTGCAACAGCACAGGGATAGCAACACTCAGAGCAACAATCAGAAGGCAAGAAAAAAAAGCAAGTAAGCAAGAGCAGCTATTATACATATGTACATATTACTATAAATATATATATATATATACTGTATATATATATATATATATACACACAGACACACAGTGCAGAGCATTGTAGCTGGATGGAATAAATAGGAGTATATAAACACAGTGCGGAGCATTGTAGCTAGATGGAATAAATATGTAAATATATAAACACACACAGTGCGGAGCAATGTAGCTAGATGGAATAATATGTAGATATATAAACACACCCAGTGCGGAGCATTGTATTGCATTCAATACTATTAGCATTGCATTCAATACTATTAGGTCGTCACATTTTTTTGCTATCTCTACGAGCAGCCCTGCTTAGGTTATACAGCCTTGACAGCCGTAGGTAGGAAGGACCTACAAAACCTCTCGGTCACGCATCTAGGATGATGTAGTCTACTGCTAAATGAGCTCCTCAGTGCGTTCAGTATGTCCTGCATAGGGTGGGACTCGGACTCCAGCAGAGATGACAGTTTAGCCACCGTCCTTCTCTCTCCTATCTCCTCTACTGGGTCAAGGTGCTGCCCCAGGACAGAGCTAGCTTTCTTGATTAGTTTGTTCAGTCTCTTCCTATTGGCTGCTGTAATGCCGTTGTCCCAGCAGACCACTCCAAAAGTGATGGCTGATGCCACCACCGTGTCGTAGAATGTCTTCAAGAGCACCCCTTGTACACCAAAAGACCTGAGCCTCCTCAGTAGGAACAGCCTGCGCTGTCCCTTCTTGTAGAGTGCGTAGTCTAGTTTATCGTTCAGACGAACACCAGGTACTTGTAGGATGTCACCATCTCAATGTCTGTTCCCTGGATGTTCACTGGTGCTGTGAGGGGTTGTCCTTGCCTGCAGCAGTCCACCGCCAGCTCCTTAGTTTTCCTCGCGTTGATCTGGAGGCAGTTCCGATGGCACCAGTCCGCGAAGTCCTGGATAAGTCCTCTGTACTCAGCTTCATCTCCGTTGGAGATGAGGCCGACGATCGCAGAATCGTCAGAGAACTTCTGTAGATGGCAGTGTGTTGTGTTGTGTGAGAAGTCCGCAGTATATAAAGGGTGAACAGGAAGGGAACCAAAACCGTTCCCTGGGGGGCCCCCGTGCTGCCGATTATCATGTTGGACACACAATCCCGGGTTCTCACAAACTGTGGCCGGTTAGTGAGGTAGTCCAGGATCCATGATGACAGGTGCTGGTCCACCCCTGCGCACAGCAGCTTGTCCTTCAGGATCATCGGTTGAATGGTGTTGAAAGCACTGGAGAAATCAAAGAACATGATCCTCACCGCGTTCCCAGGCTTCTCCAGGTGGGACAGGGAACGGTGAAGGAGGAAGATCACTGCATCCTCCACCCCAGTGCCATGCTGGTAGGTGAACTGGAGTGGATCCATCGCTGGCCCCACCAGGGGGCGGAGGTGAGCAAGGAGCAGTCTCTCCAGGGTCTTCATCATGTGAGACGTCAGGGCCACTGGTCTGTAGCTGTTCAGATCTTTGGGGTGGGAAGTCTTTGGTACAGGTACCACACAAGATGTTTTCCACAACTGTGGTACCCTCCCCAGCTTCAGGCTCAGGTTGAAGATGTACTCCACAATCCCACACAGCTGGTCTGCACAGGACTTGAGGAGCTTCGCACTGATGCCGTCCGGTCCCAAGGCCTTCCTCGCCTTGATCTTCCTCAGCTCCGTCCTCACCTGGGTCTTGGTGAGGGTCAGGTTGGGGGGCTGTGTGCTGGGAGTGGGGGGGGGGGGGGTGTTGGTGGAGTGAGGTGTGGACAACAGGTCTCGATGACATTAGAGGCAGCAGTGGTTGGTGTGCAGTCGGGGGGGAGGGCGGTTGGTCAAACCTATTAAAAACAGGTTCAGATTGTTCGCCCACTCCCTGCCCCCCATGGCCTGGGAGGAGGTATTCTGGAGCCCAGAGATGGTTTTAAGGTTTCTCCAGACCCCGCTGATGTCGCTCTGTTGCAGCTTGTCCTCCATCTTCTTTCTGAAGCTGTCCTTGCCTTCTCTGATCTTCCTCCTCAGCTCCCTCTGTACGGACTTCAGCATCTCCCTGTTCCCCGACCTGAAGATCCTCCTCTTCTCTCTCAGAAGTGCTTTTATCTCAGGGTTTGTTGTTCGAGCAACACCGTATGGTCTTGGTGGGTACGGTGTTGTTCACACAGAAGTTGATGTAGTCCGTGATGGTGTGAGTGAGGCCATCGATGTCCTCACCATGTGGATCGCAGAGCTGCTCCCAGGCAGTGGTTTCAAGACAGTCCTTTAAAGCGTCCATTGCCTCCTCAGACCATATCTTCACCGTGCGCATGACCGGAGGTTGTCTGTGTACTAGGGGTTTGTACACCGGCAGGAGATGAACCAAGTTGTGATCCGATCTCCCGAGTGGGGGGGAGTGGTGATGAGGTGTACGCCTCCTTAAGTGTTTGCATAGAATAAGTCCAGTGTTTTATTGTCTCTAGTGTGGCATGTGACATACTGGGTGAATGTGGGCAGAATGGGGACAGTGAAATATGGTTGAAATCACCTGAGATGAGAAGAGCATCTGGGTGTTCTGTCAGCAGCCTGCCAGTTACTGAGTGAATGGCGTCACGCGCTGTCCCCGCATTCACCGTCGGATTTGCATAAATAACAATGCAGATCACGTGTGAGTATTCCCTCGGGAGATAGGTAGGCCGCATGCTAACAGCTAGCAACTCAATGATGTGGGTCTTTATGAATTCTTAAGATAATCCTTTATTAGTCCCACAAAGGGGAAATTTACAAAGTAATTTACAATTCATAAATTTGAGTCCTGGCGACTCTTTGTCTGGTTAAAGGTTGTGCTTAAGCCTTGAAGGTTAAATCTTGGGATGCTTTGATTTAATTACTGTTTTTGTTATTAAATTTTTTGTTTGTCCTTTGTTCCCTTGATATATAAAAGATATCAGGTGCAATATAAGCATACACCATCTGATTTGCTGTTAATCAACCAACACCAATGTCCTGTTTTTATCGAGGGGTTGCACTGACATCACACGGGTCACGTGTCTTTTGTTTACTGCGCCATTTTGGACAGCAACGAACAGTCAAATCACCAACAGCAAGCGTGAGTGAGTGTAGTCAATGAGATAAATGGCTACACGCAAATCAACACCGTGGTCCAATGACGAGGTGCAGACTTTTCTGTGCTTGGTAGCTGATTAAAGAAAGCCAGAGGGAGCTGGACGGAGCGACCTGTAAAGAATTCACAGCCACCAACCGGCGAAGGCAGATGGGAGGCAGTGGCGTTGACCTGACCACGGCATCATCATTGTTGAAAACAGTGATAGAGGATGGTGAGTGATGTGATATTATGCATCTTTGCTGTTATTTATCCCAGTGGTGGAAAGCTCGCTTTGAACAAACACCGTTGTCTCCTGAATGCAGACAGTGAGCTAGCTAGTTAGCCATCAATGCTACCTCCATGCTCTGCTTGTATTTTGCGCTTGTGTCGACAACAGCTGATGAAATAAGCTAGTGTTAATCCTGGTTAAAAAGTAGTTGTGGTTTTTTTACATGTTGCACTTAGGTGCTGTGCATGTACTTAAGTTGTGTGTGTATTTTCATTCTGGAATCCTACCACAGGCTGAAGATCTGCTGAACCGGGACCAGCAGCACATCCAGTTGCTTCTCAGTGAGGCAAGAGAGCATGAAACGGGAACAGGTCAAGTGGACCCCCTGACCAAGTGAGCACCCCAAGTGGACCCCGGGGTCCAATCTGTACATGTACAAGTATATTTTCAATCAAGTGATTTACAGACTGATTCAGAGCTTTCTAAAGCCTCATTCAGAACATTATAGTCCCACATATCTATTCTGTGGATTTTCATCTGCGTCTAGCCAGCGGTGACGAGCAGCAGCGGTGGAGAAGAAGAGTCTTCTGAAAGCAGAAACAGAGCCAAAGCCTTCTCTGGGTCAGCTTAGTTGTCATCTTACATATATATATTTTTTACACTTCTTAGTGACCGGGAAAAATCTTTGCAACAGTTTTACACAAATTCTTGTTGTTTTTCTCCTTCTTTTTCTTTTTTTTTTTTTGTTTTGTTTTGTTACTTATTTGTACCCGTAGGTAGATTTGGTTTGCAGTCTGGTGACAAGCCACCGGCTGCTGGTCGCTGCGTGCGCGAGCGCCCTAAACCTACATGTTTTTGGTATGCGGAAGGAAACCGGAGAAATCCCGGAGTAAACCCACGCAACACGGGGAGAACATGCAAACTCCACACAGCTCACTGTTGGTCGGGGGCTGGGATCGAACCCACGATCTCATGATCCCCGCGATCCCCCGGCCGAGGGTAAAACTGTGCTGCCACAGTGCTAAACCACTGCGCCACCGTGCAGCCCTTCTCTTCTCTCTTCTCTCTTCGTGTTTACAAATCACTGGATTGAGAATGTACTTGTACAGATTGGATCCCGGGGTCCACTTGGGAGTGCTCACTTGGTCAGGGGTCCACTTGACCTGTATCCCATGAAACTACCTTGTGAAGGGAGCAGATGGCTCAGAATACTGCCTTCAATCAAGCGTTCCTTGGTGTGCTGGGCCACCTTACAAGGTGATGAGTTGGCGTGTCTGGCTGGTGTGTGTGACCCGTTCTGAGGTTTTTTTTTTTACAGTTTAAAGTTTGAATTTTGCACATTCTAAATAATCTGGATTTTGCTGGTGATTGTAATAAACAATTTAGTGACTTATGTGTTTGCATCATGATTTTCTATTTGTCTGTTAAGACACCGGTGGGAAGAGTAAACAGTACAAACCAAACATTTATCAGTGACGTTGAAAATAATGGCTCATATTTAAGAAAAAGTAACCAACAACAATTGTTTTATTTACTGAAGACTGTATTGTTGGATGTGCAAATACAGAAGACACTGCACACTTTAGTGATAGTACCAGTATATGGAGGAATTCTGGGCCATATTGGCATCTGTATTTCCTAATAATGATTTGGGGTTTAATGGGCTTTAACATGTTTTAACACAAACTACTTTACGGTTCATAATTCTGTTGACAGACTTGTACCAAACCAGAGGTGATTTCTCAAACTGCTGGATTATTAGGTACCGTATTTTTTGGACTATAAGGCGCACTTAAAATCCTTTAATTTTCTCAAAAATCGACGGTGCGCTTTATAATCCGGTGTGCCTTATGTATTCTGGTTGTGCTTACTGACCTCGAACCGTTTTTATATGGTACACGGCGCTCAAAAATCTGTCAAAAATGTTTTAGTACGACTTTGGTAAGTTACGAAGCCGAACCGCTTGATGGATTGTTGGAGCATTACGGTAGTCAGGAGCCTCGCGGAGTAATATGTGCTTCAACATAATGGCCGGATGGCTTTTTCCACAAATCTCCATCCCTATTGATCTGCTACTCCCTGCGCACCCATCTCACTGATACTGTCAAAACCCAAGTGAAGCAAACTAATTCGGAGCTTGCAATCATTACGGGTGGAGTAACCAAAGAACTCCAACCGCTATATTGGTGTCAACAGGTCGTTCAAAGTTAAATTGCTAGCGAGTTACGCCACTATCTGCCAATGGATCGTGGATCGAAACTGCTCCTGTTTAGCTGTAATTAATATTCAAAAATGATATTTTTGGGACGAAAGAATTCAAGCGTCCCGGCATTTGTTTGCATTGTTTACTTCTCGGGGCTGCTGCCGGAGAGCGAGCCGTATCGATTACTGTGCGAGTATTCGCAAAAAAAAAATTTTTCCCGGTTCCGACTACCTCGCTTTAATGCACCTTATAATCCGGTGCGCCTTATGTATGAAATTAGACCATCAAATAGACCGTTCATTGATAGTGCGCCTTATAATCCGGTGCGCCTTATAGTCCCAAAAATACGGTGGCTTTTCCAATCTTTTAGCATTTATATCGCTAAATCTTGGTAACCTTCACAAATAAAACAAACACATGGAGACATATCTGCAAAAGGCACAAAAGTTTATTTTAAAAATTCCTAGTGCAATACAAAAAGAGTACATAGTACATTATTCACACAGAATATACATTTATACAGTATCTACATGCATATATCCAGTAAATCCATGTATTTTCCATGTAACCTATGACTGCATTATTTTAATTGCTTTTAATCCTAGATGAAGTTTGTTTTGGGTTAAAAATGCATCATAATTGTTAAATATATTTTATTATACCTAACTCAATATTGTTTACCTGTTGAAATATACACACATGGACAGAATTGTTGGTACCTCTCTGTTAATGAAAGAAAAATCCACAATGGTCACAGAAATAACTTGAATCTGACAAAAGTGGTAATAAATAAAAATTTTATGAACATAAACCAATGAAAATCAGACAATGCTTTTGAATTGTGGTTCAACAGAATTATTTTAAAAAACAAACTCATGAAACAGGCCTGGACAAAAATGATGGTACCCCTAGAAAAGATTGAAAATAATGTGACCATAGGGACATGTTCAACCAAGATGTGTCCTCTAATTAGCATCACAGGTGTCTACAAACTTGTAATCAGTCAGTCGGCCTATTTAAAGGGTGACAAGTAGTCACTGTGCTGTTTGGTGACATGGTGTGTACAACACTAAATATGGACCAGAGGAAGCAAAGGAGAGGGTTGTCTCAGGAGATTAGAAAGAAAATTATAGACAAGCATGTTAAAGGTAAAGGCTATAAGACCATCTCCAAGCAGCTTGATGTTCCTGTGACTACAGTTGCACATATTATTCAGAAATTTAAGCTCCACGGGACTGTAGCCAACCTCCCTGGACGTGGCCGCAGGAGGAAACTTGATGAAAAATGGAATAGACAGATAATACGAATGGTAACAAAAACGAATGGTAACAAATGGTAACAAAAGAGCCCAGAACAACCTCTAAACACATTCAAGGTGAACTCCAAGGTCAAGGTACATCAGTGTCAGATCGCACCATCCGTCGTCGTTTGAGCCAAAGTGGACTTCATGGGAGACGACCAAGGAGGGACACCACTGTTGAAAACAAATCATAAAAAAGCCAGACTGGAATTTGCCAAACTGCATGTTGACAAGCCACAAATGACATGATGACATGGTTCCTCAAATCATCACTGACTGGAAACTTCACGCTAAACCTCAAGCAACTTAGATTCTGTGCCTCTCTACTCTTTCTCGAGACTCTGGAACTTTGATTTACAAATGAAATGCAAAATATACTTTTATCTGAACAGAGGCCATCTGCTGGTGTTTGTCCACTGTGTTTTATCAAGACCAAGGTCAGCACAGTCATCTGCCAGGAAATTTTAGAGCACTTCATGCTTCCCTCTGCTGACAAGCTTTATGGAGAAGCTGATTTCATTTTCCAGCAGGATTTGGCACCTGTCCACATTGCCAAAAGTATCAAAACCTGGTTTAATGACCATGGCATCACTGTTTGATTGGCCAGCAAACTCTCCTGACCTAAACCCCATAGGGAATCTATGGAGTATTGTCAAGAGGAAGGTGAGAGACACCAGACTCAACAATGCAGATGAGCTGAAGGTCACTATCAAAGCAACCTGGACCTTCATAACACCTCAGCAGTGCCACAGGCTGATCACCTCCATGCCACACCACATTGATACAGTAATTAATCCAAAAGGAGCTCCGACCAAGTATTGAGTGTGTATATGGACATACTTTTCAATCGGCCAACATTTCTATTAAAAAACTTATTTTTTAAAATTAATTTTATGTAATATTGTAATTTTCTGAGAAAGTGAATTTGGGGTTTTCATGGGCTGTAAGACATAATCATCAAAATTAAAATAAACAAACACTTGAAACATATCACTCTGTGTAATGACTCTATATAATATATGGGTTTCACTTTCTGAAATGAGTGACACGAAATATTGAACTTTGTCATGATATTCTAATTATTTGAGAAGTACCTGTATGTGCTGGTACGTCTCAGTAAAATACAAATCTCATTTTTTATTGTTATATTAAAAAAACTTTCACGTTCTAATTTACTGAGATGCACTAGTAGACTGTCTTAACAGGAAAATAAATTGTGAGCTGCTTCATCTGTTGGATGTTAAACATTATCACAGTACCCCGGCAACCCAGACAGACCCATTATGATCTGGGCTCCCTCGGTTATCTGTTACCTCAGTGGAAACTTCAGTCAGTTGTTTTTTTTTTCCCCCCCACTCTGCACAGCGCATGCGCGCTGGGGGCTTAACATCGTTTTCTGCTTTTTTGGTTGAAATGCGGCAGTGGGTGACTGTGTGCCTCCGCCTGGATGCCTGGATGGTGACGCCACTACATTTCATAGAATAAGCTCCCATTGAAAAGGACTGCTAAGTTATCAATTAACTGTCAACTGATTTAATTTAGTCGACTAAATTCTTAGACAATTAATCAAAAGTCAATCATTAACATCCCTAGTCAGAGCAGTACAGAGTCTTTTTTTTTACTTTAGTTGTCAATACCACACTGTTTACTTGGCTGTAATGATGTGTGGGTAAGAGCACACATTAGTGAAGAACTGTTTCGGGCCTGTAATTATTTATTTAGCTATTATTTGTCAATTAATACAAGGTGGAATGATAAGATTAAATCTCCACAATGCAAGCAGGTGCTCTTTGTACTCCTGTGACTGAATACTGTGTATGTTTTTTGTGTTTTACTGCATACACCCTATTGCTGCTACTCAGTGTTTTGTAACTGCTACGAGTTCTGTTCAGTGACATCATGTGCATACCCTCTGTAATTTGGATGAGTTATCGGAGTTTGCGGGACACAAAAGGAGAGGAGGTGGCTGAGAACCGGGAGTATAGTGGCTAATGGCTAACAGGCTGAGGAAAGAGGTAAAAATAAATGAGGGGATTGTTTGTTTTTGAAGGGCAGATAATGTAAATGTGCATGTTATCAGATATTTCTCCCAGCCCAATAATGGCGCCTTTAACATTAGCTAAAGTATAATTAGCGAGCTTGTTAATGACATAGTAAATGACAGTTTGACTACAGTAAAGTTCAACACAATTTTAGAGGCAGCCTTCAAATAAAGTTGTCCCATCTCTGATGGATAATTTTACAGGATTTTTCACAGTATGTATTATCAAAAGCCTAGAAAAATCTAAAGCTAAAGAATTCGCCATTATAGCTGTATAGTTCTCCAAGTGATTTTCCTCTGACCACATATTAATTTCTGGCTGGTAGTCATTATTTCACCCAATCCTCTTGTTCTCCTGGTCTCTAGGATGTCTGACGGGTTCATACAGTGGGGGGAAAAAAGTATTGTCAGCCACCAATTGTGCAAGTTCTCCCACTTAAAAGATGAGAGAGGTCTCCAATTTTCATCATAGGTGTACCTCAACTATGAGAGACAAAATGAGAAAAAAAAATCCAGAAAATCACATTGAAGGATTTTAAATGAATTAATTGGTAAATTCCTCGGTAAAATGGGTATTTGGTCAATAACAAAAGTTCATCTCAATACTTTGTTATATACCCTTTGTTGGCGATGACAGAGGTCAAACGTTTTCTGTAAGTCTTCACAAGGTTTCCACACACTGTTGCTGGTATTTTGGCCCATTCCTCCATGCAGATCTCCTCTAGAGCAGTGATGTTTTGGGGCTGTCGCTGGGCAACACGGACTTTCAACTCCCTCCAAAGATTTTCTATGGGGTTGAGATCTGGAGACTGGCTAGGCCACTCCAGGACCTTGAAATGCTTCTTACGAAGCCACTCCTTCGTTGCCCGGGCGGTGTGTTTGGGATCACTGTCATGCTGAAAGACCCAGCCACGTTTCATCTTCAATGCCCTTGCTGATGGAAGGAGGTTTTCACTCAAAATCTCACGATACATGGCCCCATTCATTCTTTCCTTTACACGGATCAGTTGTCCTGGTCCCTTTGCAGAAAAACAGCCCCAAAGTATGATGTTTCCACCCCTATGCTTCACAGTAGGTATGGTGTTCTTTCTCCTCCAAACATGACAAGTTGAGTTTTTACCAAAAAGTTCTATTTTGGTTTCATCTGACCATATGACATTCTCCCAGTCCTCTTCTGGATCATCCAAATGCTCTCTAGCAAACTTCAGACGGGCCTGGACATGTACTGGCTTAAGCAGGGGGACACGTCTGGCACTGCAGGATTTGAGTCCCTGGCGGCGTAGTGTGTTACTGATGTAGCCTTTGTTACTTTGGTCCCAGCTCTCTGCAGGTCATTCACTAGGACCCCCCGTGTGGTTCTGGGATTTTTGCTCACCGTTCTCGTGATCATTTTGACCTCACGGGGTGAGATCTTGCGTGGAGCCCCAGATCGAGGGAGATTATCAGTGGTCTTGTATGTCTTCCATTTTCTAATAATTGCTCCCACAGTTGATTTCTTCACACCAAGCTGCTTACCTATTGCAGATTCAGTCTTCCCAGCCTGGTGCAGGTCTACAATTTTGTTTCTGGTGTCCTTTGACAGCTCTTTGGTCTTGGCCATAGTGGAGTTTGGAGTCTGACTGTTTGAGGTTGTGGACAGGTGTCTTTTATACTGATAATGAGTTCAAACAGGTGCCATTAATACAGGTAACGAGTGGAGGACAGAGGCGCCTCTTCAAGAAGAAGTTACAGGTCTGTGAGAGCCAGAAATCTTGCTTGTTTGTAGGCGACCAAATACTCATTTTACCAAGGAATTTACCAATTAATTCATTAAAAATCCTTCAATGTGATTTTCTGGATTTTTTTTTTCCTCATTTTGTCTCTCATAGTTGAGGTGTACCTATGATGAAAATTGGAGACCTCTCTCATCTTTTAAGTGTGAGAACTTGCACAATTGGTAGTTGACTAAATACTTTTTTGCCCCACTGTCTTTATAAGGCTGTGGTCCCTCATATGAATACAGACTTATATTTTTCACCTCTTCAGAGGCTAAACTACTGCAGATTTCCATTACTGATAGTGAGTAGAGTGATTTCTAGTTCCTCCACTAATGATGGCCTGGCTGCTTTTTTTTTTGACGAAGCACTGACACTCTGTTACAAAAAAAAAAGGCTTGAAAAGTTGTTCTAAGGCTCAAACAATCATATTTTTGTAATATTAATTCAATCATTTCTCAACATAGTAATTAACTGTTTTGGCCAATGTAGGAATTGCATTTTAATGAGTTCTCTATTTTTTGGCAGGTGGATGTGAAAACTACAGCTCTGGCCATGGCCATCACAGATTCTGAATTGTCAGATGAGGAGGCTTCCATCTTGGAAAGTGGAGGGTTCTCAGTGTCCAGAGCCACCACTCCTCAACTCACCGATGTATCTGAAGGTAGATCTAACTATTCTTGTCATTCTTCAGTCGGTGCCGTTATAGACACATTCGATGTCATGTCAGGTACAGGACCATCCATACATGAAGAGTTACTAAAAGACTAGGCAGTGTCAATTGTTCTGTTGCTAGAGCCTGAACGCCATGGAAATTATAATTAGGTTAAATGTTAGATTGAATCCCATACAAACAGGCAGCATGAAAGCAAGCCATTGTTGTCCGGGCTGCACACATTTTATCAAAGATTTCATTCCATTCCAACATTTCATTCCAGACAGTGGTGCCAGAGGGGTTCCAATTCATAGTAAGCTCAACATCCCCCACCAAATTCAGAGTGATTGAAACATAATGCAGAGATCCTAACCTGTTGTAATGCAAGGTGAGCGATGACAGCCATTTTAATCCTAATACTGGAGCACATGCTAATTGATTAACCTCATCGTACTAGCTCTTACTGAAACTGTATACCACCACCATAAAACCTTTTCAGTACACTAGCTTTTAACTGAATACCTTCCAGACATTTAATGTTTTAATATGCATAACCAGGAGAAGCTGCAGTAATTGTTATATTAAACAGGCAACAGTTAGCAGTTACTTGCCAGATATAATACTTCCAATGAACAGCCACATACAGTCATGTGAAAAAATTAGGACACCCTATGAAAGCCTGTGTGTGTGGATTTTTTTTTTTTTTACATATTTGGACATATGGATTAGAAATATCAATTTTAACCATACTGGGAGATTCAAGTAATATAACTAAACAAAACTGAAGAAAAGATTTTTTTTTTAATTTTCTGTAAAATGTAATTCAAAAAACATGCAATTTCTGATGAGGAATAAATTAGGAAACCCCCCACATTTATTCCAACTTAAAATGGCTAAAATCACTCACAGGTGTATCACATCAGATGCACATCATTAGAACATCGTTACTCAGCATTTAATAAGGAGGCTTGTCCTATTTAAACCTCAGACATTTAGTTTGGTGTGCTACTGACTGTTGAAGTAAGAATGAACACCATGATGAGATTGAAAGAGCTGTCTGAGGCCTTCAGAAAGAAGACTGTAGCAGCTTATGAGTCTGGTAAGGGATTTAAAAAGATCTCAAGAGAATTTGAAATCAGCCATTCTACTCTCTGGAAAATGGTCTACAACTTGAGAACATTCAAAACAACTGCCAACATGCCCAGGTCTGGCTATCCAAGCAAGTTCACCCCGAGAGCAGACTGCAAGATGCTGAAAGAAGTCTTCAAAAACCCTAAAATATCATCACAGGACCTATAGCAGGTTCTTGCTACTGTTGATGTGAAAGTGCATGCCTCTACAATCAGAGACTGCACAAGTTTAACTTGGATGGGAGGTGTGCCAGGAGGAAACCTGTGCTGTCTAAGAGAAGCATGAAGGCCAGACTGAAGTTTGTCAGAGAGAACGTAGACAAAGACCAGGACTTCTGGAATAATGTTCTTTGGACAGATGAGTCTAAAATTGAATTATTTGAACACCAGAACAGAGGACGTGTTTGGCATACACCAAATACAGCATTCCAGGAAAAGAACCTCATACCAACTGTGAAGCATAGAGGTGGAAGTGTCAGGGTTTGGGAATGCTTTGCTGTAGCAGGACCTGGCCAGCTCACAATCATAGAATCCACCATGAATTGTGCGCATGCGCACGCAGCGACCAGCAGCTTGGTGATATTGTGCGTGTGTGTGTTTTTTGTACTTTTTTACGTTTTTAGAAAATCCTCTGTGTCGTTTCTGCCCTGGAGCGTTGGTGGAATATATGGCGAACAGCTCCCTGGTATCTGCAACATGGATTTCCTGTCATATCTCGCACTACTGCTTTCTGTGCTGTGGCTCTTTGTCTCTGAGGTAAACGCGTTCGGCTCCATGGCGAGCAGAATAGCGGGCAGAATACAATATTCCAGGGACGTGTTGCTGCGCTTTAACACAGCTGGTGCAGAGTCTCTGATTGCGCCCAGATTTCAGCTGCCGGACTTTATTTTGAGAGACGGACACAGCGGTGAAAAAAGAAGCGGCAGGAGGAAGCGTGGAAGACGTGGAGGTGTGAAATTGCGCCTTAGGAGACGTCAGTTTGGTAACATTCCTCTTCCTTCGATCATTTTTGGGAATGCACAGTCTGTGAGAAACAAGGTGGAGGAAATTCAAGGCAACGTACGTTACCAGAAGGATTTTAAGAACTGCTGCGTCATGGCTTTCACTGAATCTTGGCTTACTGCGCATGATCGAGACGCAGACCTGTGGATTGACGGCTTTGGAGCTCCGCTGCGCTCGGATCGGCAGGAAGAGGTAACGGGGAAACGTCAGGGGGGCGGAGTATGTTTATACATTAATAAGCAGTACTGCACATCTGTCACGGTCAGAGAGCGCATCTGTACACCCCATGTGGAGCTGCTGTCTGTGTCGCTTCGCCCCTTTTATTTGCCTCGAGAGTTTCCCCAACTTTTCATCACAACTGTGTACATTCATCCGAGGGCAGACGCTGACTCCGCCTCCAGCACCATCTCTGATGTGATCCAGCGGCTGCAGTCAATTTCTCCAGAGGCGCCAAACTTCATTCTTGGGGATTTTAACCATGTTTCTTTAAAGAAGACACTTAAAAACTTTCATCAGTATGTCTCCTGCCCAACCAGGCGAAAAAAGACATTGGACCTGTGCTATGGATCCATAGAGAGGGCCTATAAATCACTCCCCCTTCCTCCTTTAGGATCATCAGATCACAACTGTGTTCATTTGCTGCCCACATATAAAACTGCTCTCAGAAGAGGCAAGGTGGAGATGAGAGACATTGATGTGTGGACAGAAGATTCAGAGCACAGCCTCCAGGAATGCTTTGACTGTACAGACTGGAAGATGTTCATAATGGCCTGCGGGGATGATTTGGACTCTCTGGCTGAGCTCACATGCTCATACATGGCTTACTGTCAAAATAAGTTTGTTCCACGTAAAAGTGTCAAAATATATCCCAACAACAAACCATGGGTTACTAAATCAGTTAAATCCTGCTTACAGAGGAAAGCACTTGCCTTTAAACAGGGGTCTGTTTCTGCGCTACAGGTTGCCACTAAGGAGCTAAAGGCCGAAATTTTAAGAGCAAAACAGAATTATAAATCAGAATTGGAAAGCAAGATGGCAGCAAATAAACTTGGTTCGGCCTGGGCCAGTATGAAAAAAATTGCAGGCCTTCAGAGCACAGAGCGCAGTAATCGTGTGTTTTTAGATGGTTTTAGTTCAGACACAGAGCTGGCTAATGCTCTTAATTGTTTTTATGGTCGTTTTGACTCCTTTGATTTTAGCACAGAAATCCAAGATTTGAAACAGAAACTCAAAGACAATCAGCACTTTAATATTGAGATGCAGGATGTTGAAAGGGAGTTCCGCGCTGTAAAAGTGAACAAAAGTCAGGGCCCTGATAATATATGTGGACGCCTGGTAAAGTCCTGTGCACATGAACTGAGTCCTATATTTCACTACATTTTCAATAAGTCCTTACAGACACAACATGTGCCTAAGATCTGGAAAGATGCCGTGGTTGTTCCCGTTCCAAAATCCAGCTGTCCTAAAACGGTAAATGACTTTAGACCAGTTGCTTTGACTTCAATTTTAATGAAAATTTTTGAAAAACTGGTCAGATGTGAGGTCCTAAAGCAGACTGAACATGCATTGGATCCTCTGCAGTTTGCCTATAGGCCTCACAGAGGAGTGGAGGATGCCACTGTCACTCTGTTTAACATGCTTTTTAAACATCTGGATTTTAATGGGACACACGCCAGGCTTTTATTTGTGGACTTTTCTTCTGCCTTTAATACAATCCAACCTCATATTTTAGTTGAAAGGCTCCTGCAACAATTTGATTTAAGCAATAATCTGGTGGGTTGGATTCTGGATTTCTTAACCAACAGGACGCAGAGAGTAAGGGTCAATGGCACATTGTCTGACCTAAAGTGCTCTTCTACTGGCTCTCCTCAGGGGTGTGTGTTGTCACCACTACTCTTCATCCTGTACACAAACATGTGTCGGAGCAGACATGACAACAGACACATTATAAAGTATGCTGATGACTCAGTCATTGTCAGTCTCCTCCAGGATGGTGAGAGTGGCCACGGCCCAGTAGTTGATGACTTTGTTCACTGGTGTGAGGATTCCTACCTGCAGCTGAATACAACAAAAACGAAAGATATGATTATTGACTTTAGGAGGAAAACTCCCAGGCACAAAGTCACCATACTAAAAGGCCAGACCACCGAATGTGTACAATCGTACAAATATCTTGGGACGATTATTGATAGTGGATTGAACTTTGAGGTGAACTGTGAAAGGGTGTGCAAAAAGGGTCAGCAAAATTTGCATTGTTTGAGGAAACTTGCACGCTTCCAAATTGACCGAACCATAATGACTATGTTCTATCGGGCTTTTATTGAATCTGTTTTATCCTTTTCTTTAATGTCATGGTTTGGTCAGATAAAACTGAAACAGAGGAAATCCTTGGATCAGGTAGTCAGATGGTCCAGTCGTTTGCTTGGTGAGTCACAGCTGAGCCTGACATCCCTGTACACCAGACAAGTACAGAGGATGGCCGACTCGATTTTAAATGATGACTCCCACCCTTTGCACTGCAACTTTCAGCTTCTTCCCTCCAGACGGAGGTTTGCTGTCCCAAAAAGTAGAACCCAGCGCTACAAAAACAGCTTTGTCCCTGCTGCTGTCAAAGAGTTGAACAAGCTATAAAAATTATATTGTACATATTTTATATTTACCTATTTTGTAAGATGTGTGCCTGTGTTTGTGTCTATGTTGAATGTAATTGTGGCTTGTAAATATGGATGTCACCAACTGCAAAACAAATCTACTTACGGGTACAAATAAAGTAACCTGAACCTGAATTCTACAGTGTATCAGAGGGTGCTTGAGGACCACGTGAGACCATCTGTAAAAATAATTAAAGCTGAAGCAGAACTAGACCCTGCAACATGACAGTGACCCAAAACATACCAGTAAATCCACCAAGGACTGGCTAAAAACTAAGAAATGGAGAGTCCTGGAATGGCTGAGTCCAAGCCCAGATCTTAATCCCATTGGGATGCTGTGGGATGACTTGAAACGGGCTGGACATGCAAGAAACCCCTCAAACATCCCACAGCTGAAAGAATTCTGCATTGAGGAGTGGGGCAAATTTTCCTCAGACCGATGTCAGAGACTGGTACATGGCTACAAGAAGCGTCTCACTGAAGTTATTTCAGTCAAAGGGGGTAACACTAGCTATTAGGTGGTAGGTTGTCCTAACTTTTTCCTTGGTCAGAATACACATTTTTGTTGGTATCTTTTGTTTAATGAGTAAAACTAGAAAAGCACTCGGAGAGCGCAGACCTCTGCCAAGCGCCACAGTTCCCCCCCATACAGTGTTTGTGTGTACATTTTCAGATTCCTTGACCATGAAAACATATGACTAGCAATTGGATTCACAATGATAGGATTAGTGGTTCAGTAGTAAAAGCATTACCTCCTTGGCGGAGGTAATAAACTGAAGTGTTGGTGTTGTCCATCTCCTCCACTGAAAGCAGCACTCAGGGCTTCACTGACGGATGCAAATTGGGTAGACAGGTTGCCGTGGGTTTTATATTGGGGTTGCGCTCCACGGCAAAAGAGGATTTAGAAGCTTCCCCGGCAGAGAACTTGTTTGTGTGCAGCCCCTATGGCTGCCCAGGGAATTTCTGCCAAATAATCCGGCGCCAGACAGCTGCCCGTCTCAGCTTTTGCAGCATAGCGCAAACACAGGCACGCTGCCGGGCCCTGCCCACCACTGTTTTCCGCGTGCTTTTGTGCCTAAAACTTTGAAGAACGCGGAGTTTGTGTTCGCCAGACACGACGACCAGCGCCCTCCATTGCGCCTGCGCACATGTTGAAAATGGCCGTATCTCACAATGTTAAAGAATCCTTTAAAAAATTCCTGTATCCAGACGGTGATCCAGATCATCCCCAAAATTTAATCAGTTCTTCCTTGTACCATTTCCAACAACGCCTGAAAGTTTCATCGAAATCCGTCCAAAACCTTTTGAGTTATCTTGCTAACCAACAGACAGACAGACAGACAAACAGACAAACGCTGGCAAAAACATAACCTCCTCCTGGCCTGCGGCCTGGCGGAGGTAAACAAGGTTAATTTTTGTTATTTACCTGCAATTAAATTGCCTTCTTTTCCTGAGATAAATAAAACCAAGGTTAGACATCAATATGTGAACATTTCTTAATGAAGAATTGAATATTTATTGGAGTGTCCTAATTTTTTTCACGACTGTAGCTACACACAAACAAATTTTTAAAAAGCCAATTTTTAAAAAAAGAAAAAAAAAAACCTTCTAACCTGTTAAATCGGTGTTTTCTTCTTCTCAAACGTTCTCATATTTGTTCCAACAATTTTTCCATACCCTGCAGGTATCATTAAGGTAGACATGTGAATCCCCCATAGACCACCTGTGATCCAGCAGACTGAGCAGTCTTCATTTTGTTTACCTTTATTAAATTGTTTGCTGACTAGTAGTGCCTTCTAAGGCATGACACAGGTGAAAGTTCAGAAATTCTGAATCACTACAAAGAGTTGTGAGTGCAAAATATTTATTATGTTAGCTTGTTTAGATGCTTCGTAGATCAGGTAGTTGTTCATCTCCAGCTTTAAGCTTCTTGAACCTTATCCCAAACTGGCATTGATGCCCAGTGAATATTGCATGCAGTATTTAAATGATGATGGTACTACAATAGCAAGCAAGTTTTTTTTTTTTTTCCACATACAGTATATATACATACATCAGTGATACAATGCATTTGACATGCATTAAGCATGATGATACAGAAAGAGCAATGGCAAGATTATCATGTAGAAACTAGGGTTGGGAATCGCGAGCTCCCTCGCGATTCAGTTTGATTCGCGATGCTTTAGTCGCAATACGATCCTATCACGATTCAACGATAATCACGCTATTGTGTTATCGAGTACCGCCATACCATAGCTTTCAAATTTTTTTTCACCTTATTCAGCCTCAAATCGTGTCCCAAAGTAAAACTGTTGACATCTCTTTCTTATAATAAAGTATTCTTAAGGCTTCATTTTCCACAGAGACGTGTCTCTTCACACAAGGAGGGCGGTGGACGGTGCTGTTTGGAATAGATTCCTACTCCAGCTGTGTTTGACTCTGGACTCTTTTAAAAAGCAGCTGAAAACTTTTTTTTTGTTTGAGGAGGCTTTCTGTTGAGTTTCAATTTAACTGCTTTTTAATGGCAAATCTTCATTCATCTTCTTCTTCCGCTTAATCCTTTTCGGGTCGTGGGGGGGCTGGAGCCCATCCCAGCATCTTTGGGCGAGAGGCAGGGTACAGCCTGGACAGATCGCCAGTCCATCGCAGGGCCAACACAGAGAGACAGACAACCATTCACTCTCAGTCATACCTAAGGACAATTTAGAATCCCCAGTTTGAGGCCAATTAACCTAACTTGCATGTTTTTGGCATGTGGGAGGAAACCAGAGAAATCCCGGAGTAAACCCACACAGACACAGGGAGAACATACAAACTCCACACAGATCACTGTTGGTCGGGGGCTGGGATCGAACCCAGGACCCCCCGGCCAAGGGTGAGTTGCTGTGCTGCCGCAGTGCTAACCACTCCGCCACCACGCTGCCCTAATGGCAAATCTGATATTTTTAAATTAATAATGGCATTAATTATTAATAAAATAATGGCAAATCTGATATTTTTAAATTATTTTAATCTTGTGTTTTAACTTGTTTTTGTGTTTTTAAATTATTCTTATCTATCAGATTCCTTATATTTTATTTTATTGTACAGCACTTTGTGACTATGGGTGCGTCCCAATTCACCCCTTGGCCCTGCCCCTCCGTTTTGGGCATTCATTGCGAATGTGCAAAATGGAGGGGTAGGGCCAAGGGGTGAATTGGGATGCACCCCAAATGTCTCTGAAAAGTGCTTCATAAATGAACATTATTTAATTTTTCTCCAGCGCTGCTCGCAAGCTCCATGCCAGTGTGTTTTTAGCTTAGCCATTGCTAATGCTGCTCCAAGATGTTTGCTGGCCCCCTTATTTTTCGTGCAGCACTTATTGCGGCTTGTGTGTTATGCCAAGATCTTTCCTTCCATCTTCTATCTATAAATTCACGAAGTCTCTGTGTGTGTGTGTGTGTGTGTGTGTGTGTGTGTGTGTGTGTGTGTCCGTCTGTCTGTACATCTGTTCCATGCATATCTCTTAAACTGTTCCTCAGACTGACCTAAGGTTTAATACGTGTTATCCTGAGGTTACGAGGGTGTGCATCCCCTGAGTATGGAGTCGCTCAGTCAAAATATGTCATTTTTATCAATAAAAGTTTAGCCACCGTTCTGTCTCTCTTCATGCCCTGGCTTCAAGAAGTGTGGGCGGGGTTTTGGATTGACTTCGTGCTGATTGGATAATACGTGGCATCACGGTCATGCTGATTGGACAGTACATGGCATCACGACCTGTCAGTCACCACAGTGTTCCCTGGACAAAACAAGGAATTGAAAGTTAGAAAGATAGAAAAAGATAATACTGAAGATTTAGTGCTTAAAAAAATTATACCATAAAGTTGCCATGATTGCGTAGGTCTAAAGGATAATTTGCCAGATGTGGAGAATGAAGTGTGCAAGCAGACTTGGCGGAGCGTTACTGGGGACCGGGTCTGACAAATCAACCGGGAGAAGCCGGAAGAAGCAGCGGCCAGACACGACCTGGCTCAAAGGCATGCTAACTGATGGTGATTAAAAAAAGTTATTTTTAATAAAGTGGAAAAAAGATAATGCATGAAGTGTGCTTTTGCCTTGAGGCTGATTTATCATGGAAAACAACTGAGCTCTGTGGTTCGAGTGATCAGCTGATTGGATCCACCCGTGTTCTGACATTTTGGCATATCTATAGACCAGCTGATATACATACAGGAGAATTAAAATGGCATTTCTCTCTCTCGCTCCAGTGGTGTGCGCAGTATAAAAAAGAAAAGGAATAAGGCTGGAAAAACAACAATAGCAGTCCATGTGCAGAAATGCTACCCATAGTGCAAATAGCAACAAAAGATAGACTTCAGGTTTAATGCTTAAAAAATTATACCGTAAAGTTGCCGTGATTGCATAGGTCTAATGGATAATTCGGCATGAAGAACACGAGGTAGGCGGGGGGAGGCCTGGCGGGGAAGCAGCAGCTGAACCGGTGGATCAGTCTTTCGCAGGCACATGGGTAAAGCAGCAGCCAATGGGTCTCAAATATTTGTAAACATGTCCTGTTATATAGTACTGCATGGGTTTACTGATGTTACACAGAATAAATTCAATATTACACTAAACTCCATCACTGAACAGTGATATAAACTAAACTAAAATAATTATAATGATGACTCAACAACTCCCATTCCCCAAAGTGCAAGATACACTATAATCTTGAATATAAGTCATAAAAGATCACACAAATAAGTGATCTGACAAACAAACAAGGGATCTGAAACAGTCGCTAATATTGGATGTCCCATTCATTGTCAATATTTAGGTATTCTGTAATTAATATTCACACAGTCAAATAAATCTTAGTGCCATTTACTCGCTTTTATATTTGTCAAAGTCTAACATGTGATACATATACATGTGATACATATACACTTTCAAACACAGCCTACATTTGCGCCTGTAAAGCGTGATTGGGATACCTGTTTCAGACAGGAATACTTGCGTTCTACAGGCAATGCACTAGTTGTAAAATCCAAAAAAGGCCAAACATTTGAACTAACTGCTTTCTAACTTTCAAAGCTGGTTGCACATCTCACGAGACAAGACATGACTCCCATTGACAATGGGCACTTTTGCGCCATCTGGCTGCAAAACTCACGAGACAAGCTATGACTTCACTTGACTGGGTGCTTACTTTGTGCCATCTAGTGGACTCAAAATGCAATTGGTTGAATACCCAAGAGCGTATGCAGCGTTTACATGAATATACATAATAAAAGATTTATCCTTGCATTTAGGGATTGGTGCATCATCGTTGGTGTCAAGTATCGCAGTCCATTCCTGAATCAGTCTTTTGTCCCACCCCTAATAGAAACTTGCACCAAGAAACTGCAGAAACTGCACCAATGAACATTTGAGACATCTGCTGAGATGTTAAGCGACTAATTTATACTCACTCATTTCAGTCATTCCCATCTTAATCAGTTACCCTGCAGAACAGTCCATGGACTCCTATGAAATCATTTTTCTATGATTGAACCAGTAATTTTAAAATACTGTATTCTGAGTTTTGGACACCGTTATGGAAAGGACAAGTTTAAAAAAAAAGAACAAAAACTAAAGCTGGAAAATGTGGCATTTATAAATGGAAGTGGCTATTGATACATAAGCTTTAGCCCAATACACATTGGCTCTTGCTACGGAAGAGTTGATCAATTTGACAAAACCTTTTCAGATCAACTTCAAGCCAGTTACAGCTGTGGCTTAGGTAAATAGTATGGTAGACCTGTGATTGGAAGGTTGCTGGTTTGAGTCCTGCTTTCAGCGCCTTGACCACACCGTTTAATTTGATATGAGATGGAATTTAGAATTAAAATTAAAAAGCTAGCTTTAGGATTTGGGAGTAGGTAAGGTTAAAAAGGTACTGAATATATTAATTAAAATTTTGAAACCAATAAATGCCTCAGATTTCCATACCTGTAGCCTGCTGCCTTTAAGATATGCATTAGTTGAACATACTGGCCAATCAGATTCGAGCCCTATCTGTAGCAAGAATTCATTGGTTATGATTCTGTATCTATAGCCACTGCTGTTATACACGTGTGGACAAAATTGTTGGTTCCCCTCTGTTAATGAAAGAAAAACCCACAGTGGTCTCAGGAATAACTTGAATCTGACAAAAGTGGTAATAAATAAAATTCTATGAAAATTAACCAATGAAAATCACACAATACTTTTGAACTGTGGTTCAACAGAATTACTTTAAAAAACAGGCCTGAACAAAAATGATGGTACCCCTAGAAAAGATTGAAAATAATGTGACCATAGGGACATGTTCAACCAAAGTGTGTCCTCTAATTAACATCACAGGTGTCTACAAACTTGTAATCAGTCAGTCAGCCTATTTAAAGGGTGACAAGTAGTCACTGTACTGTTTGGTGACATGGTGTGTACCACACTAAACATGGACCAGAGGAAGCAAAGGAGAGAGTTGTCTCAGGAGATTAGAAAGAAAATTATAGACAAGCATGTTAAAGGTAAAGGCTATAAGACCATCTCCAAGCAGCTTGATGTTCCTGTGACTACAGTTGCACATATTATTCAGAAATTTAAAATCCACGGGACTGTAGCCAACCTCCCTGGACGTGGCCGCAGGAGGAAACTTGATGAAAAATGCAAGACGGATAATACGAATGGTAACAAAAGAGCCCAGAACAACCTCTAAACACATTCATGGTGAACTCCAAGGTCAAGGTACATCAGTGTCAGATCGCACCATCTGTCGTTGTTTGAGTCAAAGTGGACTTCATGGGAGACGACCAAGGAGGACACCACTGTTGAAAACAAATCATAAAAAAGCCAGACTGGAATTTGCCAAACTGCATGTTGACAAGCCACATAGCTTCTGGGAGAAGGTCCTATGGACAGATGAGACAAAACTGGAACTTTTTGGCAAGGCACATCAGCTCTATGTTTACAGATGCAAAAATGAAGCATACCAAGAAAAGAACACTATCCCTACTGTGAAACATGGAGGAGGTTCTGTTATGTTCTGGAGCTGCTTTGCTGCATCTGGAACAGGGTGTCTTGAATCTGTGCAGGGTACAATGAAATCTCAAGGCTATCAAGGTATTCTAGAGAGAAATGTGCTGCCCAGTGTCAGACAGCTTGGTCTCAGTCGCAGGTCATGGGTCTTGCAACAGGATAATGACCCAAAACACACAGCTAAAAACACCCAAGAATGGCTAAGAGCGAAACATTGGACTGTTCTAAAGTGGCCTTCTATGAGCCCTGATCTAAATCCTATTGAGCATCTGTGGAAGGAGCTGAAACATGCCGTCTGGAGAAGGCACCCTTCAAACCTGAGACAACTGGAGCAGTTTGCTCATGAGGAGTGGGCCAAAATACCTGCTGAGCGGTGCAGAAGTCTCATTGACAGTTACAGAAATGGTTTGATTGCAGTGATTGCCTCAAAAGGTTGTGCAACAAAATATTAAGTTAAGGGTACCATCATTTTTGTCCAGGCCCCTGTTTCATGAGTTTGTTTTTTTAAAATAATTCTGTTGAACCACAATTCAAAAGCATCGTCTGATTTTCATTGGTTAATTTTCATAGACTTTTTATTTATTCCCACTTTTGTCAGATTCAAGTTATTTCTGTGACTATTGTGGGTTTTTCTTTCATTAACAGAGGGGTACCAACAATTTTGTCCACGTGTGTAACTTATAGTACAACCCACCATAATAACAGTAGGTAAAAATTACCTAAAACAGCAATACAAAATTGACAGTATGTTAGTATATGCATGATATTCCCTTTCACAGCTGTGTTGGAAGAGCAGTTTGGACAGCATATTTGCATATGCTCCTGTGAACACACTGAGCAGAAGTTCCACAGAGAGGCATACAGTGGTGTGAAAAAGTGTTTGCCCCCCACCTGATTTCTCATTTTTTTTGTATGTTTGTCACACTTAAATATTTCGGGTCATCAAACATATTTAAAAATTAGACAAAGATAACACAAGTAAACACAAAATGCAGTTTTTAAATGAAGGTGTCTATTATTAAGGGGAAAAAAATCCAAACCTACATGGCCCAGTTTGAAAAAGTGATTGCCCCCTAAGCCTAATAACTGGTTGGGCCACCATTAGCAGCAACAACTGCAATCAAGCGTTTGTGATAACTGGCAATGAGTCTTTTACAGCACTGTGGAGGAATTCTGGCCCACTCATCTTTGCAGAATTGTTGTAATTCAGCCGCATTGGAAGGTTTTCGAGCATTAACCACCTTTTAAGGTCATGCCACAGGATCTCAGTCGGATTCAGGTCAGGACTTTGACTAGGCCACTCCAAAGTCTTCATTTTGTTTTTCTTAAGCCATTCAGAGGTGAACTTGCTGGTGTGTTTTGGGTCATTGTCCTGCTGCAGAACCCAAGTGCGCTTCAGCTTGATCTCACGAACAGATGGCCAGACATTCTCCTTCAGGATTTTTTGGTAGACTGCAAAATTCATGGTTCCATTTACCAAAGCAAGTCTTCCAGGTCCTGAAGCAGCAAAACAGCCATAGACCCTCACGCTGCCACCACCATATTTTACTGTTGGTATGATGTTCCTTTTCTGAAATGCTGTTACTTTTACGCCAGATGTAATGGGACACATACCTTGAAAAAAGTTCAGCTTTTGTCTTGTCAGTCCACAGAGTATTTTCCCAAAAGTCTTGGTGATCATCAAGATGTTTTCTGGTAAAACTGAGATGAGCCTTTATGTTCTTCTTGCTCAGCAGTGGTTTTCATCTTGGAACGCTGCCATGCAGGCCATTTTTGCCCAGTCTCTTTCTTATGGTGGAGTCATGAACACTGACCTTAACTGAGGCAGGTAAGGCCTGCAGTTCTTTGGATGTTGTTGTGGGGTCTTTTGTGACCTCTTGAATGAGTGGTCGCTGCGATCTCGGGGTAATTTTGGTCGGCTGGCCATTCCTGGGAAGGTTCACCACTGTTCCATGTTTTCGCCATTTGTGGATAATGGCTCTCACTGTGGTTCGCTGGAGTCACACAGCTTTAGAAATGGCTTTATCACCTTTTCCAGACTGATGGATCTCAATTACTTTTTCTCTTGTTCCTGAATTTCTTTGGATCACAGCATGATGTCTAGCTTTTGAGGATCTTTTGGTCTACTTCACTTTATCAGGCAGGTCCTTTTTAAGTGGTTTCTTGATTGAGAACAGGTGTGACAATAATCAGGCCTGGGTGTGGCTAGAGAAATTGAACTCAGCTTTCCAAAGATGTGATAAACCACAGTTAATTTATGGTTTAACGGGGGGGATCACTTTTTCACACAGGGCCATGTAGGTTTGGATTTTTTTTTACCCTTGATAATAAACACCTTCATTTAAAAAACTGCATTTTGTGTTTACTTGTTATTTTTGTCTAATATTTAAAGTCCAAATGTCACGTAATTTTTTTTTTTTTCCAAATGCCAACGAGTTTTGATAAAATACACATAGCTTAAACTAAATATTCATACTGGAGACCATATCACCCACCCGTATTTACATAATTGCACAAAATACACCAGGTGAAGGCCCCGCCTTGCTCACTGGCTTGTGACAGCCAATCCAGACCGCGGCCATGTTTTTGACGTCACAAATTTAACCCTGGCTGCCCTGCCGTATCCACATTCACACTTATCAACATTGGACAATCATGACGGAAACTGACAGCGATTGTGAAGAAATTAGTTTAGTTTTGTCCTCTGGTGAATCGGACTTGGAATTCGGGGAAGACGACACCCCAGATACTGATGACAGTGGTTCAGACAGTGACAGAGGCATAGAACCTTACAGGTTCGAGCCGTCCGAGACGGAATCAGATGCTTTGTCTGATGACAACAGTTCCGACGATGACCAGAGAGCAGAACCAGTGGAAAATGTTATTGAATTGGACATTAATCGCCTCCAGAATGTTGAATGGTAAGCCAAAAGAAATCTGTGATGTTTAATAAATTAACTATAACCACCGGCAAAATTGGGAAGCCGAAGGGGGTCTGTCGAGGGCGCCCCATAAATATCGATTTTTCGGAAGCCATTATTATGACGATACAGTGAGGCGCTAGCTTACAGTAGAACCCTTTCTTTCCTCATTCAGTTGTAGCAACAAAATCAAGGATGAAATGGAAGTAATTGTGGAAAATGACTTGTATTAAAATCCCCAGGATCGTGTGTATAGGGCCATAACCAGGAATGTTCCTTTCTCACTGTAGACGAATTAGAAATCTAGCTTGTTGTTTTGTACGCCAGCTTCAAGGTTTGATAACTAGAAATAATTGGGAAAAAACTATGTCTCTAGCACATGGCACTTCATGGGGAGGGCTTGAAAGTTCTATTAATAAACAAAGACAACATGAATAATGCAATGGATCTTTTCACTTTATTTTACATGAGTTCTGCAAGGCATTTATGAGGTGGATATGGTGTAAATAATATGGACAGGATGTGAACACATTATTGAATATTATATATATTGTTACAAAATTTATAAAAGCTCACAATTGCAATATCAACAAACCTGTGCTTACAATATCAACAAACAAGCATATTTATGTATACATGCATTCAGAAAATATTTGCAAATTCTTGTACTTGAATTTTTCAATAGGTGCACCTGTGAGTGTTGCCAAGCAATGCCAACAGTGGAGGAGAGCCGCTGCTGTCAAGAAATTGACCAGATCAGAATGAGAATGGAGGCGCATACCTGTCAAGTGATACGTTTTCACCGTATTTTAATACGGGGAAAATGCAATTTTAGCAAATACGGGCGTATTGCCATTTCTGTACGCCCAAAAGAAAAATATACGGGAAAAAAAAATTATTGAGTGTGTTGAGGAACACGTCGTGTGTGTGACCCCCACAGCTAGGGGGCTGGCAGAGCGCTCAGCGTGAGCTATTCTCACTACAGTGAGAAGTGTGGACTCAATCATTAGGCTGATGGACGGGGCGGGCAGAGCGCTCAGCGTGAGCTATTATCACTACAGTTAGAAGTGTGGACTCAATCATTAGGCTGATGGCCTCACACTTTCTACTGTTCTGCGGCTCCGGAACAGAGAGGAATCGCCTTCCAAATCCAGAATTCTGCTTTTTTTATTTTGAGCAGGACGCTGAGTTGTGTTGTTATTGTCAAATATCCATGAATCCTTAAAATATTTGACAATAACAACACGAATTACATTTAAAACATTTCCCAGAAAAGTGTCCCTTATTACCCAGCCGTCCCTTATAGCCCCGTTTTACGGTGCCATCCAGCAATACGATAGATGATTTATTTCTAAGGATAAAATTGTTGGTCGTTGTTACGTTGGTAATGAGGGGTAACTAAGAACAAAAATAGTGATTGCCTTCCACAAACAAAGGAAAAAAACTGTCTATGTATTAAAAATATGCGGTGCCTCTTCCAGTCTCCATATAAACAATCAATCGGGATACCCCAAGCATCAAACTAAGGTACAATCTGTTTCGTCCCTTCCGCCTTCTTCCCCAGGCGATTCCGGGGGCCCTGAGTGGTAACGTCAGGCCAAGCGCGGCAGTTTTAAATTAACGAATGTTCCAGCGTTACTGAAGCATATGCATCAAGACCCGAACGGATCGGTTCCCTTTTATATCTAGTTTCAAACATTTTAAGGACCCTATTACGTGACATTTGGACTTTAAATCTGTTTGATGATCTGAAACATTTAAGTTTGACGTTTGACAAACATACAAAAAAATGCGAAATCAGGAAGGGGGCAAACCCTTTTGCACACCACTGTGAATGAGGCTTTACCTGCAGTCCACCCGGCTGCTGTCCAGTCGGGGTGCACACTGTTCCTCCAGCACCACACACCTTGGTTTCCCCGTCCAACGACACTCCACAGTGAGCGTATTATGAGAGCAAGCAGTGCAGTCTGTCTCCATTTCCCTATCCGACAACACTCCACCACTGGTGTGGAGAGAGTAGCGAGGTGCGTGAGATTGGATCCGAGGTGTGCTTGATTCCTCCCTCAGTGTACACCTCTAGGAGATTATGTGTACGGATTAAAGTAAAGAAATGTAACTAGAGGGCACTCAGAGACCGCATACCTTTGCTAAGGCTGCGTCCCTCCCTCCCTTTGTCCTCCCCTCCGTCCTTTTGTCCGCCCATATTGCCATCCATCTGTACATTGCGAGATAAGGCCTTGACAGAGGTATGCACTCATGGATCACCTCCAGCATTGAGTTCGTTTCTGGGCCAAGGGCCACCTCTGGTGAAAATGTCATCCAAATCCATCTGAGTTTTTGCATGATCCTGCTAACAGACAGAGAAACGGTAGCAAAAACAATATGGCTACATTATAATAACAAGACTGTCATAAATGTGTTGACCATACATTGGGGGCTGGGCAGTTCCACTTTAAATCAGCATCTTGGTTTATTGAATCTGTCAGGTTGGTTTTCATTTGTTTTTTTTTCCTCCTGTCTTCTCCCTTAAAGTTTACTGACAAGGTTCATAATTATTAAGCAATATTACACATCAGTTCAGTGTCATATCACTGCAGTGTGTAGTAAAGGAGCATAATAAAACAGGCCTATTGTGATTTCACAAACAAAAAAAATTAAACATTGTCCAGTGCTGAAGTTTACTGTGTTTACATACCGTGCGGGTCATGTGGCTCGCATCCTTGTCTGCCGGGGTTCTGTCGATTTGTGCTGCCCTATCAAAAAATGCTACCGGTAGCGCCAATCAACAGCAGAGTCCCATCGATTTATGCTGCTTTGTCAAAAACTGCTACCGTTGCTTATCGGTACAATTTGTGTATATTCTGCAGATCATATAAATGTTTAATGTTATTGGAGTTATTTTTGATCAAGATCTGGTTTTTAATTCACATATTAAACTTGTTTCTAAGACAGTATGTAATATCATTTGCATAATATTGCGAAGTTTAGGAGCATCTTGTCTCAGAGTGATGCTGAGAAACTAATCCACGCTTTTGTTAGCTCTAGATTAGATTATTGTAACTCTTTATTATCAGGTTCCCCTAAAACATCTCTAAAAAGTCTTCAACTGATCCAAAATGCTGCAGCAAAAGTTTTAACAGGTACGAGAGCAATCATATCTCTCTGGTTCTGGCCTCCCTTCATTGGCTTCCCATAGAGTTTAGAATTAAGTTTAAAATGCTTCTTTTCACTTACAAAGCTCTAAATAATCAGGCCCCTTTTTATTTAAAAGCTCTGATACTACCCCAATTTCCTAACAGAGCACTACACTCCCAAAATGCAGGGTTACTTGTAATACCTAGAATCTCCAAAAGTACAATGGGAGACAGAGCCTTCAGTTATAAGATAAGATAAGATAAGCCTTTATTAGTCCCACAATGGGGAAATTCCAGGATTGCAACAGCACAGGGATAGCAATCAGAAGGCAAGAAAAAAACAAGAGCAGCGAGTATACATATGTACATTTAAACATAAATATATAGACACACGATGCGGAGCATTGCAGCTAGATGGAATAAATATATAGATATATAAACACACAGTGTGGAGCATTGTAGCTATTATCGTATTCTGATCATTTTCAAACTTCTCCTCCTCACCTAGAGTCCCTTCATGCACTTGCTCCACAGTACCTATCTGATCTCCTCCATGTTCGCCACCCCTCTTGGAACTGTTGGTCTGCTGACCTAAGTCTCCTCTCCATTCCCCGTACTTGCAGGAGAACCTTGGGGATAGCTATTATTGTAGCTATTATCAAGCGCCTCTCCTGTGGAACCAGCTGCCAATCTGGATTTGGGAGTCAGACTCTATCTCTATTTTTAAGAATAGGGTTAAAACCTTCCTTTTTGATATACCCTATAATTACGGAGGGATCATGTGCCCCTGAACCCTCCCTTAGTTATGCTGCTAATGGGTTTAGACAGCCGGGGGACCTCCAACAATGCACTGGGCTTCACTCCTTTCTTCACTCTCAATGAAATATTTTTGCTGGTCATTAACATCTGTTTGTTCTCTCCCATAGATTGAGTCCCCGTCATGCTGTTTGCTCTCTACATGTCTGTTCTTTTCTTCTTCTTCTCTATCCCCTCACCCCCCCCCAGCCAGTCGCAGCAGATGACTGCCCCTCCTTGAGTCTGGTTCTGCTTGAGGTTTCTTCCTGTTAAAAGGGAGTTTTACCTCTCCACCGTCACCAAGTGCTTACTCACAGGGGATCACCTGATTGCTGGGGTCTTTCTGCAATTGTGGGGATTTCCCCTACAGTTGAAAGTGCTATGTGATGACTGTTGTTGTGAAATGGCGCTATATAAATAAAGTTGAATTGAATTAATGTTGCACTGGCTCCGCGTTATCATTTTCAAACTTCTCCTCCTCACCTACAGTTCCTTCATGCACTTGCTCCACAGTACCTATCTGATCTCCTCCATGTTCGCCACCCCTCTTGGAACTGTTGGTCTGCTGACCTACACTACCGTTCAAAAGTTGGGGGTCACTTAGAAATTCCTTATTTTTGAAAGAAAAGCACTTTTTTTCAATGAAGATAACTTTAAACTAATCAGAAATACACTCTATACATTGCTAATGTGGTAAATGACTATTCTAGCTGCAAATGTCTGGTTTTTGGTGCAATATCTACATAGGTGTATAGAGGCCCATTTCCAGCAACTATCACTCCAGTGTTCTAATGGTACAATGTGTTTGCTCATTGCGTCAGAAGGCTAATGGATGATTAGAAAACCCTTGTACAATGATGTTAGGTCTGCAATGCTGTAATTGCTGCAAATGGAGGATTCTTTGACGAAAGCAAAGTTTGAAGGAAAAAATTATTAATTCAAATACAAATCATTATTTCTAACCTTGTCAATGTCTTGACTATATTTTCTATTAATTTTACAACTCATGGTGGTAAATAAGTGTGACTTTTCATGGAAAACACAAAATAATTGTCTGGGTGACCCCAAACTTTTGAACGGTACAGTAGTGTAGGTCTCCTCTCCATTCCCCGTACTTGCAGGAGAACCTTGGGGAACAGGGCCTTCTTTGTGGCAGCTCCTACCCTGTGGAACTCGCTCCCTCTGACAGTTCGCCAGGCACCAACCTTGGAGTCTTTTAAATCCAGGCTGAAAGGACACTTGTTCCTGCAAGATTTTCCTGGCTAACTTGTTTTACGTTGGGGGCGGCGGCTGTGGCACAGGTGTAGTGCGGCCGACTACTGATTGGAGGGTCAGGGGTTCGATTCCCGCTCTGTCTGTAGTCTTCATGTCGACGTGTCCTTGAGCAAGACACTGACCCCCCCAGATGCTCCTGGTGGGTCAGGCCAGCGCCTGTGTATGGCAGCACTGCCGCCATCAGTGTATGAATGCATGTGTGAATGGGTGGATAGCAGGATGTGTAAAGCGCTTTGGACATCTAGAGATGAGAAAAAACGCGAAGTGAACGTCATTTACCATTTGTTTGTGTCTATTGTTAGTTTTGTTTGGAAAGCGACCTTGAGTTTCTTGAAAGGCACTATATAAAACAAAATTATTATCATCATTGTATTTAGTCCATAATATTCAGTTTAGTTATTTAATTTCTTTGCTCCATCAGATTGGTGAATTTATCATAAACTTTACACTGCATTCAAATTATTATGCAAATGGGATTTTAGTGTCCTAAACATTCAATATTTTGTTTTTCAATTAAACTCGTGGATGGTATTGTGTCTCAGGGTTCTTTGGATCACTGATATCAATCTCAGACACCTGTCATAATTAGTTTGCCAGGTGAGCCCAATTAAAGGAAAACTACTTAAGAAGGATGTTCCACATTATTAAGCATGCCACAGGTTTCAAGCAATATGGGAAAGAAAAATGATCTCTCTGCTGACGAAACGCGTCTAATAGTGCAGTGCCTTGGACAAGGGGTGAAAACATTAGTTCACAAAAATTTAAGTGTGATCATCGCACTGTGAAGAAATTTGTGGCTGATTCAGAGCACAGACTGGTTCGTGTAGCTCGAGGCATAATGAGGAAGGTTTCTGCCAGACAAATTCATTGGATTAAGAGAGCAGCTGCTAAAATGCCATTACAAAGCAACAAACTGGTATTTGAAGCTGCTGGTGCCTCTGGAGTCCCACGAACGTCAAAGTGTAGGATCCTCCAGAGGCTTGCAGTTGTGCATAAACCTACTATTCGGCCACCCCTAACCAATGCTCACAAGCAGAAACTGTTACAGTGGGCCCAGAAGTACATGAAGACTAATTTTCAAACAGTCTTGTTTACTGATGTGCCATCGTGCACATCTTGCAAAGAAAATCAAGCAGAAACGTTCCAAAAACTCACAAGTTCAATGGATGCAAGAATTGTGAAGGTTATATCAAAGGCATTAACATGTAACTTGGCCTGTTAAGATGTTTTTGATTGAAGTAGCTTTTGATTTCAGTAACTATGACCTCCTAATGCTGCAAATTGAACAAATGACAATTTTCAATTTATAACTAATAAAATGTTTTGAAATGCTGTTGCGCATAATAATTTGGAACAGTGCACTTTTTTTTATTTTTGCAAAAAAAAAATTATCATTGGGAGGTTTGTTCAATAAAATTTTAATTATGCACTAATGGTTGATGACTTAAATTATACTGACTGTCATTTGCATCGACTATTTAGGAAAATCAGAGCCAAATATCATTTGCATAATAATTTGGAACGCAGTGTAAAAATTCCCATTTCTGTATGTGAAACATTATTTTCACTAACTACAAACAATATCATTTATTTATTGTTTAATTTCCAATACCCACTTACTGTAAATTACTTTTCTGTTCAGTTCATTAGTTTCCAGCAAAACTATGGAGATAAATTTGTGATCAGAAAGTGGAAAATATTATGTGAAGACCAGTTGAAGACTGGAACCAAGGAGCTTAAAAAAAGGAGGGAAATGAAGATCACCTTTTACCTTGTGGGAGTAGGTCAGTAGTGCTCTCCTCTGTGTGGCTGTGGTGTAAAACTATCTTATCAAATACAGGAAAGAAATTTCACAAAGCTTTTTCCTGAAACTAACTGTACACAAGAGGGTGATACTGTATGAGCTACAAATCAATCTGAGATTGTAAGGAATAGTTGGCGTTACTCCGTGTACATTCTGAACATTTTCATATACCAGTATTCTCCATCAGATAATGCTCCCAGTTAAAAATACTCCTAGTTATAAAAACAAAACTTTCTCCAGCATTAGGCTACAGCTCATTCATGAGCTTGAGTCTCCTTTGTTTCAAAAATGCACATAAATTCGGAGGTGCATGGCCCTATGGCGTGGCCACTCACGTAACTTCGCCGCAACTCCGTGGACACGTCTTAAAGGGGCAGTACATGAAAAGTGCAATATAAATATATAAAATATTGAAATTCCTGGATCCAGATCACCACCAAAATCTAATCATCTGTTCCCCTTGCCATGACAAACCTTTTCTGAAAATTTCATCAAAATCCTTTCATAACTTTTGGAGTGATGTTGCTAACATTAATGTCTAAACTGCTGGCAACAAAAGTGAGTACATTCCTAAGTGAAGTTTTTAAATGAAGATGTTTATTATTAAGGGTAAAAAAAAATGCGAACCTACATGGCCCTGTGTGAAAAAGTGATTGCCCGAGATCCATCGGTCTGGAAAAGGTTATAATGTGGAGAGTGTGTGTGAAATGAGGAGGCAGGTTTACGAACAGACGAAGTTTATTACACTCTCTCATCAGTCATACACAGAAAAAGCATGAAACAACCAAGCACTGTTTCTCCTTTTATCCCAACCACTCATCTCACATCTGCATGACACTTCACATGACATTTAACATCACAATACATTCCCCTTAAACCCCCCGACTCCTCCTTCCTGCCAACTCCCCATAATGTCCCTGACTATTGTCCTCCTACATTCAACCTCTGCATCCTGACTGAGACGCTGTCTGCTGACTCACCCAAGTCTCTACACCCCCCCACCCCACCCCCAGAGAGAGTTTCAGTCCTCACACCTTTTGGGCTTCAGTCTCCTCCCATATCTGCTGGTAACGGGGGTTTCTGTGCCAGCGGGGGAATGCTGGAAGCGTGTCTGACTGTGGGTGGGCCATGGCGGGGGGGAGGGGGGACTCCGCTTTGCCCGTGTGGCTGTTCTGGTGAATCGTTTGCCTGGGGATTTCTCAGTGGGGGTCTTCCACGCCGAGTGGCCCGAGCCAGCAGCACTTGCTCGTCCGCCACTACAAAGGCGGGCTTAAGTCTGTCTATGCGTGTTCTCTCCCGACGACCCCCCAAGTCTAACAGAAAATGCTTGTTGCCTGTTTCCAGCACTCTGAACGGGCCATCATAGGGTGGGCGCAATGGAGGGCGGTGAGCATCGTGCCTGATGAACACGAACTCCGCATTCTTCAAAGTTTTTGGCACAAAAGCGCATGGAAAACAGTGGTGGGCTGGGCCCGGCAGCGTGCCTGTGTCTGCACTATGCTGCAAACGCTGAGACGGGCAGTTGTCCGGTGCGGGATTATCCATCCATCCATCCATCCATCTTCTACCGCTTTTCCGGAGGTCCGGGTCGCGGAGGCAGCAGTTCAAGCAGAGAAGCCCAGACTTCCCTCTCCCCAGCCACCTGCTCCAGCTCTTCAGAGGGAATACCAAGGCGTTCCCAGACCAGCTGGGAGACATAGTCTCTCCACCGAGTCCTGGGTCTGCCCCGGGGTCTCCTCCCAGTGGGACGTGCCTGAAACACCTCAAGTGGGAGGCGTCCAGGAGGCATCCTAATCAGATGCCCATACCACCTCAACTGACTCCTTTCAGTGTGGAGGAGCAGCGGTTCTACTCTGAGCCTCTCCCGGATAACTGAGCTCCTCACCCTATCTCTGAGGGTGAGTCCAGCAATCCTACGGAGAAAGCTCATTTCAGCCGCTTGTATCCGCGATCTCGTTCTTTCGGTCATTACCCAAAGCTCGTGACCATAGGTGAGAGTAGGAACATAGATTGACTGGTAAATCGACAGCTTTGCCTTAGAACTAAGCTCCCTCTTCACCACAACAGACCGGTACAACGTCCGCATCACTGCAGATGCGGACGGTGCGGGATTATCTGGCAAAAATTCCCCTGGCAGCCGCAGTGGCTGAGAAAAAACAAGCTCTGCCGGGGAAGCCTCCAAATCCTCTTTTGGTGCGGAATGCAACCCCAATAAAACCCACGGCAACCGGTCCACCCAATTTGCATCCGTCAACAAAGCCCTGAATGCTGCTTTCAGTGACCTATGAAAACGCTTGCATAACCCATTGGCCTGTGGGTTGTACGCGGTTGTGCGATGAATTGCAACACCCAGGCTGCGGGCCATCGCGGACCAAAGGTCGGAAACAAACTGCGGGCCCCTATCGGACGTGATGTCCGACGGGATTCCAAAACGTGCCACCCATGTTGTCAAAAAAGCGCGCACCACGTCCGTGGACGTGGTTGCCGCCAGTGGGACTGCTTCTGGCCAGCGTGTGGTGCGGTCCACCACTGTCAGAAGGTGCGTGCACCCCTGCGATGGCGGGAGGGGGCCCAGGAGGTCCACGTGAACATGGTTGAATCTTTTAGCCAGTATACTAAACGGCTCCAAAGGAGCCTTCGTGTGTCTGTGCACTTCGGCTCGTTGGCACGCTACGCAGGCTGCAGCCCACTCTTTCACTTGTTTGTGCAGGGCTGGCCACACGAACTTTGCTCCCACCATTTTGACTGACGCGCGCACTCCTGGGTGCGCCAGAGCGTGAACTGACTCAAACACACGTCGGCACCACGCAACCGGGACCACCGGGCGTGGGCGTCCCCTGGAGATGTCGCAGATTAGGGGGGGGCTTGCCGTCTTGCAGCACTCTGCTCTCGAGCCTTAACCCTGTTGGTCCAGACTGGAGCGTTACGAGGGTGTGCATCCCCTGAGTATGGAGTCGCTCAGTCAAAATATGTCATTTTTATCAATAAAAGTTTAGCCACCGTTCTGTCTCTCTTCATGCCCTGGCTTCAAGAAGTGTGGGCGGGGTTTTGGATTGACTTCGTGCTGATTGGATAATACGTGGCATCACGGTCATGCTGATTGGACAGTACATGGCATCACGACCTGTCAGTCACCACAGTGTTCCCTGGACAAAACAAGGAATTGAAAGTTAGAAAGATAGAAAAAGATAATACTGAAGATTTAGTGCTTAAAAAAATTATACCATAAAGTTGCCATGATTGCGTAGGTCTAAAGGATAATTTGCCAGATGTGGAGAATGAAGTGTGCAAGCAGACTTGGCGGAGCGTTACTGGGGACCGGGTCTGACAAATCAACCGGGAGAAGCCGGAAGAAGCAGCGGCCAGACACGACCTGGCTCAAAGGCATGCTAACTGATGGTGATTAAAAAAAGTTATTTTTAATAAAGTGGAAAAAAGATAATGCATGAAGTGTGCTTTTGCCTTGAGGCTGATTTATCATGGAAAACAACTGAGCTCTGTGGTTCGAGTGATCAGCTGATTGGATCCACCCGTGTTCTGACATTTTGGCATATCTATAGACCAGCTGATATACATACAGGAGAATTAAAATGGCATTTCTCTCTCTCGCTCCAGTGGTGTGCGCAGTATAAAAAAGAAAAGGAATAAGGCTGGAAAAACAACAATAGCAGTCCATGTGCAGAAATGCTACCCATAGTGCAAATAGCAACAAAAGATAGACTTCAGGTTTAATGCTTAAAAAATTATACCGTAAAGTTGCCGTGATTGCATAGGTCTAATGGATAATTCGGCATGAAGAACACGAGGTAGGCGGGGGGAGGCCTGGCGGGGAAGCAGCAGCTGAACCGGTGGATCAGTCTTTCGCAGGCACATGGGTAAAGCAGCAGCCAATGGGTCTCAAATATTTGTAAACATGTCCTGTTATATAGTACTGCATGGGTTTACTGATGTTACACAGAATAAATTCAATATTACACTAAACTCCATCACTGAACAGTGATATAAACTAAACTAAAATAATTATAATGATGACTCAACAACTCCCATTCCCCAAAGTGCAAGATACACTATAATCTTGAATATAAGTCATAAAAGATCACACAAATAAGTGATCTGACAAACAAACAAGGGATCTGAAACAGTCGCTAATATTGGATGTCCCATTCATTGTCAATATTTAGGTATTCTGTAATTAATATTCACACAGTCAAATAAATCTTAGTGCCATTTACTCGCTTTTATATTTGTCAAAGTCTAACATGTGATACATATACATGTGATACATATACACTTTCAAACACAGCCTACATTTGCGCCTGTAAAGCCTGATTGGGATACCTGTTTCAGACAGGAATACTTGCGTTCTACAGGCAATGCACTAGTTGTAAAATCCAAAAAAGGCCAAACATTTGAACTAACTGCTTTCTAACTTTCAAAGCTGGTTGCACATCTCACGAGACAAGACATGACTCCCATTGACAATGGGCACTTTTGCGCCATCTGGCTGCAAAACTCACGAGACAAGCTATGACTTCACTTGACTGGGTGCTTACTTTGTGCCATCTAGTGGACTCAAAATGCAATTGGTTGAATACCCAAGAGCGTATGCAGCGTTTACATGAATATACATAATAAAAGATTTATCCTTGCATTTAGGGATTGGTGCATCATCGTTGGTGTCAAGTATCGCAGTCCATTCCTGAATCAGTCTTTTGTCCCACCCCTAATAGAAACTTGCACCAAGAAACTGCAGAAACTGCACCAATGAACATTTGAGACATCTGCTGAGATGTTAAGCGACTAATTTATACTCACTCATTTCAGTCATTCCCATCTTAATCAGTTACCCTGCAGAACAGTCCATGGACTCCTATGAAATCATTTTTCTATGATTGAACCAGTAATTTTAAAATACTGTATTCTGAGTTTTGGACACCGTTATGGAAAGGACAAGTTTAAAAAAAAAAGAACAAAAACTAAAGCTGGAAAATGTGGCATTTATAAATGGAAGTGGCTATTGATACATAAGCTTTAGCCCAATACACATTGGCTCTTGCTACGGAAGAGTTGATCAATTTGACAAAACCTTTTCAGATCAACTTCAAGCCAGTTACAGCTGTGGCTTAGGTAAATAGTATGGTAGACCTGTGATTGGAAGGTTGCTGGTTTGAGTCCTGCTTTCAGCGCCTTGACCACACCGTTTAATTTGATATGAGATGGAATTTAGAATTAAAATTAAAAAGCTAGCTTTAGGATTTGGGAGTAGGTAAGGTTAAAAAGGTACTGAATATATTAATTAAAATTTTGAAACCAATAAATGCCTCAGATTTCCATACCTGTAGCCTGCTGCCTTTAAGATATGCATTAGTCGAACATACTGGCCAATCAGATTCGAGCCCTATCTGTAGCAAGAATTCATTGGTTATGATTCTGTATCTATAGCCACTGCTGTTATACACGTGTGGACAAAATTGTTGGTTCCCCTCTGTTAATGAAAGAAAAACCCACAGTGGTCTCAGGAATAACTTGAATCTGACAAAAGTGGTAATAAATAAAATTCTATGAAAATTAACCAATGAAAATCACACAATACTTTTGAACTGTGGTTCAACAGAATTACTTTAAAAAACAGGCCTGAACAAAAATGATGGTACCCCTAGAAAAGATTGAAAATAATGTGACCATAGGGACATGTTCAACCAAAGTGTGTCCTCTAATTAACATCACAGGTGTCTACAAACTTGTAATCAGTCAGTCAGCCTATTTAAAGGGTGACAAGTAGTCACTGTACTGTTTGGTGACATGGTGTGTACCACACTAAACATGGACCAGAGGAAGCAAAGGAGAGAGTTGTCTCAGGAGATTAGAAAGAAAATTATAGACAAGCATGTTAAAGGTAAAGGCTATAAGACCATCTCCAAGCAGCTTGATGTTCCTGTGACTACAGTTGCACATATTATTCAGAAATTTAAAATCCACGGGACTGTAGCCAACCTCCCTGGACGTGGCCGCAGGAGGAAACTTGATGAAAAATGCAAGACGGATAATACGAATGGTAACAAAAGAGCCCAGAACAACCTCTAAACACATTCATGGTGAACTCCAAGGTCAAGGTACATCAGTGTCAGATCGCACCATCTGTCGTTGTTTGAGTCAAAGTGGACTTCATGGGAGACGACCAAGGAGGACACCACTGTTGAAAACAAATCATAAAAAAGCCAGACTGGAATTTGCCAAACTGCATGTTGACAAGCCACATAGCTTCTGGGAGAAGGTCCTATGGACAGATGAGACAAAACTGGAACTTTTTGGCAAGGCACATCAGCTCTATGTTTACAGATGCAAAAATGAAGCATACCAAGAAAAGAACACTATCCCTACTGTGAAACATGGAGGAGGTTCTGTTATGTTCTGGAGCTGCTTTGCTGCATCTGGAACAGGGTGTCTTGAATCTGTGCAGGGTACAATGAAATCTCAAGGCTATCAAGGTATTCTAGAGAGAAATGTGCTGCCCAGTGTCAGACAGCTTGGTCTCAGTCGCAGGTCATGGGTCTTGCAACAGGATAATGACCCAAAACACACAGCTAAAAACACCCAAGAATGGCTAAGAGCGAAACATTGGACTGTTCTAAAGTGGCCTTCTATGAGCCCTGATCTAAATCCTATTGAGCATCTGTGGAAGGAGCTGAAACATGCCGTCTGGAGAAGGCACCCTTCAAACCTGAGACAACTGGAGCAGTTTGCTCATGAGGAGTGGGCCAAAATACCTGCTGAGCGGTGCAGAAGTCTCATTGACAGTTACAGAAATGGTTTGATTGCAGTGATTGCCTCAAAAGGTTGTGCAACAAAATATTAAGTTAAGGGTACCATCATTTTTGTCCAGGCCCCTGTTTCATGAGTTTGTTTTTTTAAAATAATTCTGTTGAACCACAATTCAAAAGCATCGTCTGATTTTCATTGGTTAATTTTCATAGACTTATTTATTCCCACTTTTGTCAGATTCAAGTTATTTCTGTGACTATTGTGGGTTTTTCTTTCATTAACAGAGGGGTACCAACAATTTTGTCCACGTGTGTAACTTATAGTACAACCCACCATAATAACAGTAGGTAAAAATTACCTAAAACAGCAATACAAAATTGACAGTATGTTAGTATATGCATGATATTCCCTTTCACAGCTGTGTTGGAAGAGCAGTTTGGACAGCATATTTGCATATGCTCCTGTGAACACACTGAGCAGAAGTTCCACAGAGAGGCATACAGTGGTGTGAAAAAGTGTTTGCCCCCCACCTGATTTCTCATTTTTTTTGTATGTTTGTCACACTTAAATATTTCGGGTCATCAAACATATTTAAAAATTAGACAAAGATAACACAAGTAAACACAAAATGCAGTTTTTAAATGAAGGTGTCTATTATTAAGGGGAAAAAAATCCAAACCTACATGGCCCAGTTTGAAAAAGTGATTGCCCCCTAAGCCTAATAACTGGTTGGGCCACCATTAGCAGCAACAACTGCAATCAAGCGTTTGTGATAACTGGCAATGAGTCTTTTACAGCACTGTGGAGGAATTCTGGCCCACTCATCTTTGCAGAATTGTTGTAATTCAGCCGCATTGGAAGGTTTTCGAGCATTAACCACCTTTTAAGGTCATGCCACAGGATCTCAGTCGGATTCAGGTCAGGACTTTGACTAGGCCACTCCAAAGTCTTCATTTTGTTTTTCTTAAGCCATTCAGAGGTGAACTTGCTGGTGTGTTTTGGGTCATTGTCCTGCTGCAGAACCCAAGTGCGCTTCAGCTTGATCTCACGAACAGATGGCCAGACATTCTCCTTCAGGATTTTTTGGTAGACTGCAAAATTCATGGTTCCATTTACCAAAGCAAGTCTTCCAGGTCCTGAAGCAGCAAAACAGCCATAGACCCTCACGCTGCCACCACCATATTTTACTGTTGGTATGATGTTCCTTTTCTGAAATGCTGTTACTTTTACGCCAGATGTAATGGGACACATACCTTGAAAAAAGTTCAGCTTTTGTCTTGTCAGTCCACAGAGTATTTTCCCAAAAGTCTTGGTGATCATCAAGATGTTTTCTGGTAAAACTGAGATGAGCCTTTATGTTCTTCTTGCTCAGCAGTGGTTTTCATCTTGGAACGCTGCCATGCAGGCCATTTTTGCCCAGTCTCTTTCTTATGGTGGAGTCATGAACACTGACCTTAACTGAGGCAGGTAAGGCCTGCAGTTCTTTGGATGTTGTTGTGGGGTCTTTTGTGACCTCTTGAATGAGTGGTCGCTGCGATCTCGGGGTAATTTTGGTCGGCTGGCCATTCCTGGGAAGGTTCACCACTGTTCCATGTTTTCGCCATTTGTGGATAATGGCTCTCACTGTGGTTCGCTGGAGTCACACAGCTTTAGAAATGGCTTTATCACCTTTTCCAGACTGATGGATCTCAATTACTTTTTCTCTTGTTCCTGAATTTCTTTGGATCACAGCATGATGTCTAGCTTTTGAGGATCTTTTGGTCTACTTCACTTTATCAGGCAGGTCCTTTTTAAGTGGTTTCTTGATTGAGAACAGGTGTGACAATAATCAGGCCTGGGTGTGGCTAGAGAAATTGAACTCAGCTTTCCAAAGATGTGATAAACCACAGTTAATTTATGGTTTAACGGGGGGGATCACTTTTTCACACAGGGCCATGTAGGTTTGGATTTTTTTTTACCCTTGATAATAAACACCTTCATTTAAAAAACTGCATTTTGTGTTTACTTGTTATTTTTGTCTAATATTTAAAGTCCAAATGTCACGTAATTTTTTTTTTTTCCAAATGCCAACGAGTTTTGATAAAATACACATAGCTTAAACTAAATATTCATACTGGAGACCATATCACCCACCCGTATTTACATAATTGCACAAAATACACCAGGTGAAGGCCCCGCCTTGCTCACTGGCTTGTGACAGCCAATCCAGACCGCGGCCATGTTTTTGACGTCACAAATTTAACCCTGGCTGCCCTGCCGTATCCACATTCACACTTATCAACATTGGACAATCATGACGGAAACTGACAGCGATTGTGAAGAAATTAGTTTAGTTTTGTCCTCTGGTGAATCGGACTTGGAATTCGGGGAAGACGACACCCCAGATACTGATGACAGTGGTTCAGACAGTGACAGAGGCATAGAACCTTACAGGTTCGAGCCGTCCGAGACGGAATCAGATGCTTTGTCTGATGACAACAGTTCCGACGATGACCAGAGAGCAGAACCAGTGGAAAATGTTATTGAATTGGACATTAATCGCCTCCAGAATGTTGAATGGTAAGCCAAAAGAAATCTGTGATGTTTAATAAATTAACTATAACCACCGGCAAAATTGGGAAGCCGAAGGGGGTCTGTCGAGGGCGCCCCATAAATATCGATTTTTCGGAAGCCATTATTATGACGATACAGTGAGGCGCTAGCTTACAGTAGAACCCTTTCTTTCCTCATTCAGTTGTAGCAACAAAATCAAGGATGAAATGGAAGTAATTGTGGAAAATGACTTGTATTAAAATCCCCAGGATCGTGTGTATAGGGCCATAACCAGGAATGTTCCTTTCTCACTGTAGACGAATTAGAAATCTAGCTTGTTGTTTTGTACGCCAGCTTCAAGGTTTGATAACTAGAAATAATTGGGAAAAAACTATGTCTCTAGCACATGGCACTTCATGGGGAGGGCTTGAAAGTTCTATTAATAAACAAAGACAACATGAATAATGCAATGGATCTTTTCACTTTATTTTACATGAGTTCTGCAAGGCATTTATGAGGTGGATATGGTGTAAATAATATGGACAGGATGTGAACACATTATTGAATATTATATATATTGTTACAAAATTTATAAAAGCTCACAATTGCAATATCAACAAACCTGTGCTTACAATATCAACAAACAAGCATATTTATGTATACATGCATTCAGAAAATATTTGCAAATTCTTGTACTTGAATTTTTCAATAGGTGCACCTGTGAGTGTTGCCAAGCAATGCCAACAGTGGAGGAGAGCCGCTGCTGTCAAGAAATTGACCAGATCAGAATGAGAATGGAGGCGCATACCTGTCAAGTGATACGTTTTCACCGTATTTTAATACGGGGAAAATGCAATTTTAGCAAATACGGGCGTATTGCCATTTCTGTACGCCCAAAAGAAAAATATACGGGAAAAAAAAATTATTGAGTGTGTTGAGGAACACGTCGTGTGTGTGACCCCCACAGCTAGGGGGCTGGCAGAGCGCTCAGCGTGAGCTATTCTCACTACAGTGAGAAGTGTGGACTCAATCATTAGGCTGATGGACGGGGCGGGCAGAGCGCTCAGCGTGAGCTATTATCACTACAGTTAGAAGTGTGGACTCAATCATTAGGCTGATGGCCTCACACTTTCTACTGTTCTGCGGCTCCGGAACAGAGAGGAATCGCCTTCCAAATCCAGAATTCTGCTTTTTTTATTTTGAGCAGGACGCTGAGTTGTGTTGTTATTGTCAAATATCCATGAATCCTTAAAATATTTGACAATAACAACACGAATTACATTTAAAACATTTCCCAGAAAAGTGTCCCTTATTACCCAGCCGTCCCTTATAGCCCCGTTTTACGGTGCCATCCAGCAATACGATAGATGATTTATTTCTAAGGATAAAATTGTTGGTCGTTGTTACGTTGGTAATGAGGGGTAACTAAGAACAAAAATAGTGATTGCCTTCCACAAACAAAGGAAAAAAACTGTCTATGTATTAAAAATATGCGGTGCCTCTTCCAGTCTCCATATAAACAATCAATCGGGATACCCCAAGCATCAAACTAAGGTACAATCTGTTTCGTCCCTTCCGCCTTCTTCCCCAGGCGATTCCGGGGGCCCTGAGTGGTAACGTCAGGCCAAGCGCGGCAGTTTTAAATTAACGAATGTTCCAGCGTTACTGAAGCATATGCATCAAGACCCGAACGGATCGGTTCCCTTTTATATCTAGTTTCAAACATTTTAAGGACCCTATTACGTGACATTTGGACTTTAAATCTGTTTGATGATCTGAAACATTTAAGTTTGACGTTTGACAAACATACAAAAAAATGCGAAATCAGGAAGGGGGCAAACCCTTTTGCACACCACTGTGAATGAGGCTTTACCTGCAGTCCACCCGGCTGCTGTCCAGTCGGGGTGCACACTGTTCCTCCAGCACCACACACCTTGGTTTCCCCGTCCAACGACACTCCACAGTGAGCGTATTATGAGAGCAAGCAGTGCAGTCTGTCTCCATTTCCCTATCCGACAACACTCCACCACTGGTGTGGAGAGAGTAGCGAGGTGCGTGAGATTGGATCCGAGGTGTGCTTGATTCCTCCCTCAGTGTACACCTCTAGGAGATTATGTGTACGGATTAAAGTAAAGAAATGTAACTAGAGGGCACTCAGAGACCGCATACCTTTGCTAAGGCTGCGTCCCTCCCTCCCTTTGTCCTCCCCTCCGTCCTTTTGTCCGCCCATATTGCCATCCATCTGTACATTGCGAGATAAGGCCTTGACAGAGGTATGCACTCATGGATCACCTCCAGCATTGAGTTCGTTTCTGGGCCAAGGGCCACCTCTGGTGAAAATGTCATCCAAATCCATCTGAGTTTTTGCATGATCCTGCTAACAGACAGAGAAACGGTAGCAAAAACAATATGGCTACATTATAATAACAAGACTGTCATAAATGTGTTGACCATACATTGGGGGCTGGGCAGTTCCACTTTAAATCAGCATCTTGGTTTATTGAATCTGTCAGGTTGGTTTTCATTTGTTTTTTTTTCCTCCTGTCTTCTCCCTTAAAGTTTACTGACAAGGTTCATAATTATTAAGCAATATTACACATCAGTTCAGTGTCATATCACTGCAGTGTGTAGTAAAGGAGCATAATAAAACAGGCCTATTGTGATTTCACAAACAAAAAAAATTAAACATTGTCCAGTGCTGAAGTTTACTGTGTTTACATACCGTGCGGGTCATGTGGCTCGCATCCTTGTCTGCCGGGGTTCTGTCGATTTGTGCTGCCCTATCAAAAAATGCTACCGGTAGCGCCAATCAACAGCAGAGTCCCATCGATTTATGCTGCTTTGTCAAAAACTGCTACCGTTGCTTATCGGTACAATTTGTGTATATTCTGCAGATCATATAAATGTTTAATGTTATTGGAGTTATTTTTGATCAAGATCTGGTTTTTAATTCACATATTAAACTTGTTTCTAAGACAGTATGTAATATCATTTGCATAATATTGCGAAGTTTAGGAGCATCTTGTCTCAGAGTGATGCTGAGAAACTAATCCACGCTTTTGTTAGCTCTAGATTAGATTATTGTAACTCTTTATTATCAGGTTCCCCTAAAACATCTCTAAAAAGTCTTCAACTGATCCAAAATGCTGCAGCAAAAGTTTTAACAGGTACGAGAGCAATCATATCTCTCTGGTTCTGGCCTCCCTTCATTGGCTTCCCATAGAGTTTAGAATTAAGTTTAAAATGCTTCTTTTCACTTACAAAGCTCTAAATAATCAGGCCCCTTTTTATTTAAAAGCTCTGATACTACCCCAATTTCCTAACAGAGCACTACACTCCCAAAATGCAGGGTTACTTGTAATACCTAGAATCTCCAAAAGTACAATGGGAGACAGAGCCTTCAGTTATAAGATAAGATAAGATAAGCCTTTATTAGTCCCACAATGGGGAAATTCCAGGATTGCAACAGCACAGGGATAGCAATCAGAAGGCAAGAAAAAAACAAGAGCAGCGAGTATACATATGTACATTTAAACATAAATATATAGACACACGATGCGGAGCATTGCAGCTAGATGGAATAAATATATAGATATATAAACACACAGTGTGGAGCATTGTAGCTATTATCGTATTCTGATCATTTTCAAACTTCTCCTCCTCACCTAGAGTCCCTTCATGCACTTGCTCCACAGTACCTATCTGATCTCCTCCATGTTCGCCACCCCTCTTGGAACTGTTGGTCTGCTGACCTAAGTCTCCTCTCCATTCCCCGTACTTGCAGGAGAACCTTGGGGATAGCTATTATTGTAGCTATTATCAAGCGCCTCTCCTGTGGAACCAGCTGCCAATCTGGATTTGGGAGTCAGACTCTATCTCTATTTTTAAGAATAGGGTTAAAACCTTCCTTTTTGATATACCCTATAATTACGGAGGGATCATGTGCCCCTGAACCCTCCCTTAGTTATGCTGCTAATGGGTTTAGACAGCCGGGGGACCTCCAACAATGCACTGGGCTTCACTCCTTTCTTCACTCTCAATGAAATATTTTTGCTGGTCATTAACATCTGTTTGTTCTCTCCCATAGATTGAGTCCCCGTCATGCTGTTTGCTCTCTACATGTCTGTTCTTTTCTTCTTCTTCTCTATCCCCTCACCCCCCCCCAGCCAGTCGCAGCAGATGACTGCCCCTCCTTGAGTCTGGTTCTGCTTGAGGTTTCTTCCTGTTAAAAGGGAGTTTTACCTCTCCACCGTCACCAAGTGCTTACTCACAGGGGATCACCTGATTGCTGGGGTCTTTCTGCAATTGTGGGGATTTCCCCTACAGTTGAAAGTGCTATGTGATGACTGTTGTTGTGAAATGGCGCTATATAAATAAAGTTGAATTGAATTAATGTTGCACTGGCTCCGCGTTATCATTTTCAAACTTCTCCTCCTCACCTACAGTTCCTTCATGCACTTGCTCCACAGTACCTATCTGATCTCCTCCATGTTCGCCACCCCTCTTGGAACTGTTGGTCTGCTGACCTACACTACCGTTCAAAAGTTGGGGGTCACTTAGAAATTCCTTATTTTTGAAAGAAAAGCACTTTTTTTCAATGAAGATAACTTTAAACTAATCAGAAATACACTCTATACATTGCTAATGTGGTAAATGACTATTCTAGCTGCAAATGTCTGGTTTTTGGTGCAATATCTACATAGGTGTATAGAGGCCCATTTCCAGCAACTATCACTCCAGTGTTCTAATGGTACAATGTGTTTGCTCATTGCGTCAGAAGGCTAATGGATGATTAGAAAACCCTTGTACAATGATGTTAGGTCTGCAATGCTGTAATTGCTGCAAATGGAGGATTCTTTGACGAAAGCAAAGTTTGAAGGAAAAAATTATTAATTCAAATACAAATCATTATTTCTAACCTTGTCAATGTCTTGACTATATTTTCTATTAATTTTACAACTCATGGTGGTAAATAAGTGTGACTTTTCATGGAAAACACAAAATAATTGTCTGGGTGACCCCAAACTTTTGAACGGTACAGTAGTGTAGGTCTCCTCTCCATTCCCCGTACTTGCAGGAGAACCTTGGGGAACAGGGCCTTCTTTGTGGCAGCTCCTACCCTGTGGAACTCGCTCCCTCTGACAGTTCGCCAGGCACCAACCTTGGAGTCTTTTAAATCCAGGCTGAAAGGACACTTGTTCCTGCAAGATTTTCCTGGCTAACTTGTTTTACGTTGGGGGCGGCGGCTGTGGCACAGGTGTAGTGCGGCCGACTACTGATTGGAGGGTCAGGGGTTCGATTCCCGCTCTGTCTGTAGTCTTCATGTCGACGTGTCCTTGAGCAAGACACTGACCCCCCCAGATGCTCCTGGTGGGTCAGGCCAGCGCCTGTGTATGGCAGCACTGCCGCCATCAGTGTATGAATGCATGTGTGAATGGGTGGATAGCAGGATGTGTAAAGCGCTTTGGACATCTAGAGATGAGAAAAAACGCGAAGTGAACGTCATTTACCATTTGTTTGTGTCTATTGTTAGTTTTGTTTGGAAAGCGACCTTGAGTTTCTTGAAAGGCACTATATAAAACAAAATTATTATCATCATTGTATTTAGTCCATAATATTCAGTTTAGTTATTTAATTTCTTTGCTCCATCAGATTGGTGAATTTATCATAAACTTTACACTGCATTCAAATTATTATGCAAATGGGATTTTAGTGTCCTAAACATTCAATATTTTGTTTTTCAATTAAACTCGTGGATGGTATTGTGTCTCAGGGTTCTTTGGATCACTGATATCAATCTCAGACACCTGTCATAATTAGTTTGCCAGGTGAGCCCAATTAAAGGAAAACTACTTAAGAAGGATGTTCCACATTATTAAGCATGCCACAGGTTTCAAGCAATATGGGAAAGAAAAATGATCTCTCTGCTGACGAAACGCGTCTAATAGTGCAGTGCCTTGGACAAGGGGTGAAAACATTAGTTCACAAAAATTTAAGTGTGATCATCGCACTGTGAAGAAATTTGTGGCTGATTCAGAGCACAGACTGGTTCGTGTAGCTCGAGGCATAATGAGGAAGGTTTCTGCCAGACAAATTCATTGGATTAAGAGAGCAGCTGCTAAAATGCCATTACAAAGCAACAAACTGGTATTTGAAGCTGCTGGTGCCTCTGGAGTCCCACGAACGTCAAAGTGTAGGATCCTCCAGAGGCTTGCAGTTGTGCATAAACCTACTATTCGGCCACCCCTAACCAATGCTCACAAGCAGAAACTGTTACAGTGGGCCCAGAAGTACATGAAGACTAATTTTCAAACAGTCTTGTTTACTGATGTGCCATCGTGCACATCTTGCAAAGAAAATCAAGCAGAAACGTTCCAAAAACTCACAAGTTCAATGGATGCAAGAATTGTGAAGGTTATATCAAAGGCATTAACATGTAACTTGGCCTGTTAAGATGTTTTTGATTGAAGTAGCTTTTGATTTCAGTAACTATGACCTCCTAATGCTGCAAATTGAACAAATGACAATTTTCAATTTATAACTAATAAAATGTTTTGAAATGCTGTTGCGCATAATAATTTGGAACAGTGCACTTTTTTTTATTTTTGCAAAAAAAAAATTATCATTGGGAGGTTTGTTCAATAAAATTTTAATTATGCACTAATGGTTGATGACTTAAATTATACTGACTGTCATTTGCATCGACTATTTAGGAAAATCAGAGCCAAATATCATTTGCATAATAATTTGGAACGCAGTGTAAAAATTCCCATTTCTGTATGTGAAACATTATTTTCACTAACTACAAACAATATCATTTATTTATTGTTTAATTTCCAATACCCACTTACTGTAAATTACTTTTCTGTTCAGTTCATTAGTTTCCAGCAAAACTATGGAGATAAATTTGTGATCAGAAAGTGGAAAATATTATGTGAAGACCAGTTGAAGACTGGAACCAAGGAGCTTAAAAAAAAGGAGGGAAATGAAGATCACCTTTTACCTTGTGGGAGTAGGTCAGTAGTGCTCTCCTCTGTGTGGCTGTGGTGTAAAACTATCTTATCAAATACAGGAAAGAAATTTCACAAAGCTTTTTCCTGAAACTAACTGTACACAAGAGGGTGATACTGTATGAGCTACAAATCAATCTGAGATTGTAAGGAATAGTTGGCGTTACTCCGTGTACATTCTGAACATTTTCATATACCAGTATTCTCCATCAGATAATGCTCCCAGTTAAAAATACTCCTAGTTATAAAAACAAAACTTTCTCCAGCATTAGGCTACAGCTCATTCATGAGCTTGAGTCTCCTTTGTTTCAAAAATGCACATAAATTCGGAGGTGCATGGCCCTATGGCGTGGCCACTCACGTAACTTCGCCGCAACTCCGTGGACACGTCTTAAAGGGGCAGTACATGAAAAGTGCAATATAAATATATAAAATATTGAAATTCCTGGATCCAGATCACCACCAAAATCTAATCATCTGTTCCCCTTGCCATGACAAACCTTTTCTGAAAATTTCATCAAAATCCTTTCATAACTTTTGGAGTGATGTTGCTAACATTAATGTCTAAACTGCTGGCAACAAAAGTGAGTACATTCCTAAGTGAAGTTTTTAAATGAAGATGTTTATTATTAAGGGTAAAAAAAAATGCGAACCTACATGGCCCTGTGTGAAAAAGTGATTGCCCGAGATCCATCGGTCTGGAAAAGGTTATAATGTGGAGAGTGTGTGTGAAATGAGGAGGCAGGTTTACGAACAGACGAAGTTTATTACACTCTCTCATCAGTCATACACAGAAAAAGCATGAAACAACCAAGCACTGTTTCTCCTTTTATCCCAACCACTCATCTCACATCTGCATGACACTTCACATGACATTTAACATCACAATACATTCCCCTTAAACCCCCCGACTCCTCCTTCCTGCCAACTCCCCATAATGTCCCTGACTATTGTCCTCCTACATTCAACCTCTGCATCCTGACTGAGACGCTGTCTGCTGACTCACCCAAGTCTCTACACCCCCCCACCCCACCCCCAGAGAGAGTTTCAGTCCTCACACCTTTTGGGCTTCAGTCTCCTCCCATATCTGCTGGTAACGGGGGTTTCTGTGCCAGCGGGGGAATGCTGGAAGCGTGTCTGACTGTGGGTGGGCCATGGCGGGGGGGAGGGGGGACTCCGCTTTGCCCGTGTGGCTGTTCTGGTGAATCGTTTGCCTGGGGATTTCTCAGTGGGGGTCTTCCACGCCGAGTGGCCCGAGCCAGCAGCACTTGCTCGTCCGCCACTACAAAGGCGGGCTTAAGTCTGTCTATGCGTGTTCTCTCCCGACGACCCCCCAAGTCTAACAGAAAATGCTTGTTGCCTGTTTCCAGCACTCTGAACGGGCCATCATAGGGTGGGCGCAATGGAGGGCGGTGAGCATCGTGCCTGATGAACACGAACTCCGCATTCTTCAAAGTTTTTGGCACAAAAGCGCATGGAAAACAGTGGTGGGCTGGGCCCGGCAGCGTGCCTGTGTCTGCACTATGCTGCAAACGCTGAGACGGGCAGTTGTCCGGTGCGGGATTATCCATCCATCCATCCATCCATCTTCTACCGCTTTTCCGGAGGTCCGGGTCGCGGAGGCAGCAGTTCAAGCAGAGAAGCCCAGACTTCCCTCTCCCCAGCCACCTGCTCCAGCTCTTCAGAGGGAATACCAAGGCGTTCCCAGACCAGCTGGGAGACATAGTCTCTCCACCGAGTCCTGGGTCTGCCCCGGGGTCTCCTCCCAGTGGGACGTGCCTGAAACACCTCAAGTGGGAGGCGTCCAGGAGGCATCCTAATCAGATGCCCATACCACCTCAACTGACTCCTTTCAGTGTGGAGGAGCAGCGGTTCTACTCTGAGCCTCTCCCGGATAACTGAGCTCCTCACCCTATCTCTGAGGGTGAGTCCAGCAATCCTACGGAGAAAGCTCATTTCAGCCGCTTGTATCCGCGATCTCGTTCTTTCGGTCATTACCCAAAGCTCGTGACCATAGGTGAGAGTAGGAACATAGATTGACTGGTAAATCGACAGCTTTGCCTTAGAACTAAGCTCCCTCTTCACCACAACAGACCGGTACAACGTCCGCATCACTGCAGATGCGGACGGTGCGGGATTATCTGGCAAAAATTCCCCTGGCAGCCGCAGTGGCTGAGAAAAAACAAGCTCTGCCGGGGAAGCCTCCAAATCCTCTTTTGGTGCGGAATGCAACCCCAATAAAACCCACGGCAACCGGTCCACCCAATTTGCATCCGTCAACAAAGCCCTGAATGCTGCTTTCAGTGACCTATGAAAACGCTTGCATAACCCATTGGCCTGTGGGTTGTACGCGGTTGTGCGATGAATTGCAACACCCAGGCTGCGGGCCATCGCGGACCAAAGGTCGGAAACAAACTGCGGGCCCCTATCGGACGTGATGTCCGACGGGATTCCAAAACGTGCCACCCATGTTGTCAAAAAAGCGCGCACCACGTCCGTGGACGTGGTTGCCGCCAGTGGGACTGCTTCTGGCCAGCGTGTGGTGCGGTCCACCACTGTCAGAAGGTGCGTGCACCCCTGCGATGGCGGGAGGGGGCCCAGGAGGTCCACGTGAACATGGTTGAATCTTTTAGCCAGTATACTAAACGGCTCCAAAGGAGCCTTCGTGTGTCTGTGCACTTCGGCTCGTTGGCACGCTACGCAGGCTGCAGCCCACTCTTTCACTTGTTTGTGCAGGGCTGGCCACACGAACTTTGCTCCCACCATTTTGACTGACGCGCGCACTCCTGGGTGCGCCAGAGCGTGAACTGACTCAAACACACGTCGGCACCACGCAACCGGGACCACCGGGCGTGGGCGTCCCCTGGAGATGTCGCAGATTAGGGGGGGGCTTGCCGTCTTGCAGCACTCTGCTCTCCAGCCTTAACCCTGTTGGTCCAGACTGGAGCGTGCGCATGTCCATATCGCCAATCTGCTCCGCGGCCATGGCTGTATAATCTATCCCTACGCAGACCGGGGCCACTACTGCGCGCGAGAGGCAGTCCACCACCACATTCAGTTTACCCGACGCATGCTGAATATCGGTTGTAAACTCCGAGATCGCGGCTAGCTGTCTCTGCTGCCAACCTGACCATGGTTCCGAAACCTTGGCCATCGCGAACGTCAGTGGCTTGTGGTCCACGAACGCGGTGAAGCTGCGCCCTTCCAGCCAGAACTGGAAGTGGCGTATGGCCAGGTGGAGAGCCAGCAACTCCCTGTCGAACGCGCTGTATTTACGCTCACTGTCGCGCAAAACCCTGCTGAAAAAAGTGAGCGGCTGCCAAGAACCGGCGACGCGTTGCTCCACGACGGCCCCTATGGCCACGTCCGAGGCGTCAGTAGTGAGCACTATCCGGGCCGCCGGGTCTGGGTGCACCAACAGTGCGGCGTTTGCCAGAGCTGCTTTCACCTCAGAGAACGCCTGCTCTCGCTCCGGAGTCCATTCGACTCCATCTGCGGGTTTCCGTCTCTTGAGCGCGGTGTACAATGGCTGCATGAGTTGAGCTGCACGGGGGAGGAACCGGTTATAAAAGTTAACCACCCCCAAAAATTCTTGCAGCGCCCTGACCGTCTGAGGCCGGGGAAAATTCGCCACAGCGTGCACTTTGTCAGGCAAGGGTATCGCTCCCTCTGGTGAGACGCAGTGCCCCAAAAAGTCAATCCCCGTCACGCTGAACTGGCACTTAGCCGGGTTGATTATTAACCCGTGCTCCTCCAACCTCTGGAAAACCATCCTGAGGTGGGTTACATGTTCGTCTTCGGACGCACTGGCTACCAAGATATCATCCAGGTAGACTAACACAAACGGGAGATCGCGCAACGCCACATCCGTCATGCGCTGGAACGTCTGTGCTGCTCCTTTTAATCCGAATGGCCTGCGTAGAAACTCGAACAAGCCGAATGGAGTTATTACCTCCGCCAAGGAGGTTATGTGATCATCGGCGTTTGTTTGTCTGTTTGTTTGTTTGTTTGTTAGCAAGATAACTCAAAAAGTTATGGACGGATTTTCATGAAATTTTCACAGATTGTCAGAAATGGGGTATCCTACAGATGATTACGTTTTGGTGGTGATCTGGATCACCGTCCAGAAGAAAACCGCCATTACGGAAAATGCCATTTTCGTCAATAACTACTGAACCACTAATCCTATCATTGTGAATCCAATTGTTAGTCATATGTTTTCATGGTCAAGGAATCTGAAAACGTACACACAAACACTGTATGGGGAGAACTGTGGCGCTTGGCAGAGGTCTGCACTCTCTGAGTGCTTTTCTAGTTAACGCTGTTTTGAGTATGTCCTCCGCGCGCACTGGGACCTGGTGGTAACCGCAGACCAGGTCTATTTTAGAAAAAATGCGTGCTCCGGCGAGGTGAACTGAAAAATCCTAAATATGAGGAATCGGGTAGCGGTCGTGTGCTGTGGCGTTATTCAACCTGCGGAAATCACCGCACAGTCGCCACGACCCCTCAGCCTTAGGGACCATGTGTAGCAGGGATGCCCATGGGCTGTTCGAACGCCTGATGATGCCCAACTTTTCCAGGTTGGCAAACTCCTCGCGTGCTATGGCCAGTTTAGCTGCATCCAAGCGCCGAGGTCTTGCAAAAACGGGCGGCCCGGTGGTGGTGATAAAGTACTCCACCCTGTGTTTAGCGATGTCCGCCGAAAACGTCGGGACCGTGAGTGCTGGAAACTGAGTGAGCAGTGTGTGGAACTTACCGCCTGGAGCTGTGACGTTGGCTTGTGTTACTGGCCCGGCCCTTCGAGCTGTGCAGGGGAGAGAGTCAAAGGACAGTGCATTAACCAGGCGCCTGTTAGCAACATCAACTAGTAAACCATGTGCACACAGAAAATCAGCTCCCAGGATTGGGAAACTCAGTGCTGCTATGACAAAAGTCCACTCGTATGTACGGCCGTGTAGAGATAAAGCCAGTGTTCTCTCACCAAAGATCTTAATGTCCGAGCCGTTTTCCGCCACCAGCCCGGGGCCGCTGGGTCCTGCCAGCCAGTCGGCGTAGGTCGGCAGGATGATGCTCTTCTGGGCTCCGGTGTCTACGAGGAAACGCCCCCCTGAGCGCGAGTCCGTCACGTAGAGCAGCTTGTTCTCTTCGCCGGCGGTTGCAGCTGCTACCGACTGCCGGCCTTGGCGTTTCCCGAGCGCTTGAATTGGCACGGTGGCGCACATCTGTGTGCGTTCTCTCCGAAGCGGCGGTGGTAGAAGCAGAGCGTGTCTCTCTGGCGCTCCTTGGCCCCCGCTGCCGCTACCATCGGTGGCTCCTCGCCTCCTCTGGTCGTCTCACTGGGTTTCGACGCCGCCGCGTTGACTGGGAGCGCTCTGGTGGTGAGGATGATCCGGTCTGCCTCCTGGGCTAGCACACGGTAGTCACGCGCGGCCAGCAACGGCGAATTGGCCAGAACTGCTCTTGCCTCTTTTGGAAGGTTCCGGAGGAAAAGGTGGGCAAACAGAAAATGCCCGTTGTCCGTGCCAATTAACGCCAACATCTTCTCCATCAGATCAACAGCCGAACCATCTACTAACTCGGAACACCTCAGGAACCTCTCTGCTCTCTCACAGTCCGAGAGCGTGTAGCACTGGGTCAGTGCAGCCTTGAGAGCCCCGTATCTGTTGTGGGCTGGGGGCTGGTCAAGCAGGCTCGCTACCTGCTGAGCTGTGCGAGCGTCCAGCGCTGCAACCACATAGTAAAACTTGGTGTCATTTGCCGTTATTCCCCGGAGGGCGAACTGAGCCTCGGTGTGGTGGAACCAAGAGCGCGGGTTGTGCTGCCAAAAGTCCGGTAGCTTGACTGAAACAGCGCACGCGTTGCTGGGGGTTCCCGTCCGAGCCATCTGTGGGATGTTTGCCGCGTCGTTGGGGCTTCCCGTCCGGGCCGACTCCGGGGTTCTTTTCTCGTGTTCCATAATACGTCCAGGGTCACCAGTGTGGAGAGTGTGTGAAATGAGGAGGCAGGTTTACGAACAGACGAAGTTTATTACACTCTCTCATCAGTCATACACAGAAAAAGCATTAAACAACCAAGCACTGTTTCTCCTTTTATCCCAACCGCTCATCTCACATCTGCATGACACTTCACATCACATTGCATAACATTTAACATCACAATACATTCCCCTTAAACCCCCCGACTCCTTCTTCCTGCCAACTCCCCATGATGTCCCTGACTATTGTCCTCCTATGTTTAACCTCTGCATCCTGACTGAGACGCTGACTGCTGACTCACCCAAGTCTCTACATTAAAGCCATTTCTAAAGCTTTGGGACTCCAGCGAACCACAATGAGAGCCACTATCCACAAATGGTGAAAACATGGAACAGTGGTGAACCTTCACAGGAGTGGCCAGCCGACCAAAATTACTCCAAGAGTGCAGGGATGACTCATCCAAGAGGTCACAAAAGACCCCACAACAACATCCAAAGAACTGTAGGCCTCACTTGCCTCAGTTAAGGTCAGTGTTTATGACTCCACCGTAAGAAAGAGACTGGGCAAAAATGGCCTGCTTGGCAGAGACTGGAAGAGTCACAGAAAGGCATAGAAGTGGATGTCCTTTGGCCACATTCCATGCTGATGACTGCTTCATTGTGAACAGTGCCCTGTGAAACCGGATGATGAATGCCACTCAACTCCAGGCACATTTAAGGGAGGTGAGACATCCAAGTGTCACGTCAGACCATTCAAAACAATTTCCATCAGCGTGGTCTGCATGCTAGATGACCTCCAAGGGTACCTGACCACACCATCAGGTAAAGGTGTCATCGTTTGCATGAGCCAGGGAGCATTTACGCTGGACAAGGGACCAGTGGGCCTCAGTGCTATTCTCTGATGATAGTCTATTCACAGTGAGCAGAAATGATGGCCGCCATCAGTATTGGAGATGTCAAGGAGAGCCCTATGCATCAGTCACTGTTGTCACCAGATGAGTCTTTGGTGGTGGTGTTACAGTCTGGGCAGGTGTGCCAAGTCGATACAGAACTGCCCTACACCTTGTGAATGGTACACTGACAAGCCGATACTACCTAAATAACGTCATTAATCCAGTCATTGTACCCCTGCATGAAAACCAGCCTAATTTCATCTTAATGGATGACAATACTCCAGCTCATTGAGGTCACATCATTTGAGAATGGCTGCTGGAGGCTGGGGTACCTCAAATGGAGTGGCCTGCGCTTTCTGCAGACCTGAATCCCATAGAAAACCGATGGGCTCAGCTAAGTTGCCGTGTAGAGCCTCGTAACCCTGCACCCCACAACCTCAATAACCTGAGGGCCACCCTTCAAGAAGAGTAGACTGTCATGCCTCAGCAAACAATAAGTCGACTTGTGAACAGCATGAGACGTCATTGTCAAGCTGTAATTGATGCTCAAGGGCACATGACAAGTTATTGAGACATTGACATTTTTTGTTGTGGTATACCCACCACTGTTGTTGGCCTTTTGTTTCAGATTGTTTGAGATGAGGAAATCACCATTGCATGCTTCTACTTAAAAGGAACTCCGATTATAACGACTTATAGATTTAAAAATACAAACACTGGCCTCCACTATTAAAATACATTGTTAGAACTATATAAACATTTATTGTAGTTATAAAAATCGTTTTTGTTTACAATGTAAATCGATACATGGCGGCCGCCATGTTTTCAGGTGCGCATTGCATTCTGGGGGCGATGACGTAGAATGGTTGCAGCCGTTTTTTCTGTCTTATGCAAGCCAAGAAGCGAAGCTACGAACTACTGCCATTTGTCAGTGAAAATGCCACATTGCGCGGCTTTTGGATGTAATTTCCAATCAAAGGGAAATAAAGAGAGCGAGGTAAGCCTCCATAGCTTTCCTAAAGAGGGAAAGTTGAGGAAAAAGGGGGGCGGCAGTGGCTCAGGAGGTAGAGTAGGTCGTCTAATAACCCGATGGTTGGCGGTTCGAATCCCGTTCTCCCCAGATATCCTGCCGTTGTGTCCCTGGGCAAGACACTTCACCCGCATTGCCTCCAGTGCCCATAACACTGGGTATGAATGTGTAAAAATGTTTAAATGTTCGGTGGTGGCTGGAGAGGCTGTTGGCGCGGATTGGCCGCCACGTTTCCGTCACTCTTTGAGTGTCTATGATAAAGCGCTATATCGCTCAAAGCACACGCTTGAGCGTGCGCTTTGAGTGTCTATGGTAAAGCGCTATATAAATCTGATTTATTATCATTATTATTATTATTATTATTATTAAAAGTGGGAGGATGTGGTTGGAAGAGTCCAACTTCCCAAAGACCCGCGGCTGAGCTCTCATCACTTTAGCCCTGAGGATTTTGAGGATTTTCGTCGCCCCCAGTTCATGAAAGAGCTCACAGGTGTGTCTGGCTACAAACGACGGCTTAATGCAAACGGCATCAAAGCTTTGATGTGCTGTGATACAGGACAGATCTGTAAAGCAGGCATGCATCCTGTTATACCACTTTAACAAGTGACTGAACAAGATACATTTATATCAGGGGTCACCAATGCGGTGCCCGCGGGCACCATGTCGCCCGCAGGGACCACATGAGTCGCCCGCAGGCCTGTTCTAAAAATAGCACAACTCGCAAGTGAGCTGCGTCTAAGATGTAATTTTTTCTGCTGCTATTTTTTATTTTATATTTTTTAAAATCACCCTTGCATTTATATAGATTTTAAAATGACAATGTCTTAAAAATAAAAAAAATGAAAATATGTTTATTATACGTAAAGTTAGGGTGAACTCTGACCTAGTTCAAAGGGTCAGTATTGTGCGCATGACAAAACCTTCGCGCTTGTGGAGCGTAAGCTTAGCTAGCAGGCAGTTAAGATGGTGAGCGCAGTGCGGTTTCCAAGCCCAAAAACATGGCAAAAAAAAGATTTATCATTTTCAAAGTGAGCGGGAGGAAGAGTTCTTTTTTACTACCGTGAAAGGAAGCTGCGTGTATTTCATTTGCGGGGCGATGGCGAAGCGCCACTTCACTACCCACTCTTTTTTTTTTTTTGGACTTATCTTGTACCCGTAGGTAGATTTGTTCTGCAGTCCGGTGACAAGCCACCAGCCGCTGCATGCGCAAGCGCCCCTTAACTTCCTAACCTGCATGTTTTTGCATGAAAAACGAGAACATGCACCACCAGAACATGCAAACTCCACACAGATCACTGTTGGCCGGGGGCAGGGATCGAACCCACGATCCCCCGGCCGAGGGTAAACTGCTGCCGCGGTGCTAACCACTGCGCCACCGTGCATATAAGCACTCTCAGTGCTGTTTAGTTTCTTCTCATGAAAGGACAGTGCTGGTTGCTCAAGCATGATTTTTGGCAAGAACTGTATGGATATAATTCCAGTGAAGAAGAACACACAAAAGTGTGTTTATTAAATGTAACAGATTTTGAGCAGAATTGCAGCAGATTTGTTCAGTTAAAAATGTGATAAGATTTATTTAATATGAAAGTTGATTTTTCTTAAATGTTGCATAACTTTTTCAAACATGGTTCAACATAGTTCATGAATTAAAAGGGTTTAGTTTTTTATGGTTAAAAGGGACTGGTGAAAACTGGACATTTTTTATGAAATGTAGAAGGGATCATCTGAACAATTGCTGAGATTAATAAAAATAAAGTGTTGAATATTGATCTTGTGTTACCCAGTCTAAGTTATTGATAATTATTTATTTATGTATATATATACTGTATATATACTGTATATATATACACGCACACACACAATTTGTTATTTTAGAGGAGTGTGTCAAGCTGGTGCCCTTCACATGACTCGATACCCATGAAGTAGCTCTTGGTTTCAAAAAGGTTGGTGACCCCTGATTTATATCATCAGGTACCATGGACAGCGGCAGAAATGAAGTGGAGCTCTTTGTAACAGATGCTCACAAAAACACCATCCAACATGACCAGCTCTAGCTTCCTCGCGGCTGCTGTCTTCATTCTCAAGTCCATTTTCACTTTGTGTGTCTTCGTCATTGTCTTTATTGCTTTGGCTTCGCACTGGTTCGAACTGAAAAGGCTGTTTACAGACCGCTGCTGCTACAACCAATCTACGTCACTTCCCAGAATGCATTGTGACGTAAACAAAAATGGCGATTTACATCGTAATAAAGTTTTTTAAAAAGTATATAAAACTGGGAATTATTTTCAAAAAAATTATATTATAGTTATGTTACTAACATCAAAATAAAGCATATAGAGCTAACATGCCAATATAATCGGAGTTCCTTTTAAATGCCCTACTTTCATATCATCACTATCACGTGAACTTTTATATTTTCCATAAATTTCACCCGAAAGCCAAATATCTCTAACTTTTCGTGAGTTATGTATGTATGTATGTATGTGTGTGTATACACACACACACACACACAGCAGGGAAAATAAGTATTGAACACAACATTTTTCTCATTAGACATATTTCTGATGGCGCCATTGACCTGAGATTTTCACCAGATATCAGTAACAACCCAAATAATCTATACATTTAAAGAAATCCAAGGCAACTGTGTTCACAAAACAAGTTATATTTAACTAAGTGGAATGGCACAGGGAATAAGTATTGAATGCATGAAGAAAAAGGTGTAAAAAGGCATAAAACGCAAAGAAACTAGCTGAAATCCATCAGAATTTAGGAAGCCATTCTATCCCCCATCAGTGCAAATTAATTTCAGCTGGTAAGTCCTGACTGATAGCCTTTAAAAAGGTCTATGAATATCAGATTCTCACACCACAAAGAACTCATGATGGGTTGAAACAAAGAGCTGTCTAGACCTTCGCAATCTTATTGTTACAAAACATAATGGTGGTATTGGTTTCAGGCGCATTTCTAAACTGCTGAATGTTCCAGTGAGCACCGTTGGAGCCTTCATTCAGAAGCGGAAAGAATATCATTTTACTATAAACCAGTCACGACCAGGAACTCCTCACAAGATTTCTGACAGAGGAGTTAAAAGAATTATCAGAAGAGTTATCCAAGAGCCAAAGACCACTCATGGAGAACTCCAGAAAGACCTGGAGTTAGCAGGTACTGCTGTTTCAAAGAAAACAATAAGTAATGCACTCAACCGACATGGGCTATATGCCCACTCACCTCGCAAGACTCCATTGCTGCAGAAAAAGCATGATGAAGCTTGCTTAAAGTTTGCTGCATAACATCTGGGCAAGCCAGTAGAATACTGGAATATAGTCTGGTCAGATGAGACCAAAATTAAACTTTTTAGATGCCACAACACACAGCATGTTTGGAGGAGAAATGGCAGTGCACATCCCATCGCGGTGTGGGGGTGTTTTTCAGCACATGGTACAGGCAGACTTCATATAATTGAATGAAAGATGAATGGACAAATGTATAGAGACATCCTTGATATGAATCTGTTGCCATCTGCCAAGATGCTGAAGATGAAACAAGAGTGGACATTTCAGCAAGACAGTGATCCCAAACACACAGCCAAGGAAACCCTCAACTGGCTTCAGAGAAGGAATATAAAGCCGCTAGAATGGCTCAGTCACCTGACCTGAATCCAATTGAAAATCTATGGAACGGAGTGAAGATCAGAGTTCACAAAAGACACACATGGACACTTCAAGATTTGAAGACAGTCTGTGTGGAAGAATGGGCTAAAATCATTCCTGAGCAATGCCTGCGCCTAGTTTCTCCATACAGGAGGCGCCTGGAAACTGTTATTACCAACGATGGCTTTCTACTAAATATTAACCCTCCTGTTATGTTCATTTGTCAGGAACAACAATGGTGTTCCCAGGTCAGTTTGACCCGGTGCATGTTTAATTATCCAAAAGATGTCTGAAATCAAAAAAAATCCTAACAAACACTGTTAATATTTCATTACTAATTCCATTACTACCTATTCTATCAATATTTAGTGCATTGGTGTTCCTTACCTCTAATAGGTAATGGTTCAATTAGGATAATTCACTCGTTTTTCATTAAAAAAAAAACATGTTCAAACTTTTTTTTTAATGTTTCACCACTTTATTACTTTTGAAAGACCAACATATAAAACATAACATTGAAACATAACATTTAAATGTTGTTTTACATACATGCACTGTTTGTGAACCACTAATGAACAAAATAACACAATATGAACAAGGTGTGTGTGTCTGTCTTTACGTCGACACAGCACATGAGTGACATGTCATCACACTGTGCTTTGTGCAAATGAATTTTCCACATTTCGCACAGGTCATGCTTGTCTTGACATCATCAGATGGCCTGCAGACCTGGCACCTCTTCCTCTTTCTTTTCCCCTCAGCAGCAACCTAGAACCAAGACGACCATGACTACTTTACTATGCTGTCTTTTTGCTGATCCCAAGACACACACAACGCACTCTCATACACTTATATATACACACAAACACTTACTTACCTCACGCACTGGTGTACTTGGTGCAGTCCTCTCCTGGATCTCCGTCACCGTGGCTGCAGCGGCTGGGGTCCTTGGCAGGTGCTCCCTCCGTTGGATGTGCGGTGTCACAAGCACCTTCCCCAGCTCCTTGAAAAAGATGCGCCTCTTGTACAGCTCTGACACATTCCAGTCAGGAAAGATCTCAGTCCAAATGACAAATGCGTTGTAGGCCCATACATCGATCATGTTATAAAAGATGACCAATGGCCAGCGCACAGTCATTCGTTTGGTGCTGTAGGACCCTGTTACTTTGTCCAAGTTGTCTAACCCTCCTTTGGTGGCATTGTAATCCAGGCTCATGCTTGGTTTCTGGTCCTCTCTTGTGCTTATTTCAGCATTTTTGTGCAGAGTGCTCATGAGCACAACATTTTTTCCCTTTTTGGGGCAGTAAGACACTAGGGCTGTGGTGTCTGTGAAGGCAAACATGGAAGCTTGAGGGGTCCTGCTCTTGATTACCAGCAGCTCAGCAGGGAGTTCAGCCCTGTTCTTTCGGATAGTTCCGACCATTGTGAGCTTTCTCTTCAGAAGCTCCTGACCCAAGTTGTAGTTTGTGAAAAAATTGTCACAGGTTATGTTGTGCCCCTTGAGACCCTGTGCCATGTCGAGCACGACCCTTGTGCCCTGATTCTTCTCCGGGGCTCCTCCAACCGGCTTTCCAGTGTAAACCTGCATGTTCAATGCATAGCTGGTGTTTGCATCACATGCTGCCCAGATTTTTATTCCATATTTAGCTGGTTTGGAAGGCATATATTGCCTAAATGGGCAGCGACCTCTGAATGCCACCAGCCTTTCATCTACTGTGATATTAGGGCCTGGGTTATAGAGTAGTGGAAGTTGCTCTACCCACTTGTCCCACACTGTCATAATAGCTGCCAGCTTGTCTCTCTCCCGTCTACCAGCCCTTGTCTCTCGATTATCAAATCGGATTACTCTGGAGAAAATGCAAAAAGTGTCCAGAGACATTGTGGCTCGAAATATCGGCCTCCCTGTCTCTGCATCCCACAGACTGGCTGTTGATTCACCCTTCGATTTATAGGCCCCAGCCAGGATGAGGAGCCCCAAATACGCACCTAAATGTGTTTTGTCCAGCTCCTTCCACTTCTCCCCAAAAACACGCCTCCCTTCTAGATTAGTCATTTCCAGAATGATTTTCTGTATTGAATCTGGCAAGACCAGCTCAAAAGCTGACTTGATGTCAATCACATGAGTCACTGCCATCCTAGTGGGCCCTGGCACTGTCTTTATTATGTTTTCTGCAGACAGTTTTGCCTGACCCACATTTGGGGATGAAGACCAATGTATTTCACCATTTTTTGACATAAATGTCTTGCTTGGAGGAACAGGAATAGCTATTCCCTCATCTGGTTCAAAATCAGAATCATTAGAATCAGAATTTAGCTCAAGATAGTCTTCATCCTCAGACACATCCTCCTCTATTTCACTGTCATGATCAAAGATGGCTTCCAGAGCCTCCTGGACTGTCATCCTTTTGCTTCTGCTGCTCATTTTGTAAAGGTCTGCCTGACAGTGTAATGTTGGTAGGACTCCCATGCAGAGAAGCTTTTATATGTTTTGCCCCTCCCCTGTTGAGTGTCCACTGAATATGGGTGGAGTTTTCCCGCGAGAACATAAATGGTTCCCGTCAAAAGTCATAACACCTGCACCTGTGTGTGTGTGTGTGTGTGTGTGAGAGAGAGAGAGAGAAATGTGTTGCAATAAGGTGCAAAGAAAGAAATAGTCTGACATTTCTGACACCCTTTTACCTCCAGTTTGACTGCTGGGTCACGTTGACCCAAACAGTATCTATGTGATATAAACATGCAGGGGATGATTGCAAATATGTGAGATGAACCATTTTCATATTATATGTTGATTACACTAATTAAGGCAAGCAGAAGAAGTTTCATACTGAAAAAATACTTTTAAGTATTTTTTGTAGATGTTCAAACTGTAAAATGGGTCAATTTGACCTGTAACATAACAGGAGGGTTAAATGAATTTCACCAAGTGTGTTCAATACCGATTCCCTGTGTCATTCCACTTTATCAAATATAACTTTTGTGAACACAGTTGCCTTGAATTCTTTATATACATGGATTACTTGGGTTGTTACTGATATCTGGTGAAAATCTCAGGTCAATGGATCCATCAGAAATATGTTCAATGAGAAAAATGTTGACGTATTCAATACTTCCCCGCTGTGTGTGTGTTTGTTTTTGTTTGTTCAAATTTAATTGTTTTAAGGACAGCACTAGTTCTCTATTGGGTTTACTGCACATTCATGGACCATGAACATGTCTGTAGCGGTTACTTTATTTAAAATCAGATTTTAGGTATTTGTTGTAGACAGTATTGGTGAAGTTGATTTTGGTACAGTATGTAAGACTGCCTCACAATCTTCTTTCTGTGAAGCACCTGTTGTACCCACACTTATTTTTTTTTTTGTCCCTGTTCCAGACTTGGATCAGCAAAGTTTACACAGTGACCCAGAGGAGGCCTACCTTCGGGATCTCCCCGAGTTTCCTTCAGTTGAGGAGTTCCCATCCATTAATCACAATCTGCTACACTTTCCTCTGAGGGGACCCAGTCAGGCAGATGGAACCCAGGCTGGTACTCACTCTGAGGGGGAGCCGTTGAGTCCTGCCACCCTCCTTATCCAGCACCTAGCATCCCCTCTGCATTTTGTGAACACACATTTCAATGGACATGGGCAGCCAGCTGGGGGTGAGGGGGGGTTGCACCCTGTCCCAGGCATTGAGGAGCAAGCAAAGAGGCAGGAGGGAGAAGGCAAGGAATGTGCAGTCACCCAGGGAGCACAGCGTTCCTTAGAAGCACTGAGCGAAGAGATTGTGAGCACAGCCATCTCCACTGTGGTGCAGAACACTCTGTCAGCCCTGCTGCGGTCCAGCGAGGAGCCATCTCTGGATGAATTTCTCCCCACTGAAACGCCACCTGGTGCTCTGGAGAGCCCCACCAAACCCTCTGACATCACCGCTAACACTACAATTACCACAGTGGGGGCTCTTGGCCCCGATGAGGACCTGGATGAGGCAATCACAACAGAAAGCGGCACTGGCGAGGAGTTCCCCGATGACACACTAGTTCCAACTGAGGAAGAGGACTTTGAGCTTTTGGACCAAAGTGAACTGGAGCAGGTGGATGAGGAGCTGGACATCAGCTCTGACAGACCTCCGTCTCCTCGGCATCAACCCCAGTCATAGCTGCCCCCCACATTCACCCGCTTTTACTTGTACCCAAGAGCTACATTATATTCATGCATACGGCTATATAGAAAACGTTTATCAAAGATTTTGGCATTTAAACTTGATGGTGATTGATTGGTGATTGATGGGTGAGAAACGTGGTGCGTTTTTTTTTTTGTTAAACTGTGTCCTTAAATGCGCACAGCATAACGACCATCAACAATACAGCATTGACAGTAAAGTTTGTCTCATACTGGTAGTATCGTGCTCATGACAGGGTTTGAAACGGTTGTGGAGACATCACTACTATTTAAGTTCAGACTCTTAAATACTGATGCCTTTATTTTTGTACCTTGGCTAACAGCTTCCACCTTGTTTTCATTCAGAATCAGATGTTTATCTAGATGGATTATGAAGAGTTGAAATGTTGGATTATATAACTCTTAATATATAAATGATTTAATTTAAAGGTCAGTTTATAAAATGTTACTATAAAGCTGATGGGGGCAGGGGTGTTTGAAAGTATAGTTTCTCTTTGGTTACCCATGAAGATTGTATGCTAGTGTTTTAATAACAGTGACACCCAGGTTAAATTGTAGTTTCACTTTCCCAGAATTAGACAAGTAAAATTAAGTGAAGTAAATCCCCATCTTTGCGTCTAAGGCTATAATTTTGAAATGCACATTCAGTCATCAGTGGTATTTCATTTGCCTGAAAATGAAGTCTGCAGCATTATTGGATGTTGACAGTTTGATCTTTACTCACACGAGTGGCAACATGAATAAATGTTTGTGATTACCCTCTTTGTAAAACACGGCACCTGTACTGACACATGAATACAATTTATTTTCATGCATCCATGCACAGTTAGTTAATTGCTCAACCTTGTTTGACAGCCCCATGTACAGTCATCACTGGGATATGTATATTACCAAATAACCTTGTTTGTGCCACGACAAGTTCAAGCATGCTGTGCATCAGGCATGGATTTACATTAATACTTGAGTCCATTTTTTTTAAGAGCATTGTTTTTACTGTGGGAGATTTTTTCTGTCCTTTGAGGGTCATACACATTTCTTTCAGTAATCTGGCTAATGTTAGCACATTTTTAGCAAATATTTACAAGAATCTAGCACTGTATGAAGAGGTGGATATTTCCTTTTGTAAACCACTCAGCATCCGAATCTCAAGGGTGGGTTGTACAAAGTGAATATAACATTGAAGAAAATGTCATTTCCCTTGCTTGCCATAGTGCACTGTATTTGTACTAACCATTTCCTTTTTTGTAGTCAATTGCCTCTTTGTGTATAGTGTAGAAATCAAAAACCTGTATATTCTGCATGTAAAAATGGCACTCTGCTTAAGTCCTTCTTGTCAGCTGACAAAATACTGCACAATTTGTGGGGAGGGGGGAATCAATTTGAATGTTTGGGGTTAAATTAGATGATTAAATTCAGCCTGTTTAATATTTCATTACTGCTGAGGGGAGTAAAGGTTTTATTGTGTCCTTATTTTAAAAAGACCACCAAACTGTACATGGAAATGGGTGGCAAGTGATGACGTCAGATGTAGTGAAAGGATATCTACACTTGTTTGTGTGTGGTAGTAGTGTGTTTTACGCTTAAAATACTGCTTCAGTTATTTAAAAAGTAACTTACCAAACTGTAAAAATTTAAAAAAGGAATATATTTTCTAATTTCTCCCTTTTCCATAAAGTGCTCAGTTTGATCTTTTACATCTAGGGAAAAAAAAAATCTAACTGATGTGAACAAGTTTCACGAAGCAGAACATAAGTATTGGCATTAAACTGGGAAAATAAATCTGCAACTTCACATGTGAAAGTGAAAGAATAAAAGAACAAACTGAATCAAACTTAAGATGTGATTTTGACTGGATTTTATTTTTGACCATTACTATATGTGGCCGTGTGGCCGCTGAGCACGGTTTTTGTTGCCTGGCGTGCTATGAACCTCTTTTTCAAAGCAAAGCACTCAGAAGAAAGGGCTCCACCTTGTATCCTAGCAACCACTTGTCACTCATTAAACCGCATCAAGTTGATAAGAAAACCTGCATCCTTCCAATGCGCTGAACACAGTATTTTTGCCCAGAGGGCGTTAAGCGCGTTAAATGCTCAACTGCATAGAATATGCTTGCTCCAAGTGGGGCAAAAAAGCTCTATGGACACGCAGCCTAGTTTTACAATTGTGGATGTTACTATCAAGGCAGCAAATGTGTCTGATACTTTTGAGTACTGTTTATAAGAGTAATCCCTGTTAGAATTATTTAGTCTTTGTGTTTGGGAGGAGGTGAGTAAATTGACGGGTTGCAAATATGATTAAATTAAAAAAATATCTAACACCAAACCAATTGAGAAATAAAAATAAAGATGAAAATAAGATTGAGCCCTTCAAATGTCAACTTTATCCAGCGGAATCATTCAGCTGATTTTTCTTTTTCCTAAAAAAAAAAAAGAGAAAATGGTTTTAGCTTTTTTTTTGAATAGTTCATCTTACAGTGAAAATAAGCTTTGTGCTACATTTGCTTGTCCTGTTAAATTCACTTACTTGGAGCAATTCATGTGTTGAAAGATGAAGTCTGTTCTTCAGCTCTTGTCCCACGGTCACATCAGACAGCACTGACCATTTGCTGTCTGTGAAGGTAACTGGAACTGAGAACACAATGCCATCTGGGAGATTGTAGTGTCCTAGAAATGGTCATAAACGATGGCACTTCAGTAAAGCTAGATCACACACATTCAGAGCTTTTTTAGCCAGGTTATCCTGCAGAGCCTGTATAATAGGAGAGGGGAAGTATCTTGTGACAGCATGCAGTTAGCTGCAGATCTGTGGGCCAGCTCCCAATAGCTATCAGGCATGAAACACTGACATTAGAGACCACAGTCTACCATCAATATACTCATGTACGAGCCAGCAGTTGCTTATGGATTTGGAAGGGTGACTGATTCTATTGACAACTTTATAAGTGTGATAAGATAATTAAGCCCTTCTACAACCACAGGTGCATCTCAATAAATTAGAATATCAAAAAGTTAGGTGGCTTACAGCTAATGAAACCCCAAAATTCTGTTTCTAAAAAAAGAGTTTTGCATAAGATCAATTTAAAAAAAAATGATTTTTTTTTTTTAAATAGAAATTTTGGCCTGCTGAAAAGTATGTCCATCTATAGCCTCAATACTTTGCCGGGGCTCCTTTTGCATAAATTACTGCATCATTACAGCGTGGCATGAAGGCAATCAGCCTGTGACACTGTTATGAAGGCCTAGGTTGCTTTGATTGTGGCCTTCAACTTGTCTGTATTGTTGGGTCTGGCGTCTCATCTTCCTCTTGACAATAACCCATAGATTCTTTGGGGTATTGAGGGAAGCATGAAGCGCTCTAAAATTTCCTGGTAGAAGGCTGCAGTGACTTCAGACTTGATCAAACACAATGAACCAACATCAACAGATGACATGGCTCCCAAATCAGGTGCCAAGTCCTGTCATTTGGAAATCAAGGTCCCAGAGTCTGGAGGAAGAGTGGAAAGACACAGGCCAAGTTGCTTGAGGTCCAGTGTGAAATTTCTGCAGTGATGATTTGGGGAGCCATGTCATTTGCTGGTGTTGGTCCACCTTGTTTTATCAAGTCTAAAGTCAGCGCAGCCATCTACCAGGAAATTTTAGAGCACTTCATGAATTCCTTCTTGTGATAAGCTTCCTGGAGATGCTGATTTAATTTTCCAGCAGGACTTAACTCCTGCCCACACTGCCAAAAGTACCAAAACCTGGTTTAACGACCATGGTATCACTGTGCTTGACTGGCCAGCAAACCTGACTGACCTAAACCCCATAAATAATAGGGGTATTGTCAAGAGGAAGATGAGACATCAATCAAATCTGCAAGCGAGAATGCTAGTGTGGACGCTAGCTTTAAACAGAGACCTTGAGCAGATGAGATTGTGGGCAGCTAAATGGAAAGCAGCCTTTGAACCTGCAAAATGCAAGGCCATGGTAATATCTAGAAAGAGGAAACCTACCTCTCTTGATCTACACTTTGGAAGTACCAAACTGCCAGTAGAGAAGGGGCTCAATGTCCTTGACATCACAGTTGACAACAAATTTCTATGGACTAAGCATACCTCCAGTATATCAAAAAGAGCAGGACAAAGACTAGGTGCACTGAGGAATGTTACCAGCAAACTTGATATGGTACTAGGAAAGGCAACCATATACAAAGCTCAGATCAGAAGTGTGATGGAATATGCTTGTTTGTCATGGATGAGTGCCTCTCCATCTGTCATCGGTCAACTTGACTCGATTCAACGAAAAGGCCTAAGAATCATTGGAGTAGAACAAGTCACTGCTTGCAAGGAACTGACCGTCACTCCTCTCCGGCATAGATGGGAAGTTGCTGCAGCTACAGTGCTTTACAAAATGCATACCACTGTCCAACAGACCTTCAGGTATTACTACCAGATAAGTACACATCTTGGAGAACTACTAGAGCCAGTGCATCCATACCTGATCATGCCTTGGCTATGCCTAATGCAAGAACAACTACACTGGATAGGAGCTTCCTTCACTGTGCAATAAGAATGTGGAACAACCTTCCAGATGCAGTAGTAGGTGTCATCAGTGATAATGGTGTCCCGTCTTTCAAATACCGTGTTCACAACTACTTAATAACTCAACACTGTTTCTTTACTGGTCATAACTGCAACATGAAATTTTTTGGCAAGGTCTCCTGTATTTGGTGAGGGGTAAGTTACATTTCTGGGGGTACTTGAAGGTGTATTTGTGCCACCAGGCTTTCTAGAGCACTTGTAATTTATGAGCTGGCTGGACTTGTTCCTTAAACTGCTAGAACAGTGCAGTCAGACCTAGTGTCATCGCTGGTTTAAGTCATAGGTTACTAGGTGTGCATGCTGCCTGCCTCCGATGACTGACCGATTGGTCGATTTTCATATATTCCACTTGTGTGTGTTCCATGGACTTTGGTTCTGCGTAATTTCAAAATTGCCCCTTGATTCAACTTTATTTATATAGTGCCATATCACAACAATAGCATATCCACTTTGTACAGTTTCATTGCAGATGTTCTTCTCGTGTATGATTGTTTGTGTTTTTGTGACGTGCCAGGGGACTACAGATGCAAATTAGCAGTATTGCTAAATCTGGCATACTTACGTTTGTATTAATGTTCATTAGTATGTAACATGCACTACACAAAGAGCAGAGATAAACAAACCTATCATCTGGTCAGTCACTGCAACAGATACTGGAGTCAGTTTGCCTTGGCCTGTCCTTGCTACTGATAATACCTCTGTCTGCCAAGAATGTGACACTAGTCCAGCAAATACTAGCGGCACTCAAATACTTTGCAAGCAGTTTCATGAAATGGTCAGTCAGAAAGCAGCTCATACCAGCTCGGACATTGCCCGGGTTTGTAGGGTCGTGAGTTCCTGGCAGCAGAGGGTGGGGGACAGAACTGCATAGAGGAATCTGATCAGACCTAAATGAAACAGTCATTGTCGCCCACGACAGACTCTTATGATGATGATGATGATGATGATCACAACAACAGTCATTTCATAGCGCTGCATTTAATGTCCTCGGATAGGACATTAAATGCAGGTTCCATATACTGGAGAGCCACACTCAGCACACGTTAAAGAACACACTATGCTCTTTTGCAAAGAGTTCAAGGGTGGAAACCCAGCATAGTGTCCTGCAAATTAATTAACAGATTTATTCACTGATTGTTTAATTCATTTTTCTTTAAATATTTTGAATGCTTGATTAGTTAATAGTTTTTTTTTTTAATTTAATGGCTTCTGAGCAGCAGCAAACCAGTTTGATTGGTCTATTTAAGGAGCTCGTTTAGAGATTGCTGTCACCTGTTATATTGATACCTAATGTGGCTATTGTTCATATACGTATGCATGATATATAAAAAAAGACACCAGACCCAAAAATACAGACAAGCTGAAGGCTTCTATCAAAGCAATCTGGGCCTTCATAACACCTCAGTAGTACCACAGGCTGATCGTGTGATGTTGTATTTTATTGTGAAGTGCGATGCAGTGGCGGCCACCTCTTCTTCCGCCACTGCACTGCCCCATAAATACCAGGGGGCATCCATGTTACGCTGTCTTTGCCGATGCCCCTGCCTGGTGGCTGTGTTTGTGTGTGACCACCCCTTTAATAAAGTGAAGTTCAACTGTGCACCTGGCCTCGCCATTACAAAGGTAATTCCAACATAACATTTTGGCGACGAGAATAAACATGGAGGTGTGTGTTTCACTGCTTTGGCCCTTCCTGGAACTCCCGGGCGAGCCACCTGTGCTCTGGCCTAGATGGTTTGCCGCCTTTCAAAACTACATTGTGGCGCTCGACCTGGGTAAGCTAGATAAACTGAGGGCACGTGTGCTTCTGGTGCATAATATGGGGTTTGAGGGCCAGCGTATCCTGCGTACACTAGGGGGTTCTGACTTGTATGAGGACATGGTCGAGTTGCTAGCGGGCCATTTCAGCACCCTGGATAGCGTGACCGTCCAGAGGATTAGGTTTCAGCAGCAACACCAAAGGGTGGGTGAGCCTGTCCACCAGTTCATCACCGACCTGAGGCAGCTGGCTAGTGAGTGTCGTTTTGGGCCACTGGAGGAAGAGATGATACGTAACCAGCTGGCGGAGCACACAACCAGCAATGCTTTACGAGCTAGGCTACTCTCGGCGCCTAGTGACCTTGTGGAGAGTGTAAATAACGAGGCTGATTCATGTAGCAGACGACTTTATTCACTCTCTCATCAGTCATACACAGGAAAAGCATGTCACAATCAAGCATGGTTTCTCCTTTTATCCCAACCGCTCATCTCACATTTGCATAACATTTCACATCACATTGCATGACATTTAACATCACAATACATCCATCCTTTAACCCCCGACTCCTTCTTCCTGCTATCTCCCCATGATCTCCCTAGCTGTTGTTCTCCTCTGTTTACCCTCTGCATCCTGTCTGAGATGATTCACCCAAGTCTCTACACCGCCCCCCCCCCCCCGCCCCAGAATCTTAGATAGAGTTTCAGTCCTCACGTCTTTTTGGCTTCAGTCTCCTCCCATATCTGCTGTAACGGGGGTTTACTGCCTCCGCGGCGCTGCTGTGCTGGCGGGGGGCTGCTGGGAGTGTGTCTGACTGCGGGTGGGCCATGGCGAGGGGGGAGGGGGAACTCCGATTTGCCCGTGTGGCTGTCCTGGTGAATCGTTTGCCTGGGGAGTTCTCAGTGGGGGTCTTCCACGCCGAGGGGCCCGAGCCAACAGCACTTGCTCGTCCGCCACTACAAAGGCGGACTTAAGTCTGTCTATGCATATTTTCTCCCGACGACCCCCCAAGTCTAACAAAAAATGCTTGTCCCCTGTTTCCAGTACTCTGAACGGGCCATCATAGGGTGGGCGCAATGGAGGGCGGTGAGCATCGTGCCTGACGAACACGAACTCCGCGTTCTTCAAAGTTTTTGGCACGAAAGCATGTGGAAAACAATGGTGGGCCAGGCCCGGCAGCATGCCTGTGTCTGTGCTATGCTGCAAACACTGAGATGGGCAGTTGTCTGGCGCGGGATTGTCTAGCGAAAATTCCCCGGGCAGCTGCAGTGGCTGAGAAAAAACAAGCTCTGCCGGGGAAGCCTCCAAATCCTCTTTTGGTGTGGAACGCAACCCCAATAAAACCCACGGCAACCGGTCTACCCAATTTGCATCCGTCAGCGAAGCCCTGAGTGCTGCTTTCAGTGACCTGTGAAAACGCTCGCATAACCTATTGGCCTGTGGGTTGTACGCGGTTGTGCGATGAATTGCAACACCCAGGCTGCGGGCCATCGCGGACCAGAGCTCGGAAACAAACTGAGGGCCCCTATCGGACGTGATGTCCGACGGGTTCCAAAACGCGCCACCCATATTGTCAAAAAAGCGCGCACCACATCCGCGGACGTGGTTGCCACCAGCGGGACTGCTTCTGGCCAGCATGTGGTGCGGTCCACCACTGTCAGAAGGTGCGTGCACCCCTGCGATGGTGGGAGGGGCCCACGAGGTCCACGTGAACATGGTCGAATCTTTTAGCCGGTATACTAAACAGCTCCAAAGGAGGCTTCGTGTGTCTGTGCACTTTGGCTCGTTGGCACGCTACGCAGGCTGCAGCCCACTCTTTCACTTGTTTGCGCAGGCCTGGCCACACGAACTTCTCTCCCACCATTTTGACTGACGCGCGCACTCCTGGGTGCGCCAAAGCGTGAACTGACTCAAACACGCGGCGGCACCACATGACCGGGACCACCGGGTGCGGGCGTACCCTGGAGACGTCGCAGATTGGGGGGGGCTTGCCGTCTTGCAGCACTCTGTTCTCCAGCCTTAACCCTGTTGGTCCAGATTGGAGCGCACACACGTCCATATCGCCAATCTGCTCTGCAGCCATGGCTGTATAACCTATCCCTACGCAGACCGGGGCCACTACCGCGCGCGAGAGGCAGTCCGCCACCACATTCAGTTTACCCGACACATGTTGAATATCAGTCGTAAACTCCCGAGATCGCGGCCAGCTGTCTCTGCTGCCGGCCCGACCATGGTTCCGAAACCTTGGCCATTGCGAACGTTAGCGGCTTGAGGTCCACGAACGCGGTGAAGCTGCGCCCTTCCAGCCAGAACTGGAAGTGGCGTATGGCCAGGTGGAGAGCCAGCAACTCTCTGTCGAACGCGCTGTATTTACGCTCACTGTCGCGCAAAGCCCTGCTGAAAAAAGCGAGCGGCAGCCAAGAACCGGTGACACATTGCTCCATGACGGCCCCTATGGCCACGTCCGAGGCGTCGGTAGTGAGCACTATCCGGGCCGCCAGGTCTGGGTGCACCAACAATGCGGCGTTTGCCAGAGCTGTTTTAACTTCCGAGAACGCCTGCTCTCGCTCCGGAGTCCATTCAACTCCATCCGCGGGTTTCCGTCTCTTGAGCGCAGCGTACAATGGCTGCATGAGTTGAGCTGCGCGGGGGAGGAGCTGGTTATAAAAGTTAACCATCCCCCAAAATTCTTGCAGCTCCCTGACCATCTGAAGCCGGGGAAAGTTTGCCCGCACTTTGTCGGGCAAGGGTATCGCTCCCTCCGGTGAGACGCAGTGCCCCAAAAAATCAATCCCCGTCACGCCGAACTGGCACTTCACCGGGTTGATTATTAACCCGTGCTCCTCCAGCCTCTGGAAAACCGTCCTGAGGTGGGTTACATGTTCGTCTTCGGACGCACTGGCTACCAGGATATCATCCAGATAGACGAACACGAACGGGAGATCGCGCAGCACCGCATCCATCATGCTCTAGAACGTCTGTGCCGCTCCTTTTAATCCGAATGGCATGCGCAGAAACTCGAACAAGCCGAACGGCGTTATTACCGCTGTTTTGGGTACGTCCTCCGCGCGCACTGGGACCTGGTGGTAACCGCGGACCAGGTCTATTTTAGAAAAAATGCGTGCTCCGGCGAGATGAACGGAAAAATCTTGAATGTGGGGAATCGGGTAGCGGTCATGTGCTGTGGCGTTATTCAATCTGCGGAAATCACCACACAGTCGCCATGACCCCTCAGCCTTAGGGACCATGTGTAGCGGGGATGCCCATGGGCTGTTCGAACGCCTGATGATGCCCAACCTTTCCAGGTTGGCAAGCTCCTTGCGCGCTATGGCCAGTTTAGCTGTGTCCAAGTGCCGAGGTCTTGCGAAAACGGGTGGCCCGGTGGTGGTTATAAAGTGCTCCACCCCGTGTTTAGCGATGGCCGCCGAAAACGTCGGGACTGTGAGTGCTGGGAACTGAGTGAGCAGTGTGTGGAACTTACCGCCTGGAGCTGTGACTCTGGCTTGTGTTATTGGTCCAGCCCCTCGAGCTGTACAGGGAAGAGAATCAAAAGACAGTGCATTAACTAGGCGTCTGTTAGCAACATCGACTAGTAACCCATGTGCACACAGAAAATCAGCTCCCAGGACTGGGATACTCAGTGCCGCTATGACAAAAGTCCACTCGTACATACGGCCGTGTAGGGATAAAGTCAGTGTTCTCTCACCAAAAGTCTTAATGCCCGAGCCGTTTACTGCTACCAGCCCGGGGCCGCTAGGTCCTGCCAGCCGGTCAGTGTAGGACGGCAGGATGATGCTCTTTTGGGCTCCAGTGTCTACGAGGAAGCGTCTCCCCGAGCGTGAGTCTGTCACGTAGAGCAGCTTGTTCTCTTCACCGGCGGTTGCAGCTGCTACCGACTGCCGGCCTTGCCGTTTCCCGAGCGCTTGAATTGGCACAGTGGCACACATCTGCATGCGTTCTCTCCGAAGCGGCTGTGGTAGAAGCAGAGCGTGTCTCTCTGGCACTCCCTGGCCCCCACTGCCGCTACTGTCGGTGGCTCCTCGCCTCCGCTGGTCGTCTTGCTGGGTTCCGATGCCGCCGCGTTCACTGTGAGGGCTCTGGTGGTGAGGGTGATCCGATCTGCCTCCTGGGCTAGCGCACGGTAGTCACGCGCGGCCAGCAACGGCGAATTGGCAAGAACCGCTCTGGCCACTCTTGGGAGGTTCCAGAGGAAAAGGTGGGCAAACAGAAAATGCCCGTCGTCCGTGCCCATTAATGCCAACATCTTCTCCATCAGTTTGACAGCCGAACCATCTCCTAACTCGGAGCGCCTCAGGAGCCTCTCTGCTCTCTCACAGTCTGAGAGTGTGTAGCGCTGGGTCAGCGCAGCCTTGAGAGCCTCGTATTTGTCGTGGGGTGGAGGCTGTTGGAGCAGGCTCGCTACTTGCTGAGACGTGCGAGCGTCCAGCGCTGCGACCACGTAGTAATACTTGGTGTCGTCTGCCGTTGTTCCCCGGAGGGCGAACTGAGCCTCGGTGTGGTGGAACCAAGAGCGCGGGTTGTGCAGCCAAAAGTCCGGTAGTTTGACCGAAACAGCGCATGCGTTGCTGGGAGTTCCTGTCCGGGCTGTCTCTGGGATGTTTGCCGCGTCGCTGAGGCTTCCCGTCCGGGCCGACTCCGGAGTTCTTGCCTCGTGTTCCATAATTCGTCAAAGGGTCACCAGTGTGGAGAGTGTAAATAACGAGGCTGATTCATGTAGCAGATGACTTTATTCACTCTCTCATCAGTCATACACAGGAAAAGCATGTCACAATCAAGCATGGTTTCTCCTTTTATCCCAACCACTCATCTCACATTTGCATGACATTTCACATCACATTGCATGACATTTAACATCACAATGCATCCATCCTTTATCCCCCCGACTCCTTCTTCCTGCTATCTCCCCATGATCTCCCTAGCTATTGTTCGCCTCTGTTTACCGTCTGCATCCTGTCTGAGATGATTCACCCAAGTCTCTACAACCTGACCTTATCGTCGAGCTAGCTCTCCAAGTGGAGACTGCAGACAAGCTAGCTTCGAAGCTAAAGTAGCGCCAATCACAACAGGAGCTGTGGCCTGCTGCCGCAACATTACTAGCGGACCCAGACAGCGAGGATAGCGCGACAGACAACAACGCGGAAACCAACACTATCAGCCGAATGTCTGCCCCGAGAAAACCCTTGTTTATGGGTTGTGGGTCTGCGAAGCACCAATACAAGGCTAGGGAATGCCTGGCTAGAGGGAAGCGCTGTGGCAAGTGTGGACGCTTGAACCATTGTGCCAGGGTGTGTCGTATGTCCAAGCCGGAGAGCCCACAAAGAAATACAACTTCACCTGCCCCGACAACTGTCCATGTGGTGTCCCCGAGTACCAACGGGTTCACGTTCTGCAAGGTAACACTGGATGGTGAGGAGGTGCCGCTGCTGGTCGACACGGGGGTGGAGGGATCATTATTGAATTGGGCCACAGTGAGAAAATTCCCCACTACAAAATAAAAGGTAACCCAGCGCCGCTCTACGGTTATGGAGGTGGATGGTCGCGCACAGTTGGAACACTGGAGTTAATGGCTCGGTACAAGCTGGTGGTGATGGCTGACTTCACGTTCCACGTGATGGCCCGAGGCGACAACATCATGGGCTGTGTCCTGTTTTATGGACTGGGGTTTGCCATTAAAGACAACGCTGGGGAAGAGTGGACTGGCTGTGATCAGCGGAACCGTCCAGTTCCGGTGGTGGAGGACGACGCTGTGTGGGACGAAAATTTACTGGGCACCACAGCAGTCAAGCAGGATCAGCCTCACTCAGGTTTGATGCAGGAAAGTCTCAGTGCCGGCACTCGGGGTACCATGGAAGAGGGTACCGAGAGTGATGGCGAGGTGCCTGTGTCGGCGAGTGACGCCAGTGAGCTAGCCCCAGTTTCCTCTGGAGCTTGGCCACAGTGGGCTGGAGGATCTGGAGCTACAATGGCAACTGCTGCAGCAGCTTTACAAGGAATCGGGGCCAGACCGACAGGCATGGAGGGACCGCGTGCTGATCAGCAACACTGCAGGCCGAGAAGAGCTCCTTTGAGAGTTGCGGACCTGGTCTGGGCTCGAGGGGAGGGACGTCCACGGCGGATATGGGCCAAACGACAGCCAGAGGAACACCAAGAGTGGCTGCGCATCGTGGCTGAGCGAGGCGCAGCCTACTTCCAGCTGTCGGGCAGCTCGTGGAGGCACGCCAATGAGCTGCGGCGTGCCCAGGAGGAGGTTTCAGATGGCAGGTCTGGATGAGAGAGGTGGTCAATGGCAAACAGAAGAGGCGCTCTCGTCTATGAGGTCAGCTGCAATCCTGGTAGCATGCCGCTTCCAGGGGCGGGTCTACTGAGGGGCTGTCCTAGGCCCCCCACAAGCCAGTTCTACCCCTTTCTGCCAGATGGACAGTAGTGTAGTTTTGAAAAAAATAATATAATAAGTTCTAATGTTTATATGTGTTAAAAAAAACTAAAATGTTATTGTTCTGGGTGTATTTATATTTTAGGAACATGGCAACGTTTTAAGTTATTAATGGACTTTATTTATGTATTTTACAGGTGGCAGAATAATCCACCTTGCCGTGTGGGGTAGGACAGTAGTCCACCTGTCCTCCCTAGTTTTAGGTTTTGTTGTGTGAATGTGATAGACCATTTAGTGATTTTAGTTTTCGTTTTCTTAGTGCATGTTTCGGGTCCTAAATTGGGGAGGGTCTTGATTGTGTGTGTGTTTTTGGACTTTCTACGAGGGTGTGTGTGTATGTGTGTGTGATGCATTTTGTCTTTTAATGTGAAGTGCGGTGTAGTGGCGGCCACCTCTTCTTCCGCCACTGCACCGCCCCATAAATACTAGGGGGCATCCATGTTACGCTTTCTTTGCCGATGGCCCTGCCTGGTGGCTGTGTTGTGTGTGACCACCCCTTTAATAAAGTGAAGTTCAACTGTGCACCTGGCCTTGTCATTACAAAGGTAATTCTGACATAACAGAACGCTTCCATGCCACGCCGCATTGATGCAGTAATTCATGCAAAAGGAGCCACGGCCAAGTATTGAGTGTGTACATGGACATACTTTTGAGTCGGCCAACATTTCTATTAAAAATCCATTTTTAAAAAAAATGATCTTATGTAATACTCAAATTTTTTGAGAAACTGAATCTTGGGTTTTCATTAGCTGTTAGCCATAATGATCACAATTAAAGGAAACAAACAACTGAAATATATCACTCTGTGTGTAATGAAGCTATACAATATATGAGTTTCACTTTACTGCAATAAATTAACTTTTCAATGATATTCTAATTTATTGAGATGCACCTGTACCTCAGGTTATTTTTCTTAAGACCATTTGTTAGGGCGAATCTCATTCTCCTCCCTTGCAGACTCGTTGATTTTAGGCGCATTCACATGAAGTGAAGGACTGTCCTAATCTGAAATCAGGAAGTGGCTGACTGATCACTCGCTGACTTCAATAGCCCTTAAATGACCCCTTTTCCTAAGTCAGCACGCTATGCTGACTTAAGGTAAGGTATCACCCCCACCATTCTCTCCACCATCACCAACTGCCTTACAGACATAAAAACCTGGATGACTAACAACTTTCTCAAGCTAAACAGCAATAAAACAAAAATCATCATTTTTGGACCAAAATCTCTTTTACCCTCTTCCCAGAACTTTTCATTCCAAATCAATGGTCACTCAGTCACCCCCTCCCCCCTGGCCAGAAACCTCGGCATTATCATGGACCCCACCCTCTCCTTCAAATCTCACATCAACCATATCACCAAAACATCATTTTTTCATCTTCGTAATATTGCACACCTCCGTCCCACCCTCTCACCCTCTGCTGCTGAAATACTCATCCACGCCTTCATCACCTCCAGACTTGATTACTGTAGCAGCATTCTGTATGGACTTCCTTCCACCATCCTCCAAAAACTACAGTATGTCCAAAACTCAGCCGCCCTCCTACTTACTCACTCCCGCTCCAGAGACCACATCACTCCTCTCCTCCGTCAACTCCACTGGCTCCCCATTCAACAGCGCATCAACTTCAAGATCCTCATCACCTATAAAGCTCTTCATAACCTCGCCCCCTCATACCTAACGGACCTTCTGTCTCGTCATTCTCCCACTCGTCTCCTCCGCTCTGCTGACGCTCACCTTCTTACCCCCATCACCAAGACAAAATTCCGCACCCTGGGTGATAGATCATTCGCCATCGCCGCACCAACCCTCTGGAATTCCTTGCCCCTTCACATCCGGTCCGCCAACACACTTGCTTCTTTTAAAAGTCAACTCAAAACCCATCTTTTCAAATCTACCTTTAAAAACTGACTGCCTCTTCTACCTATGTGTACCTACCTTGTCTGTTTACCTGTTCTCTGTATGTTTGTCCCTATGCTGCTTTGTAAAGCGTCTTTGAGTATTTAGAAAAGCGCTATATAAGACTGATATATTATTATTATTATTATTATTATTAAGGTAAGGGAATTACCCACATTTCAGAGTGCCATGCCGGGGTTTCTCAAGGAAAAGCTCCTGATTGGTCACCTGTTCATCACTGACCACCCCTTCACCCCTGCTCCACCCCACAAAAAAAACAAAACAAAACATGCAAACACAGAAGCATGGAAGGAACAACTCCAAATATCACTAAAAAGAAGATGTTTACATGTAGTATAATGTAGTTCACTGGTCTGCAGTGTGTCTATCATCATCATCACCATAGCGGTCTGTCGGGGGCGACAATGACTTTTTCATTTAGGTCTGATCAGATTCCTCCACGCAGCTCTGCCCTTCCCCTTCTGCTGCCAGGATCTCCTGACCTTGTTTAACCCAGGCGATGTCCGAGACGGTATGAGTTGCTTTCTGACTGACCATTTCATGAAACTGCTTGCAAAGTATTTGAGTACCACTAGCTTTTGCTGGACTAGCGACACATTCTTGGCAGATAGAAGACAAACTGACTCCATTATCTGTTGCAGTGACTGATCAGATGATCGATTTCTTTATCACTGCTCTTTGCGTAGTGCATGTCACGATGCACCGACTGGCAAAAGTCCACCACAGACCTTGCGGCAGACGTGCTTATCTGCCAGGATGTCCAGTCTCACCCCGTGTAACTGGGAGTGGTCCACCACAGACCTGTGACAGATATTGCATACCTGCCAACTTTTCAAACCTGAAAAGCCTAGTAGCTAGCCGGGGTTCAGGGGCCGATGCTAATGCTAATAATGCTAATGCTAATAATGCTAATATTTGCCAAACAAATATTAGCATTAAATCTAGTTAAATGTAGCTAACAACCTCATATTTCTTCAACTTTCAAACCTGAAAAGCCTAGTAGCTAGCCGTGGTCCAGGGGCTGCAGGCCCCAGTAGGTCCAGGACAAAGTCCTGGTGGGGGGTTCAGGGGGGCGAAGCCCCCTGACGCCAAACAAATATTAGCATTAAATCAAGTTAGAATGTAGCTAATAACCTCATATTTCTTCAACTTTCAAACCTGAAAAGCCTAGTAGCTAGCCGGGGTCCAGGGGCCGCATTGTCTCACAAATATTAGCATTTGACATAGAAGTCACATATTAATTATATTAAAGGTAAAATATCTAAATCAATTGAAATACTACACAGAGCGAAATATTTGCTGAATCAACCCACATTATATACTTTGTATCATTCATTAATACTCCCATACATGACATATTGTACTGAAGCATGGGGAAATACATATAAAACAAACATATATCCAGTCTTTATGCTTCAGAAGAGAGCTATTAGAATAATAAACAAAGCTGCTTACAGGGAACCAACAAACCCACTTTTTCTTAAATTAAAAGCTCTCAAGTTGAAAGATCTGGTTGACTTTAAAACTGCAGTAATAATGTTTAAAGCTAAGAATCTATCACTGCCCGCAAATATCCAAAAGTTGTTCCAAATAAGGGAGAAACAATATCATTTCAGAGGAACATGTATATTTCAAAAACCTTCAGTGAGAACTACCACCAAGCAACACTGTGTTTCAGTGCAAGGAGTCAGATTATGGAACGATTTTGGACCTGAATTAAAAATCATGTACAACGCTTGGACAATTTAACCAAAAACTAAAGGAAGAAATACTCCAAACATATATACAAGATGACATATAAAATCATATCAGGATTGTCATATCCAGTCTGTGTTGTGTTGTAGCTTAGTTTTTTGTCACATTTTGTCTTAGCTTTGTCCTGAATTGTAATCGCTCTTGTTTTGTTTTTCTTTTGAATTCTTGGATGGAACATGGGTGGGCAATATAAGCTGCGGCTTCAGCCATCACCCATTTCAGATAACTTATGTTGAACTGTATAATCAGAGGAGTTGTCTAATTTGACCTTGTTGCATTTTCTTTCCCCCTTTGTTATATTATTCTGTTTCTTTTTAATCTATCCGAAATAAAGATTCATTCATTCATTAAATTTGCATTCAAAAGACTATCTTAACACTGCATAGAACTTCGAATAGGCCAGATGTGATGTATTATGAATACTAGAAAAGCACTCGGACAGCGCAGACCTCCGCCAAGCGCCTCAGTTCCCCCCATACAGTGTTTAACATCATAAATAAAATATTGAAAATGGCCCTATCTCGCAATGTTAAATAAAAAAAAAAAAAAGAATCCTTTAAAAAATTCCTGGATCCAGACGGTGATCCGGATCACCACCAAAATCTAATCATCTGTAGGATACCCCATTTCTGACAATCTGTGAAAACTTCATGAAAATCCGTCCATAACTTTTTGAGTTATCTTGCTAACAAAGAAACAGACAAACAGACAAACCAACGCTGATGATCACATAACCTCCTTGGCGGAGGTAACTAGAAGACTAGAGATATCAGCAGGGTATACTAGCACTGTATAACACACGTGCGTAAATGACGGCAAAATCGCTCTGATATTTTATGTGTTTACATGATACACCAAGCATGACAAGGCTTGCAATTACACAGCACATGTTCTTCAAGTTTGCCACTAGCGTCACTGGCACTGGCCTTGTGTTTTTTCGTTCTTACGTGGTCTTTCACATCGCTGATTCCGCCATGTCCAATCAAAAAGTCTTGTCTACACAAAGTGCAATTTGCGTAATTTTCATCCCTTCTTGAGCGAATAATAACTCCCGGAAATGCTTTGCTGTATTCCTCACGAAAAGACTGTAATTTTCGTTTGTGTTTCACGCTCGTTAGTGATTTTTCTCCGGCAGACTCCATGATGAAAACGTATAACTCTTACCTGATTGCCTCGCGATTGCACATGGAAAATTGGCTCAGACCTCTCGCACATGCGCAATACACCTACATGAAGCAGTGCCGATTGCCTTTGTTCTAAATTTAGATACGATTCCGAGCGACAGCATGTTTGGAATTGCTTTCGTGTTTTCCGTGTTTTTTTTAACGATTTAAAATTTTTGACTGAATTTTTTAGTGAAAAACTGTAATTTTGAATAATAAAACCGGAACCCGGAACGGGGTCTTGAAAACCGGAACCATTACGGCAAAACCGGAGTAGTTGGCAGGTATGATATTGTTTTTAGTTCTACCAGGATGCCCAGTGTTACCCTCCATGCCCTCGGAAGGGTGGAGTTGCCGGATGAGTCACCGATGGCCCGACCCATGAGACAGGTAGTGCCGGTTTTCATGGTTATCCAGTAGCAAGCAAACTAATGCCTGACCTGACATTATAAGACTTTATTTTATTTACAAACATGGAGCAATGAACAAACATTACAGTTTATTGAGCTTTGTATTGAACATGACTCCAAATTCACGGGCCACAGAAATGCATCTGCTCAAGGTTTCAAGTAAGTATTCAGCTGTTATATTGATTATTGATTATGATTACTTAGTAAGCTAGTGGATGTCTATAACAAAGGATTTAAGATGCTGCATTTAACACATAACGTATAAATAAAGGATAAATAAATAAATATACTATAGTGCAGACATTATTTATCATTTTGTGTAATTTCCATAAAAAGTAGTTTTTCATAATTACCTCTCTTTCACTCTGTAAGGCTAGTGCCTGCAAGATATTTAGATCAGACAATTGATTCCTTCTGTTCCTTGGCCTTGAAGATAAAATCATTCTTAAAATAAAAAGTTGGAATCCTATAGTACTAAGCAGCATGTTTGTCATACACTGCTGTCAAGGTAGGGTGACATATCATAAAGGGTTCCATTACTTTTATACCATTTCAAGCCCTCACAGACTCGCACACTCACACACTACTAATGGCTGTCGCCTAAGTCTACAAGGGCTCAGGGCTTGAGGGCTTAGGGAGGAGACTGAGATTTGGCCTTCATCTTTGATTACTGGGCAATGTTTCCTGCATCAACAGATAGGCTCTGTGGGATCCCTCATCTCATTTTAAGAACTTATATTGGTAAATGGTGTTCACTTATATAGCGCTTTTTCTCATCTCTGGATGACCAAAGCGCTTTACAGATCCTACTATCCACCCATTCACACAATGATGGTGGCAGGACTGCCATACACACAGAGGCACTAACCTGGCCACCAGGAGCAACTGGGGGTTCAGTGTCTTGCTCAAGGACACTTCGACATGCAGACTGCAGACAGAGCGGGAATTGAACCCCTGACCCTCTGATCAGTAGTCGCCCACACTACACCTGTGCCACAGCCACCCCCTATATTCTATCATTACAACATCTTATGTAAGTGCATTGCTCTTGTGCATGGCTGTGTCTCAACCTGAGCAAAGCACACCCACAGACAGGATCATATCTGGATCACAAGTGCCATTCCAAGCCTTCAGAACTGTGAGGATCCCATTGGTAGCCGAAGTGACAGCTGCTCGGCCGGTCTTTGAAGTCACTTCCATGCAACGACTGCATACCAAATGCTGAAATTCTGTCTCCAACCATTTCCTGCAAAGGAAAAAAGATTATGGCATGTCCCTGCACAGGATGTTTTTTCAGCAGAGCAGCCATGGATTGTGCAATGAGGACTGATATCACACCAGAAGGCTGTTTAGTAAGTAAGCAGTTTTGTAATTTGTGTACAGGCCAACATTCAGACCTTATGTTTGTCTAGTCTGTCCAATTACATTGTGGGTGGAGTGTCTGAAGCACAGCACCTGTGCTGCAAGCAGAAGTCTAAATTACTTTTGTTTTATATTTTACTGTTAAAACAGACCTGTTGTAAAAAATCTTCAAGACTGGCTGGGAAAAGAAAGCTGGCCCTTTGATTGGCCCATCATAGTTGAAAACCTTTGCCCTCTGCAGGTCAATGTAGAAAGTTCCGCTGATGTTTCCCCACACAATCACATCTGTAACATCTACAGAAGAAAAAGAGACAGTAGTGATCAAAGTTTTTTTTTTAGAGAGTTTGATCTGTGATTCAACAGAATACAAGTCAGTGAATTTGCTGCACATACCTGAAGGCCTCACTTTCATCTCCTTTGCAAGTACAGCCCTGGCTTCGTTCTCCAGCTGAGTTGCTACAGCGACAAATTGGTGGCTGTCAAGGGAAGGCGCACTCTCCACGAGAAGAAAGCATCTCATGTTGACAAACGAGTCTCCAGACACGATCACCTTCACCGTCCTCTTTGCTCTTTTGTCAATCAGTTTTCCATATTCTCTGTAGCCGCCTGTGATTTTTTTGATTTTCTTCTTCTTTTCCTCCTCACTCTCATTCACTCCATCTGACCCCACATTATCTAGCAGGAGGATGACATCCGCTTCCCAGAAGGCATGCTTTAAATCTGTGTGAATCGTAACCTGAGGGGAAATTTTATTGAATGGCCATGTGGTGTTTTTTTTTTTGAAAGTTAAAAAAAAAAAATGCATCTTTGTGAAGATACCCTATGGAGCATATTGAGTGCCAGGTCTTCAATCTCCATCTTGAGCCATTGTAACTCCTCCTCATTCCCATCCAGGTCCAGTAGGTGGAGGCTGATTGCAGAAACGTTGGGGAATACCTCAGCAGAAAGCAGATTGGGCATCAGGACCTGGCATATTGGGTTGAGAGCACTGGAAAGACACACAACTCATAATACATTCCACAGAAAGGACAAATTAAATATTTTGTTTTAACACACCTGCTGATCCATATGTGAAGGGGTTGAATTAGATTTGCCTGATGCTGCTCTTCCTTAATCAGGTCCATCTTCGTCTCCAGATTTTCTGCTGCAGCCCTCAGCATCATCACTGTGGGCATGTCTGATGTGACGCCATAATAGTCCTACAAAATCAGAATTTTCAGGATGACAAGTTTTAAGACAGTCTGTGTCAGCGAACATAGGTAGGTCTACCTGGCAGTGCTCTATGAAGTCACTGAAGCCCCCTAAGAGCATTCCTTTGCCTCCTTGCTCCACCAGTTCCCTCCACACCAAAGGGGAGTGTTCATGTTTCCAGCCATTTATTTGACATGTGGCATTCAGCCATTCCTGCCCGAAGAGATGTCACAACAGGCGAGATAGATGGCATTGCTATGTGACATGAATAATAGTGTAGCCCATGTTTATTGCATATTACCTTCCATTCATCTGGGAGGATGGGGATCTTATGAACCCTGAAGTCTGGCAGACATCGTTGTAGAGCGTCTGCTAAAAGTTCCGCTTTAGCGTAATAAGGACAGTCTGCTTTTCCTAAAAGATTGGTATTTTAAGAAATAACTTTTGAAAAAAAAAACCAGATTACTATTTTAGGAGATGAAAAAAATTATTTTCAACCTACCTGCAAGCACAAATTTTGCCATCTTGTGTGTGCCGCGAACGCTGGTTGCTAGGAAACAAGGGTTAGTGTAACACTTATTTGGGTTCGTGTATGCATGCCAAACACCTGGAAACAAATAGACCTTGCTCTTGCTGGTAATAGTGCAAATACTACTACAAATGTAAATCATGAAGTTTATAAGACAGTGGTATAAAATGTTCCTTGTTATATTTTTGTTATCGTCACCCTAAACAATTTAGTAGGTCACATGGCAGGGGGGCAAAATATGGCGACGCACACAGTGTATGGCACTGTACGTTGGAGTGAGAGTGCTAACTGATTGAATCTTTTATTATTTAAGTTTTCACTTTAAAGTCAATGTGTGTTTCAACGCCGCACTACGTTTGCTGTTCGGGTTTTTTGTTGTAATCACTAAGCTGCGCGGATCAAAGATAAGTATTTGTTTGTGTCCGTGGTTAGCATTTTTGGCTAATGAAAGCTAGCCTATGGAGAGAGTTTGTTGACCTTGTCATATAATTTTGTTATTAGTCATTTACTCTAAGGATATTCATGATATACCATGTGTGGTCAAGGGTGTAAAGTGGAAACACTCAGGTACTCGAAGCCTTGATTACTAATGCAGTATTTACTACTCGTTGTTTTCATCATTTTGTAAATATCTTGGACTGAGTTAGTTAAAATAATGCCCTTTAAGGTGACAGAGGGTGTCATAAAATTGGGCCTGCGCGTATGCAGCCACAGAACTCTATTTCATTTCCGCAGTGTCTCACTGAAGGACACATACGTCTCTATTCAATCATTCCCTCATATTTGGAGCTCAAAGCAGAGTCAAACCTGTTTTTCTGGGACTTTTGGTAGTCCAGTAAAGTTCTACTCACAAAGGGCAGATCACAATGATGAACTCCAAGTGGGGAACCATCTCCTTTCTCCATCTGTACCACCTGATGAGATCCAGTCAGGTGAGACCCTCTCAGCTCAAAGACAGGGGACTTTTCCTTTCTTTAAACACCTGCAGTGCTGCGGCTCCCCATCCGATGTGCTGGGCCTTACCTGTAAGTACTCACCCACGATTGAACAGATCAGCCATTGTTTCAGCCACATGTGGTCCACCACCAAGAATATGTCATATGAGCGGAGGCGCTATGAGCTGCAGCTCATGTTTGAACAGCCTGCCTTTGACAAGCTGCTGCAGATGGCCATGAAGAATGTAGGACGCATGGGCCATGAGGACATAAATTACTGTTTGCTGAGCATGGTCAGCCTGGGGGTGCCTCAGCGTAGCCGTGTGGTCCAGACTTTCCTTCGAGCTTGCCAGGTAGATCAGCCAAGATATTCTATATGGGCTCTGGTCTTGTTGTGCTGCTCACTTAAGTATGTGATTTTTGTCTGCCAACAGGACAAGCTGAATGACTTTGATGAGAAGAGTCTGTCCATATTGGCGTCAAGTCTGAAACATATGGAGGAAATCCCGAATGTGGTTGCACTGAGGGATGGCATGAGGTGACTGACCTATGAATTGATGGAGCTAAAAATATAAACCTCAAATATCTGGAACTTATTGAGGATTGGAATATAAAGTTATATCATTTTACAGTGATTTTTACTATTGCTGTTTCTTAGGTTGGTTGTCGAGGGTCGTCTTCCCAGAATAAAGAGTGTAAAGTGTCTCCAGTCCATGATGGGCCTTGTGGGAAAAGATGCTCCACGGGATCTCAGATGGAAGCTAGAGGTCAGCTTATGAGTCTTGAATGTGCCATTGTTTGTGGTGGTGGTGTTTTTTTTTTTTTTTTTGTTTTTTTTTTACATTTTATAAATCTGTTTTGAAAGTTAAGGTTACCAACTGGCCAGTGTTATCTGGTCTGATCTACTGGTGCATCTTAGTAAATTAGAATATTTTGAAAAAGTTTGTTTTTTTTTATATTATATGAAAGTTTATCTTTTTGAATTTTATTCAATCTTTATTACAGGCACAGTGAAAAATTTAAAGTCTTTCTGATTTAACTTCAATGATTATGACCAAAATTTTGTGAAATTAAATTACAAACCATGGTATTTTAAATTACAGAGATGCACTGTTATAAAGCTTGTTTAGGGTGTGTCCCAATTCACCCCTTAGCCCTATCCCTCCGTTTTCCACATTCACCATGAATGTGCAAAACGGAGGGGTAGGATGAAGGGGTGAATTCTCAACGTGAGGCCTACTTCCGGTTTAGGGGAACTCTGTGAAAACAAATGGAGGTGGTCGGTGACAAAAAGCTTGGAAAGGGACAACGAAGTCAGTAAAATCATCAAAAACATGCCAAAATCATGTGTAACTTTTGGTTGTTTGAATCACAACATGAAGCGGGTGAGAAAATATCATTTCACATATTTCACGTCTGAATGATTACAGACCGGTAGCACTCACTCCAATCATCATGAAGTGCTTCGATAGAGTGGTGCTGCCCCTTATTCAGGACAGCATACCGGATACCGTGGACCTCCTGCAGTACGCCTACCGGCCCAACAGGTCCACCTCAGATGCCATTACTGCAGCACTCCATTACTCTCTCTCCCACCTGGAAGATAAAGACTCCTACATTAGGATGCTCTTTGTCGACTACAGCTCCACCTTCAACACAGTCACCCCCCACAAACTCACCGACAAACTGTCTTCACTTGGCCTGCACCCCACCCTCTGTGCCTGGATACTGGACTTTCTAACTGGCAGGCCCCAGACTGTCAGGATGGGTAACAGGACCTCAGCCAGCATCATCACAAACACAGGTGTCCCACAGGGTTGTGTTCTCAGCCCCATCCTCTGCAGCCTCTTCACCCATGACTGTGCTGCCTCCCACAAGGACAGTATCATCTTAAAGTTTGTGGATGACACAGCAGTGATAGGATGCATCACTGGTGACGACGAAACATCTTACAGGAGGGAGGTAGCCAGCCTGGTGTCATGGTGTGAGGACAACAATCTCACCCTCAACACGGACAAGACAAAGGAGATGATGGTGGACATGAGGAAGAGGAGGAGACCCCATCAGCTGCTGTTCATCCGGGAGCTTGAGGTGGAGAGGGTGCGCAGCTTTAAATACCTGGGCATCTACATCAGCGAGGACCTTATGTGAACACACAACACCACAGAGCTGGTTAAGAGAGCTCAACAGCGGCTGTACTTTCTGAGGAGGCTTAAGAAGTTTGGCATGTCCCCCAGGATCCTCAACAGTTTCTACAGCTACATCATCGAAAGCATCCTGACCAACTGCAATCAATGTAGCAGCATTACTGCCCTGGACCGCAAAGAGAGTGGTGAAGACAGGAGAAAAGATCATCAGGACTCCACTCCCCTCTCTTCAGAACATCTACCACCGCAGAGTCCAAAGGAGAGCTGACGCCATCCTCCGAGACCCCACCCGCCCCCAGCACAGAATGTTCACACTTCTACCCTCAGGCCGGTGGTACAGAAGTGTGAAATGCAGAATAACCAGACTGAAAAACTCCTTCTTTTCCCACTGTCATCAGACTCCTGAACAAATAACAAACTCCCAAAACTCTGCAACACAACTTTGCAAATAGGAAGTCACACCGGTTGCTAAATTTGAACATTGCTCATTTGTACAGTGTACATAGTCTCACCCCATTTGATGTCCATATCAACTCTGCTGCTAATTATCATGTGCAGTCTACTGGTATTATCATTACAGAGAAATATGCACACTGGGCGCTAATTTGTAGTTTGTGTACTGCTCATTTGCACACTGTACATAGGCTTATGCCATCTCAGGTTCGTATCATCATTGATATCAATATACACTGTCCACTATAGTCACCCAGGGAATTTCATATTTCATTCTTCTTGTTTCCTCTAGTTATTCTGTGGTTTGGTTCTGTGTTATTACCTCATTAGTATTGTTGTGTACCTATTACCTTGGCATTCATTCGGAGAGCAGAGTAAGAATTTCATTGCTCAGGAAATGTTGCATTTCTTCACTGTGCACATCATCACTCTATAAATTCAAGAAATCTCTGTCTGTCTGTGTGTCACGACCATAGGACTCACTAAAAGTAAATCTGGAAATCTCACTTAGTATGGCAATAGGACTCGCTATGACATCATCAAAGATCAAAGGCAGTCATCACTCACGATCATAGGACTCGCTATGACACTATCAAAGATCAAAGGCAGGCATCACTGAACGAGTGCTGACGTGCTTGCTTACACCCTTGCTTACACCTGCTTTCTACGGGCATGCAGAAATACTTGCTTATACTTGGTTTCTACGGGCATGCATGGGTATGCACGGGTATGCACTAGTGATAATAAAGCCTATGAATCTTGAATTGAATTTACAAAAGAAAGTTAGCGGCGTGAAGCATGGATTCAAGCGGTCAAAAGACAGAACCCTGAACAAGAACAAGGAACACTGCCTATTGTGGTGAAAACATGGAGTGAGGAGGCTGCCAACTTGGATTTCTCTAGAAGAAGACAATAATGACTGCTGCTCATGTTTGGTGAATCTTGGTGATGGAATCATATGCAAGACAAATGAGCATTCTGACACTGCAGCACAATACATTAAAAATCTCTTATTCAGAGTGTATGACCATTCATGAGACTATTTACCTGTGTAATCACTATCTCTGTCAATGTGTCATGATCATAGGACCGCCTATGATGTTCCTATGATGTCGACGATCATAGGACCGCCTATGATATTCCTATGATGTCTATATGATGTCTATATGACGTCAGTTAAACCTACAGGATGTCTTATGGCGTCATATAGACCATAGAACTTGCTAAAAGATCATAAGACCCCCCTATGATGTAAGGAATCTGTCGCAATGTCATGATCATAGGACTCGCTATGACATCAAAGATCAAAGGCAGTCATCACTCATAATCATAGGATTTGCTATGACATCAGTGATCATAGGACTCACAATGACATCATCAAAGATCAAAGGCAGTCATCACTCATGATCATAGGACTTGCTATGACATCATCAAGGATCATGGGACTCGCTATGACACCATCAAAGATCAAAGGCAGGCATCACTGAACGAGTGCTGACGTGCTTGCTTACACCCTTGCTTACACCTGCTTTCAATGGGCATGCAGAAATACATGCTTATACTTGGTTTCTACGGGCTCCCACGGGTTTGCACTAGTGATATAAATATCTGTTCTTGTATGGTCTAAATCCATATAGAATACCTACTACCAGTAATTATATTCCCAGCGACATTGATGTTGTCTTTAGTGTAAACACCTGTGAGTATTTAATAAGATATTTTGTTAAAATATTTGAAATATTTGGGGTTACAAGAGATACTACCTGAAATCATAAACATAGACCCTGAGTCCTGTAGCTCACTGGCAATTTTACCTGAACGAGCCATCAGCCACCAATAAAAAAAATAAATAAATAAAAGGAAATTCTGAAAAACCTCTGTATTAGTTTGTAGACCTTTGTCCATAAAATCTTTATCAAATCAAATCAAATCAAACTTTATTGTCATATTGCTGTACATACAACTGTAGTGCAGGCAAGATGAAATTGCGTTTCTCTCGGCATCCATATAAGAAGCAGCATGATTAAGACACACTCCCACATAGCTCCACCCCCCCCACCCCACCCCCATCCATTCACACATCCCTGAGACATACTTGGGGAAAAAGAATAACTAACTATAATATACAAAATGTCCGTAGGTGCAGTAGTGTGTATGAGAGATTCCGGGTCAGCTGTTCAGCATCCTGACAGCTTGTGGGAGGAAGCTGTTGATCAGTCTGGTGGTTCTGCCTCTGATGTTCCGGAATCGTTTACCAGATGGAAGAAGTTCAAAGTGTTTATGCAGAGGGTGAGAACGGTCCTTGACAATGTTCAGTGCCCTGCTCCTACAATGGTTCTGAAAAAGTTCTTGGACAGAGGGGAGGGAGACTCCATTTACCCTCTCCGCCCCCTTGACTATCCTCTGCAGGGCTTTTTTGTCTGACATACTGCAGCTGGAGTACCATGTAGCAATGCAGTACGTCAGAACACTCTCCACCACACCTCTGTAGAAGGTCCTGAGGATGCAGATGGGGAGAGAGGCCTGTTTGAGTTTCCTCAAGAAGTGTAGTCTCTGCTGAGCCCACTTCCTGATCTCCAAGGAATTCTTATGTCAATTTTCAACAGAATTAATACATTAAACAATAAAGGAGAAGGACTTTGAAATGGGCAGCGCGGTGGCGGAGTGGTTAGCACCGCAGCAGCACAGCAACTCACCCTTGGCCGGGGGATCCTGGGTTTGATCCCAGCCCCCGACCAACAGTGATCTGTGTGGAGTTTGCATGTTCTCCCCGTGTCTGCGTGGGTTTACTCCGTGATTTCTCCAGTTTCATCCCACATGCCAAAAACATGCAAGTTAGGTTAATTGGCATCAAACTGGGGATTCTAAATTGTCCTTAGGTATGACTGTGAGAGTGAATGGTTGTCTGTCTCTCTGTGTTGGCCCTGTGATGGACTGGCGATCTGTCCAGGCTGTACCCTGCCTCTCGGCCAAAGATGCTGGGATAGGCTCCAGCCCCCCCCCCCCCCCCGCCACCCGAAAAGGATTAAGCAGAAGAAGAAGATGGATGGACTTTGAAATGCCAATTGTTAAAGTCCCATTAAAAAAAAAGGTGAAAAATCCAAAAATTAATTAGAAATAGAGAATGCGCATTGACGTCATGCTGCGCTGCATTCTGGGCCGTTGTTGCCATTGTCATGGTCTGGCTTCTTTGTTTCTTCTTTTTCTTCTTTTAGATTTGATTGGTGGTTGGCAACCAGCTTACAGGTGCATTACGCCACATACTTCATTCTATATCATCACTCTATATATTTTTCTGTACCGCTGTCTTTCCCAATATTCTTGCCACTTTTTCACTATATAATTTTTAATTATTGATTTGCCTTCTGCCTTACTGAGTGAGATTTCCATGTCTACATGATGTCTTGGCTTCTTTGTTTACCTGTAGTCTAGGCAACTGCTAATGTGAACAGACATGCGTGCAATGGAATGCAGCAAACAGAAAATTCAAATTCCTTATTCAGAGAAACTGAATAAGAAAGCAAAGGACCGCTACCTCAAAAAAATTTAAGAAATAAATGGGATTGATCAATATGAGCACAAGAAATGAACCACGGATCTTGACCAACTGCCTCGAGTCATGCTGTCAGATGTGTTTGCCTACCTGGTTTGTGGGGTGAGTGCATAAACCCTTCTTCTTCTTCTTCTTTTATATTTGATTGGCGGTTGGCAACCAGCTTACAGGTGCATTACTGCCACGTACTTCACTCTGTATCATCACCCTATCTGGTCAGGAGCTGGAGTCCTTCTTCTTTTAGATTTGATTGGCGGTTGACAACTAGCTTACAGGTGCATTACCGCCACATACTTCACTCTATATATAATTCAAGAAAACTCTGTCTGTCTGTCTGTCATGACCATAGGACTCGCTAAAAGATCATAGAATTGCCTATGATGTTCCTATGATCTCTACATGATATTTATATGACATCATATAGATACTGTCACAACCACAGGACTCACTAAAAGATCATAGGATCGCCTATGATCATAGCGAAGATCAAAGATCAAATGCAGGCATCATAGGACTCTCTATGACATCATCAAAGCTCAAAGGCAGTCATCACTCACAGAAAGGCATCACTCACGATCATAGCACTCGCTATGACATCTTCAAAGATCAAAGGCAGCCATCACAGATCAAAGGCAGTCATCACTGAATGAGTGGTGACGTCAAAGACCAAAGGCAGGTCTTCTTCTTCTTTTAGATTTGATTGGCGGTTGGCAACCAGCCTACAGGTGCATTACCGCCACTGACTTGATTATCATCACTCATATCTTTGTATAAGGAGTTCTGAACAACTCCTTATGTGTGAAAAAATTATCCATCCTTGGACTGTGTCCTAGGTGCGGCTCCTTTGTCCGTACTCATGCAAGGAATCAAAGGCAGGTCTGTCTGTCCGTCTGTCTGTCACAATGTCACGATCATAGGACTTTGTGTTGCCATGGTAACCATGTCAAAGATCAAAGGCAGGCATCACTGAACGAGTGGTGACGTCAAAGATCAAAGGTAGGCATCACTGAATGAGTGGTCATGTCAAAGATCAAAGGCAGGTTTCATAGGATTCATATAGATACTGTCATGGCCATAGGACTCACTAAAAGATCATAGGATTGTCTATGATGTTCCTATGATCTCTACTTGATGTCTATATGATATCATATAGACACCATAGTTTTGAGTGATTCAAGAAAATCTGTATGTGTGTTTGTGTGTGATCAAAGGCAGGCATCACTCACGATCATAGGACTCGCTGTGACATCATCAGAGATCAAAGGTAGGCATCACTCCCGCTCACTCACGATCATAGGACATCAGAGATCAAAGCCAGGTATCACTCACGATCATAGGACTCGCTGTGACATCATCAGAGATCAAAGGTAGGCGTCACTCACGATCATAGGACATCAGAGATCAAAGGCAGGCATCACTCACGATCATAGGACTCGCTATGATATCATCAAAGGTCATAGGGACTCGCTATGACATCATCAAAGATCAAAGGCAGGCTTCACTGAATGAGTAGTATGACATCAAAGATCATAGGACTCGCTATGCCATCATCAAAGATCAAAGGACTCACTATAACAGCATCAAAGATCTTAGGACTTGCTCTGACATCATCAAGGCAGGCATCACTGAACGCATCGTGACGCGCTTGCTTAGACCTGCTTTCTATGGGCATGCAGAGATACTTGCTTATACTTGATTTCTATGGGCATGCACGGGCATGCACAGGTAGACACTAGTATGCCAAAATGTCAGAATGCTAGAGGAGGTGGATCTAATCAGCTGATTGCGCTGGTGCACCGGAAAAAAAAAAAATACCGGTATAATTAGCCGCTATAAAAACATTCTAAATCAGGACAGGGATGTTTTTATAGTCACCTGAAAGAGGAGAATCTGCTTAATTTAAAGATGCCAAACATTGTATCGACTTCTGTTACCAGCTGAATTTAAATCCATGCATAATGAAGGTAACAAGTAATCACAACTTCAAGAAAAAAATCAAAGAAAATCAGCAACATAAAAAGCTCCCATTAAAAAAAAAAAAAAAAAAAAAAAAAAAAACTGCTCCAGATTAGCAAGAGAAATTGGGAATAGCAGAGATGATGTGGGGAAATAATGTGGTTTTACCCTGTGCGTTTTTACACATTTTTGAGAGATGACGTCACTGAACGAGTGGTGAGGCATCACTCACAATCATAGGACTCACTATGACATCAAAGGTCAAAGACAGGCATTACTCACGCTCAAGATCATAGGACATCAAAGATCAAAGGCAGGCATCACTCACGATCATAGGACTCGCTATGATGTCATCAAAGAGCAAACGCAGGCATCACTCATAATCTTAAAGCAAGGTGAAAATGATCTTGAAAGAGAGAAACATTCACATTTTTTTTCTCTTCTGAAAGAGAAAAAATGTAAAACTTTTAAAATGACTATCTAAAAAGCATTGAAGTGTTGTCTGATTTCATCCTGAGCTGAACAAAGTCACCTGTGATTGCTGAGAACTGAATCAAGCAGCAAATTTGGCATTCATATACGTGCTGTCCTTTGACCTAGTGTGACATCACAGAGAATAGAATGTTCTATGTTGCTCTGATGTTGCTATGGAGACAAGATAATGACATCACATTCTACACACAGAATAAACTTTCTACGGGCATGCAGAAATATTTGCTTATACATGGTTTCTATGGGCATGCACGGGTATGCACTAGTTATTGAGAGATGATGGAGGGCCGTGGCTGAGGTGCAGCCAAAGGCACGGCACGCAAGACAGCTGCTCTGGAGAAGGGACATCTTTCTGCACTTCTAAATATTTTTTAAATCACAACTTACCTTGGTGAAAATGCATTGAACACACGACCATGTGTGCAGGAATATTGTTTGAGCTGATGTCTTTCCTTCTGACTGCTGCAATCCATTCCATCCCACGAATCGTTTTAGCTCAGAGATCCAATTTGCTCCTCTTTTCTTCCAAGTCGGGAAGTTTAAAAAAAGCGTACGCCGTTATCAGTCTTTTTCCACACCGATTGTGAGAGCAGTTGATGCATTTGATAACGCAGCAAAACTTCCCCATTTTAACGGTATTCGGAGGAATAGTAATGTGATTGAAAGGACCATATTGGAAATAAGTGTTTTCACTTTCTTGTGTTGTCCTGGATTTTGTATGATGTTTTATGTGTATATTTACATTTCCTGTTTGAATAACATATTCAGTGTCATTTTAATAAGGCTGTGTGTCCACAGGGAAAGTAAAAATGCTCTCAATCTGTTTTCCTGAGCGCTTTTCATGTGCAAATTAAAAAAAAAAAAAAGCACTCTGCCCGGTGTTGGAAAAATTCTTATTATCCTTCAGTCATGAATCAGGCAGGATCAAAGTTTCAGCAAATGTAATTACACTTTCTAGTGGAGAACAATACAACAGTCTGAGAGCCTATTCACGCATCATTCTAACTCAAACACACATCACTCAGTCCTTTAAGCCCTACCTTATCCGAGAGATAGAAGATAAGATAAGATAAGCCTTTATTAGTCCCACAATGGCGAAATTCCAGGATTGCAACAGCACAGGGATAGCAACACTCAGAGCAATAATTAAGAAGATACGAAAAATATAAATAAGAGCAGTGGATATACATACGTACACATAAATATATATACAAAGTGCAGAGCATTGTAGCAAGATAGACTAAACAGCATAACCGTCTACTTAGTTATCCTACATAGTATGAATATGTACCCATATATATTGTCACCCTCCGTAGTAACTGCTATTGTCCTACCTGTATACTGGAGGGGACCATTTGCGTAAGTCTGTTGCGTCTTTTGCATTCAATATTATTAGGTCGTCACGTTTTTTGCTATCTCTGCGAGCAGCCCTGCCTAGGTTATACAGTCTGACAGCTGTAGGTAGGAAGGACCTGCGAAACCTCTCGGTTGCACACCTAGGATGATGTAGTCTACTGCTAAATGAGCTCCTCAGTGCGTTCAATATGTTCTGCATAGGGTGGAACTCGGACTCCAGCAGAGATGACAGTTTAACCACCATCCTTCTCTCTCCTATCTCGTCCACCGGGTCAAGGCGTTGCCCCAGGACAGAGCTAGCTTTCTTGATCAGTTTGTTCAGTCTCTTCCTATCGGCTGCTGTAATGCCGTTGCCCCAGCAGACCACTCCAAAAGTGATGGCTGATGCCACCACCGTGTCGTAAAATGTCTTCAGCAGCGCCCCTTGTACACCAAAAGACCTGAGCCTCCTCAGTAGGAACAGCCTGCAGTGTCCCTTCTTGTAGAGTGCATCAGTATTGTGTGACCATTCTAGTTTATTGTTCAGATGGACACCAAGGTACTTGTAGGATGTCACCATCTCCATGTCTGTTCCCTGTATGTTTACTGGTGCTGTGAGGGATTGTCCTTGCCTGCGGCAGTCCACCACCAGCTCCTTAGTTTTCCTCGCGTTGATCTGGAGGCAGTTCCGATGGCACCAGTCCACGAAGTCCTGGATAAGTCCTCTGTACTCAGCTTTATCTCCGTTGGAGATGAGGCCGACGGTCGCAGAGTCGTCAGAGAACTTCTGTAGATGGCAGTGTGTTGTGTTGGGTGAGAAGTCCGCAGTATAAAGGGTGAACAGGAAGGGAGCCAAAACCGTTCCCTGGGGGCCCCACATGCTACCGATGATTGTGTCAGAGACACAATCTCGGGTTCTCACAAACTGTGGCCGGTTAGTGAGGTAGTCCAGGATCCATGATGACAGGTGCTGGTCCACCCCTGCGCACAGCAGCTTGTCCTTCAGGATCATCGGTTGGATGGTGTTGAAAGCACTGGAGAAGTCAAAGAACATGATCCTCAGCGCATTCCCGGGCTTCTCCAGGTGGGACAGAGAACGGTGAAGGAGGAAGATCACTGCATCCTCCACCCCAATGCCATGCTGGTAGGCGAACTGGAGTGGATCCATCGCTGGTCCCACCAGGGGGCGGAGGTGAGCAAGAAGCAGTCTCTCCAGGGTCTTCATCATGTGAAAGAAAATGTCCATGGTGATTGGTTCAGTACACCTGGTCAAAACTTGGTGTACAGATTATCTCTTTCTCAGGAATCGTCACACTCTCTCAGCACCAGTCCCACCAGAACAGTACATGCAAACTAAAACAAAGCAATAACACAATACAGCTGCATCAGCATCTTCAGCACCTTCACACAGACTCTGAGACAAAGCACATTACAAATATGAAACTTTTCTATCATTTTCCCTGCTTTGATGCCATGCAAGGCATCATAAAAGAACAATTTATGGCATCTAAAACCCCATCTGGCAGCTATGCTAAGCTCCAGTGCATTTGCGTGCATCAGATCCTAACTAGCTAGTGACGGGGAAAGTCCACCATCGGCCCTGCTGCCCCAAGGAACCGGCTAACATTTTTGTCCTTTAGGAGGAGAAATAGAACAATAAAACTCATTAATTAATGATGAAAATATCCATCCATCCATAATCCTTTTCGGGTTGCGGGGGGGGGGGGGCGGGTGCTGGAGCCTATCCCAGCATCTTTTGGGCGAGAGGCAGGGTACACCCTGGACAGATCGCCAGTCCATCGCAGGGCCAACACAGAGACAGACAACCATTCACTCTCACAGTCATACCTAAGGACAATTTAGAATCCCCAGTTTTGAAGCCAATTAACCTAACTTGCATGATTTTGGCATGTGGGAGGAAACCGGAGAAATCCCGGAGTAAACCCACGCAGACACGGGGAGACCATGCAAACTCCACACAGATCACTGTTGGTCGGGGGCTGGGATCGAACCCAGGATCCCCCGGCCAAGGGTGAGTTGCTGTGCTGCCGCAGTGCTAACCACTCCGCCACCGCACCGCATGGTAAAAACAGTGAAATCAAAATAATAATAAAATAATAGTAAAGATATAATAAGGATATATGTGTGTCATAGCTACATGTATTATTGCAGCTTGTATAAAAACAAACATTAAAGGTAAAAATTAAACAGTAATAATAATAAAATGTAAAAACAGAAATAAGAGTAACATAAAAACAAAATAAAAGTAAAAATAATGTTTCAAGCTTCATAAATGTATTTACAGGTAGTACATTTCAACGTCACATCATGATCATGCAACTCCTTTCAGTTTTCTGCATGCCAATCATACTTTTACTCTGTAATTGGGTCATGGAGAGACACCTTGAGGTTACACCGTTTGTTCATCATCCCCGGCACCTGCTCCATGGTACATCACTAAGTTAACATGCACAAGTCTCGTCATCATACTACGGATGCAGGAAATGACAAGAAAAGACCAGAAATATTACCACAAAAATCATTAACAGGCTCATGATGAGACTTCTTCATGAAGAGAGTAACCAACTTAACCAGGTATATTCATCAGTGACATTGTCCTTGGCCGTGGCAGCCTGCAAAGCGGTCAGGTTCTGCATGGCTGAGGCAATTACGTGATCATCTGCATCATTTTCTGGGATAAAAGTACAACAATATAATCGCCCACAATTGCACACACACCCCCTCGGGCAGCAGTTATTTGATCAAGAACCATTCTATTTTGGGTCAACATAAGTCAAAGAGCTGTTACCTCCTCATTTATACCAGAAAAAGCAGACAAAGAAAAATTCACAAAAGATTGAAATCTATAATTAGTTGTTTCAATCCACAAGGTGTTCTTAGCCACTCCCACCCAAAGAAACTGGGAATGAAGTACCTTCTGCCCAGTAGTTTCTAACTTGAATTATTTCAGCACATCTGTGCCCCAGATGGGATTGTGTGGTGAAAATGAGACATCTCTCTTTACCCTGCCCGCCTGTCCTGCCGACAATATGATGGTATGGTCAGTCACCACTACGGGGGCACACACCCCTCCCCAGTTCATGGGCAGGTGTGAGTAGGCACGATGGCCACACAGCCACCAGCCCCCTTTCATCATAAGCGTGCCGTACTTGTGAGAATCTCAAATTGCGGCACTACAGAGCTCCTGCAGGGTGACATTGCCTTCCAGACTTCTAGACTGACAATAAAGATCTTCAGGATAGCTTTTGCCTGCCACTCCGGTCCAGCAGGTAGCAGTACACGGGCAAGATGTACTATGTACTGTTGCACACCTGAAAAATAATAAACTGCCCAAAGAGATGTTACCACACCCCTTAGACAAAAGGAAACATTCCCCGGTGAGGTTTAGCCTTACCTTCACCGAGTAAGGGGTGTCATTGTGTCTCCAGTCAGTGGAGTCATAGACAATGTGGCAGGTGTGATCCAAGTTAATGCCTTCTGTACTATTTCCATATATAGCTTCTTGCAAGGAAGAAACAGCTTCTGACAGTTCCATTGGTTTAGCAGTAACAGATATTTTAGCCGTTTTGGCTGTGTAGTTAGCATTCTTCCACCACACATTACCAGCATAAACATGGTTGCCATAGCCTGGTCCTTATAGCCAGTCATGATGTGTGTGAGTAATGTACTTAGCACTGCGATTAATAGGTAATGGTGTCCCTAAAAGCAACCAAAACAAAAGTGTCACCACAAGGATGATGACGATGATGAAAAAATATGTGTACCATTCACATCCTTCTGCTGCCAAGCGTCTCTCTCTGGCATTTTGTCTCTCCATGATAAACAACAGGTGTTTCACTATACAAGCCGTTGCTGGACTCCATGAGGGCACCATCAGTTGACGCTTGTATAGAGAAACAGTTAAACAGTCACTTGGTGAGGATTTTTAGTGGGATAAAGTTTGCAATGTGAATTAAACAGTCTCTTGCTGAGGGTTTTGAGTTGGGTAAAGTTTACAATGTGTCAAATGCACCCAAGAGTCACGTCCTTCGACTTTCATGGCTGTTGGTGTCGCCAGGATGACCTTGTGTGGTCCTTGCCAGAGAGCGTTGGCCCAGTTTTTCTTTTTGATGGCTTTGCTAAGGACCAGATCGCCCAGTTTGGCCAAGATGGGTGCTTCACTGTGATCCTTCCTGGGAAGAGCAGCATGAACAATATCTCTGTCAGTCAACATTCTTTGCATGTAATCAGCTAAGCATATTTCATCACCTGAATTGAATGGCCTTAATAATGGGAGTAGGTAAGGTTTGCCATACATTATTTCAAATGGAGACAGCCCCCCTTTGGTGGGAACTACTTTCATGTAAAACACAACTAGGGGTGGGCAATATACCCAATTTTGTCCTGTTTCTGCCATTGATTTTTTAAGCCTTTCTTTAATGGTCCTATTTGTGCGTTCCACCAATCCTGCAGATTGTGGATGGTAAGCGGAGTGTTTTTTTCAAGTTAATGTTAAGTGCTGTCCCTAAGTGTGGTATAATCTGATTTACAAAATGTGTTCCATTATCTGAGTAAATCTTTTCAGGTATTCCAAATCTGGGCACAATTTTTGCTAACAGTTTTTTTTGTTTTGTTTTTTTTTGCCACTGTAGCAGCATTTGGGTGAGTGCAAGGGAAGGCTTCTGTCCATTTGGTAAACATGTCACAAATAACCAAGCAATATCGTTTGCCTTTACATTTATCTAACTCAATGAAGTCCATGCAGATGTTTTGAAATGGATAAAGTGATGCAGGGAAGGTGCCTTTTACAGGCCTTAAATTCCCTTGAGCATTGTTTTTCTGCACAGATTAGGCATTTTTTACAAAATTGAGTAGCAAATTGGCTAAATCCATAAGCAGTGAAGGATCGGTTCAGCATAGAGCTCATACCGCCCGCTGATACATGGGAAACCCATGTAGCAGAGTAGAGCCCTGCTGAAACAGTTTGCGTCGTAAAATGGGTTTATTGTTGCTGCTTTGTAAAGATTAGAGTTGTTGTCAAAGATCGCACCCTTTTGGATCCATTTATAAATTTTGGCTTGTGGTGCTGTTTTCTGGGCCTCAGTGAGAATGTTATGTGATAAGTTTTCTGTTCATGTTAAAAGAAGACCTGGTGATGTGTCCTTTCCTGTATGACCAAGTGCAGCAACTTTGGCTGTTTGATCTGCAAAGCTGTTGCCCTTGGAAACCGGATCTGTGCCATTGGTGTGTGCAGCACATTTGCATATGGCTAGTTTAGAGGGAAGTTTTACACAGTCTAACAGTTTTGAGATGAGATCTTTGTTTGGATTGGCTTTCCTGTTGATGTAATCATGCCTCTTTTTTTCCACTGTTGTGCAAAGTGATGGATGGTAGAGAAGGCATATTGGCTGTCAGCATACACTGTGAGTGCTTTTCCCTGGCCTAATTTACAAGCTTCAGTTAGAGCCACTAATTCAGGTGCTTGTGCAAAATAATGTGATGGGAGTTTTTGTGTTCATAAAATGGTGTAATGGGTGACTACTGTGAAACTGGACAAGTTTGAACCTGTGCAGTCACGTTTGGAGGAGCCGTCAACAAACAATGTGAGATCAGAGTTCTCCAGAGGTGTGGCCTGCAAGTCGGGGCGTGGCAATGTTTCACTCTCGATTTCTGCCAAACAGTCATGAGGTTCACCTTGTGTTGAGATTGTCAAAAAGCTTGCTGGATTTGTTACCGTGCAATGTTCAATGGTTAGATGAGGCTGTGATAATAACACTGTCATGCATGCAAGGTGTCTGGATGGTGAGAGGACTGATATTTTACTTTGTGACAAGATGACTGATACTGCATGTGTGACATTTAGGGTCAAGGGATGAAAAAGAACGAGCCCTGCTGAGGCCTACACTGCCATAGAGGCAGCTATGACAGCCTGCACACATGGTGGCATTGCCCTCGCCACAGGGTCGTGTGGAATAATATGTTACCGGACGCATTTTTGTGCCACTTGGCTGAAGAAGGACTGACGTCATGTGCCCTTCCTTCTCTACAATCAACCATTTGCTCAGATGTTTTTTTGTAATTGGGGAGTGCCAAGACGTCAGTGCTGACCAAAAGGAGCACTGACGTCAGCACTGACGTTTTTTCATTTTAACAAATACCTCTTCTGCCTCAGGTGTCCACCTGAGCCATGGGTGTTTTGTATATGAGATCAGATAAGGGTTGCACTTCAAATGAATAATTTGCAATCCAAGAGTGACAGTAATTTAAAGCACCCAGAAATGACATCATGTCTAGGAATGTTTTGGACTCAAAATTTTACATAGCTTTTGTGTGCAGGTCTGATGTCACCGAGTGTGGTCTGGCTGAAACCAAACGCAGTGAGTAACAGTACCTGGGCACATTGAAATCCTGCAATACATTTATTCCTTCCACATCAGAACTCAGAAAGGATTTATTGCCAAGTACATTAACAGTAAACAACTGATAACATACGAGGGATTTGACTTGACACAGAAAACGACCTGCATTTCCGGTGACGCGGCAGCGTCTGAAAAACGCGCCTGTCATCAGATGGGTACAGGATGCATAGGGAAGAAAAGGATAACACAATAGGAAAGAGCAAAAAACCATTGATTGTCAGAATACCAGTCATATATGATCAATATTATGATTACAAGAAAAAAAGCCCTCAATGCACAATTAGCAGACAAGAATGTACACAAAGACACAAAGGGAGCAGTGAGTGAATGATCTTTTTCATCAGTTTTTATGAGTCAGTGTGGGTGTAGTGTTGAGTGTAGGTGTTTGTATCAGTTAAGAACAACAAAGTCTCTTTGGCAGGAGATGTTTTGTCTTAGCGGCTGGCATTTGTCCTTGAGCCATGCAGCTGGCTGTCCGTAGAGTCAATGTAGCTGAAATGTTTTGGAAACAAAAAACTGCAGATAATCTGGAGGACTTGTGTGAGGGGGTCAGATTAGTCGAATAGTACTGATCCCAGAGAAAGAAACTTTATATTCTCTTACAGATTCAGTACTTTAATCCTTCAGTGCTGGACGTTGAATCCTTCATGGACGGCTCTCAGCGTGATCATGATGTAATCCATTTTCCTAGACAGTTCTCCATGTGGAAAATGTGATGCTGTCATACCATTATTCATTGGGATTATGACAGTATTGAGGGCTTTGAGGAGATCCCTTCCCAGAAGGTTGACAGGGCATGTTTCAGACAATATGAAACAACCTTCTGCCATGTCACTGGTGACAGGGTCTTTTACCTTGAACTTTTTTTTTGAAAAGTGCTCAGTTTTTAACTTACTGTTTGTGGCTTTTACGGTTATTTTTTCATCTGATTTTGTAAAATTGTGAATGTTTGCACCTGTTATTACCGATCTGCATGCTCCTGTGTCACATAGAAACTTTACTGGAATATCCTGAACCTGCAACATCACTTCAGGTAAACACATTGTCAACATCATATCAAAGTCAGGTAAATGGATGTCTGTTATGTCAGTGTTGGCGTCAACAGTTGCACTTATCTTCGGTGCGGTCAGTCAGGTCGTTGAGCCATGGGGTCCTCCATCCCCTCCCAATCGCTGTTGGCGTCCAGGACATTGCCTCTGCCAATGGCCCCTTTTTGTCCACATTGATGACAGTCACTTTCCCCTTGCCACAGCCAGCCTGCCCCACGCCTCCTTCCGTCCCCCCTCCACCGCTGAGGTCCAGTTCCAGTTGCCACCCTGAAAAATAGAATTGGGAGAAGCTCTTGCTTCTGCTCTTGCTGGGGAAGCTCGTTTTTTTTTTCCTTTTTTCTTTCCTTTCCTCCTCTATTGTCTGCGTGTTTGGCATAAGTTAACACATCACCAACTGCACAGGTGCGGTATGTGACCAAATGTTTGCGAATGTAATCAGCTAGGTGTGGGTGCATGTTTCTCAAAAAGACACTTTTCAAATGCTGCCAATAAAGTTTTACCCCTGAATCATTATCAGCCGTAGTTAAACCAGAATGCCTATCAAAACTTCTTGTAACCTGGTTCTGTAAGCTTCAACACTTTCATCGTTACCTTGTTTTGTGGTTTGGATTGTCCCATATAAGCTGTATTTGAAAGTTCAATCACAGGATATTGTTCAGTGACAACATGTTTCATAATCTTCCGTTTTCTTCTTTTAGATTTGATTGGCGGTTGGCAGCCAGCTTACAGGTGCATTACCGCCACGTACTTCACTCTATATCATCACTCTGTATATCTTGGCCGTGGCCTCCCAAAAATGTTAAGGACAGTTGTTTCTTTTAAATGTACTTTCACCACATCATCACTCTATATGTAATTCCTTCAGTTTTATTGATCGTGTTGCTGGTGAGTGTGGAGTGGGTATGTGTGCATATCTACTTAACTCTCTGGCACTTCAGTGTGGCTGCTCCTGGGTACCCCACTCCTTCTTCACTATTTTTTTTTTTTTTTTTTTTTTTTTGTTACTTATTTGTACCTGTAGGTAGATTTGGTTTGCAGTTTGGTGACAAGCCACCGGCTGCTGGTCGCTGCGTGCACGAGCGCCCTAAACCTACATGTTTTTGGTATGCGGGAGGAAACCGGAGAAATCCCGGAGTAAACCCGCGCAACACGGGGAGAACATGCAAACTCCACACAGCTCACTGTTGGTCGGGGGCTGGGATCGAACCCACAATCCCCGCGGTCCCCCGGCCGAGGGTAAAACTGTGCTGTTACAGTGCTTAAACCACTGCGCCACCGTGCAGCCCACTTTGGCTTTAGCATCAGCAGGTAGAGGGGTGGAGGCGAGGTAACGTCAGCCACAGCCTCTCCAGCCTGGACTTCTGTGAAATCGGGGGTATATGGGCTGAACAGTGAGAGGATATGGAGGAGGAGGAGCAGACACATGGCCCCTTGCCCCACGCCAGACTCGTCATGCACCATAAAAGAGACAGAATACATATTAGTGAAATCCTTTTTTTTTAACCATAGTAAATTTTTCAGATTTATCATCAGATTTAGATTTTACGGTCACAAGGTCCAAGTCAGCCTGTTGGTTTTTTTTTTCATCTTGAAGCCACAGTTGTGCCCCCCCCCCCCCGCCCAGTTGGAGAGATAATTACATGCCAGACAGCCCAAATAAAAGAAAAATCAAATTTTCTTGCTCTACTGGCATTTTACTTAAAATAAGCAAAAAATTCTGGCAATAGATAATGTTAGTTAAAATTAAAAAGAACATCTGCCAACAAAGTAAGATTAAATTGCTTAACACAAGTAGCCTGTCATAAGGCAAGCAAAATCCCACAGAAAACTGCACAATAAAGGAAATTACTGTCAAAATTATCTTGAGATAAAAACAAGCATCTGATGCATTTCATCTTACCGAAATCCCCAGTTCAGTGTGACCTTATTACTACAAGTTAGTCCTTTCACACACATACACACACATAGCAAGCCCCAGATAAGCACGCACGTTAGTAAACAATCCCAAAGTTGTTTAATAATAAGCAGATCTGGCAACCCAAGGTTCACCCTAAAACAAAAATGTCATTATTGTCCTTTTACGCTTCACAGCCCTGAAAACATCCTGTCATTCTTGCCACATCGCAAATGTTGCTGTCTTCCTCTGTTATAACAGTTGCCCATTTTTTCATCAAAGCAACCTGTAAAAATGTTATGTATAAAGAAAAAACAACACACACACAAATGTGAAAGACCAGACAAACAAACTGCAGTTATTTATTTAATGTATTTATTTTATTTTATTATAGTTAGAGGGTATTTTATTTTTTTTAAACTTATTTTGAGTTATACCTTAAGGTATTTTGGTTGTTGTTATCATGTTAAAGTTAATCCTTATTATATTAGCGCTATTTCTCTTTATTTTAAGGTTATTTCTTGTTATAACCTTTATTCTCTATTTTTTCCTTTTTTATTTTTTCTCTCTCTCTCTTTCTACTTTAAGGTTATTTCTTATTATAACCTTTATCTTCTCTATTTTTTGTCTTTTATTATTTTTTTTCTCTCTGCCATTTATATCACTCTGCGGAAACCTGCCGCTGTATTTTTTTCCGGGGTATGTTGCTGCGATATCTCCCTGCGCGCTGTTTGTACCTGCTTACTCAGCAGAAATGCACTTCTCTGACGGACTCTAACCGGGGCTCGTCAATCTTTACCGAATGGATCTGGACCTACAGTGACTAACACTTAATTCTCAACTCTTTACGCGTATTTTCAGACCGACTGTGGACTCTAACTGGGACGAAACGTTTTTAAATCATTAATAATTAAATTTACTCCAATCTGCATGGAGGTCAGCTCCATCACTCCCTGGTATGCTCCCAGCGTCTCCGGACCTTGCCTCACTTCCACCGCTGGGGTCGGTGGAGGAGGACTTCTTCCGCAGCCGTGCACTAGCTGTCTCGGTCCAAAAACACCAGAAGCAGGAGGAGAGATATCTGGATTCCCTGTGCTCGGGGGCAAAGTATGTTGGAAAAATTCTTCTTAACCTTTTGTCAAGAATCAGGCAGGATCAGAGTTTCAGCAAATTTAATTACACTGGCCAGTGGGGAACAATACAACAACAGTCTCAGAGCCTATTCGCGCATAATTCTGACTCAAACACACATCACTCAGTCCTTTAAGCCCTATGTTATCCAAGAGGTAGAAGAGAAAATGTCCATGGTGATTGGTTCAGTATATCTGGTCAAAACTTGGTGTACAGATTATCTCTTTCTCAGGAACTGTCACACTCTCTCAGCACCAGTCACACCAGAACAGTACATGCGAACTAAAACAAAGCAATACCACAATACAGCTGCTTCAGCATCTTCAGCACTTTCACACAGACTCTGAGACAAAGCAAATTACAAATATGAAACTTTTTTATCACCCGGTATCCTGGCAACCGCTTGACCTGTCACTCAAAGCATGCCGGGGATGTCACAGATTTTGCTCTGAAACGCTCCACTCACTGGAATAAATCACATCAAACTGGTAAGAAAATGCATGTCCCTCCAAGCTTTGGCTGTTAAATATTGATCATGGTATACTTTTAGGCTGATTGTGATTGGTGAGAGAGGTGTGCAGCTGATGAGCGCTGTAGCACTCCAAAAGTTGAACTTTTTTTCAGCTTTCAGCACCATGACTGCTGAGGGCGTTTTTGCGCCAAGGGCACTGGGCGCAATAAATGCCGGACTACATAGAAAATGAATAGACAATAGTCTCCCACAGCAGAAAAAAACACATTTGGTGGACACGCAGCCTTACAGCATTCTTTGCTCACTACTAAGCACAGACAGGCAGAACACTTTTTCCACAATTCCTTGCGGTTTTTCTATCGGATGACATCACACGCCCATTCTTAATACTCTAAAAGCTTTACATAGTTTGTAAACCTTGGTCCCTAGATTATCTGTGCCAGGCTTCGAAGGAATTGGATATTAAACTAGGAAAGAATAGGAAAATTCCACTGCTCAAGTTCCATTTAAAAAAAAAAAATAAAAAATCAATAAAGTACTGAAGAAATACAGTTATGATGTTCAATCATTTTTGGAATGGAATGCAATTCATGTAGAGAAATTGTACTTTCCTTCTTGTGATCAGGATAAAATGCATTTTGTACATATTACAAGCTGAATGGGACACAGGAAGCATTAAATTATACCACTTTCTTTGCACAATGGTACAAGTTAAGTATTGCTACCTGGATTTTCTACAAGATAAGTATACACATCGGGCCACTGAACATCAGGGCACTTGGTTGGGTCATTCGTCTATAATCCATGTAAGCTTCATTTGATATTGAGCCTTGGCCGACTCATTGAGATGATCAAAATAGTCAAATGACATCTCTGGTTACTTTATGTTGACTCATACACACTGCCTTTTGGTAACAGATAAGAAAAATTGCAGATAAAATCACAAAAAACAAAGTGGAGTAGACGATCCATGCTGTACTGATGAGACAATGCACACGTTTGTTTTCACCGAGTGCTTTATTGGGTCAAATGGAAGTGATGTTGGCCTGATGCTGAGAATTGGGACGCACCCTTAACATAGCTGAACTTTTTTCCTTTTAGTGGAAACGTCAATATCTGACCATAATTTGAGCTGGCATTATGATAATGTTTATAAGATACAAATGGCATTTAATATGAATTGGTGAATTCAAAAAGGGCCCAAGTCCACACTTTTTCAATGGGGACTTGGGCCCCTTTTGAATTCACCGATTCATATACAATTTCATCTTTACTGCACATGTATGAAGTGATGAACAAAAAAATGCTGTTAGTGCAATTAGCCAAAAATGACAAACAAAAGTTCTTGTGAAATTAAACATATTAACCTTTAACTATTACTTTAACTGCATGATGTTTTTTACAAATATTAACCAGTAAATAACAGTTTACTGTAAATGCCTGAGTTTATTTCTATTTTCTTACCTGCACTTTGGAGGCAATTGTTTTAAGTTGCATACATGTACATACAATGCTTCAGAAATAACACGCTATCCTACAATGTAAAAGATTTGGAAACATTCATTCATTCATTTTCTTCCGCTTAATCCTTTTCGGGTCGCAGGGGAGCTGGAGCCTATCCCAGCATCTTTTTGGGTGAGAGGCAGGGTACACCCTGGACAGATCGCCAGTCCATCGCAGGGCCAACACAGAGAGACAGACAACCATTCACTCTCACAGTCATACCTAAGGACAATTTAGAATCCCCAATTTTGATGCCAACATTTTCTTCCCAAAATTGTTTTCATATAAAATATCACCAGTCTTCTGTCTTTTATATGTGTTCATTTGTAATATGAGCAGTATGAATTAAATATGGCACTAAATTAAGATCTGGAATTAAATCATGTTTTTACTTCAATGCAAACTTAATTCCTGTGAGAATGAGATTTATTCATTGTGTTAACTGTAAATGTAGGTTGTGAAATTCATGCTGGAAAGTTAATATATCAGTCATATTTTGGCAGGAAATAATAATTAGTGATGATGTGGGACTTTCCTGGCTGACAAGATGATTGCTGTGCTACCATTTTGGTCTAGTAGTTAAAAAGAGAAACCTTTGTGAGAGTGAAAACTCACTAACCCCACCCATAGGTTGTAAAAATACCTGCTTTACTCTGACTATAATGGAGGCCTAAAAATATCAAAATAGAGCTGTTATGCACATGTCAGTGTAATTGCAGATTTTCCATTGTCACATTATTCCAGGGTTGAATGGTTTTATGGTGAGTTCCTTTTTTCGGAGCAATTTGGATATTGGGCAATATTTCCAAGCTGCAAATTTATTTGTTTTTACCTCTGTCAGGGAGTTAATGTTTTTGCAGGCGTGCGTTTGTTTGACTGTTGGCAGGATTACGCAGAAACTACTGGATGGATTTTGATGAAAATTTAACCAGAGGTGGTCCATGGGCTCCAGAGGAACCATTTAGATTTTGGTGAGGGTCCAAGATTGCCAAGGATGTAACGCGCAAGTTATGCACCCGCGTCGACACAATGCAGCTGCAACGGCATTGACACAGCAGCGAAGTGTGTTCCTGTCCTATTCTATTGTGTTGCCCGACGTTCACCTCCCCAGAGAAGGTGAGGTGAACATCGACGACACAGGCCATAAGAGCTGTGATTGGGCCGCTTTGTCTTCTCCTTCACATTTCCTGGTTCTTGCCGCTGCTCCGCTCTGCCTGTTCATGGCAGCACAACTTCCAAAGCGAGTTGGTTAAACAGTGGACCAAATTTAAAAGAATATTGAGGAAGTAAGCACATACAGAACATTTTGTGGCTCATCATAACCCCAGTAATTACACAGATTGTCAAATAACGGCACCGTTTACGCTGACTTCTCTTTTTTGCTGTGCAATGATCGTATTAAAAGTTGCTTTTTCTTAATATTTTTTAGCTATAACTTCATCACAATCTGCTCTTGTCCGTCACTATTTTGTAATCAAAAACACACGACAAACACAAATTACTACACACATCGGCTGCAACCCGTTTTGGTAATAGAACAAAGCATTTCACCCAACACAGAAGAAAATTTGCCAATCACTGTGTCTGCAATGGACGTCGGTAATGGCTGGGGCTGCACGGTGGCGCAGTGGCTAGCACTGTGGCAGCACAATTTACCCTCGGCCGGGGGATCGCGGGGATCGTGAGAGCGTGGGTTCGATCCCAGCCCCCGACCAACAGTGATCTGTGTGGAGTTTGCATGTTCTCCCCGTGTTGCGTGGGTTTACTCCGGGATTTCTCCAGTTTCCTCCCACATGCCAAAACATGCAGGTTAGGGATACGGGGCGCTCGCGCACGCAGCGACCGGCAGCTGGTGGCTTGTCACCAGACTGCAAAACGAATCTACCTACGGGTACAAATAAGTAACAAAAAAAAAATGGCTACAACGTGATGCGAGTGCATAAATCCAGCTTTGTTTTAAACATGGGGGGGAGTTGACAACACACTATGTGTCTTAGTGTGAGGAGAAGTGCAAAATCATTACCTTTGATAAAAGGGCAAAACTAATTTACCTCTTTATTTTGGCATTCCCATATTAGTGCCAGTTGTAAGAAGTATTTCCATCATTTACCAAATATATCTGCAGCCTTTTAATGGGCAATTTATTATCCCCTGCCGGCTGAAGCCTAAAGGGGTCAAGGAGCCCTTTGGGCAAAGACTGAAGGGGGATTATGTTATGGGTCTGTTCTTCCGTCCATCTGTCTGTCCGTTCCACTTTTGTGAAATAAACTCCTCTTATAGTTTTGTTCCAATTGTTTTGAAACTAGTTACCATGGTTTGCGCATATTGCAGTTTGGGTCTGATCGGATGATTTTTGCAGGAGTTGTAGCCCCTGACCTATGACCCCCTGTTTCACCTCACTTCATAGACAGTAACTGTCTTGTGAAATGAACTCCTCCTACAGTTTTGTTCCGACTGTATTGAAACGTGGTACCATGGTTTTATATACTTAGATGATGCGCATATTGCAGTTTCGCTCTCATCGAATTACTTTGAGGTCAAAGGTCTGAGGTCATATTTTCCCTAAATCTTCTAAACACAATAACTACTGAAAGAAATGATGTAGGCTTTTCAAATCGATACCCTAGTTGTATCTAATACACATCTTGGAAGATTTACACCCTGACCTAACTATGGTTTTGGGGTCAAGGGGTCAAAGGTCAAAGTTCAATGTTAACATTGCAGTTGCACAAAGGTAAATGCTACTTTTACTGTCACTATAAAACAAGTACAGCTAGGGCCACCAAACCTGGTATACAGGTTCACCTTAGGATCCTGACCTCTTACTATTGGTTTGGGATCAAAAGGTCAAAGGTTGACGTTCCCTATGCCTTATTACTGTACAATGAGTAAAGCTCGGGTCACCAAACCTGGTACACAGGTTCACCCTGTGACGCTGAAGTGTGACTATGGTTTTGGGATCCCTAGGTCAAAGCTCTGCCCTGCCCTCAGGGCAGCGCAGTGGTGGAGTGGTTAGCACTGCGGCAGCAGAGCAACTCACCCTTGGCCGGGGATCCTGGGTTCGATCCCAGCCCCTGACCAACAGTGATCTGTGTGGAGTTTGCATGTTCTCCCCGTGTCTGCGTGGGTTTACTCTGGGATTTCTCCGGTTTCCTCCCACATGCCAAAAACATGCAAGTTAGGTTAATTGGCATCAAAGGGATTCTAAATTGTCCTAAGGTATGACTGTGAGAGTGAATGGTTGTCTGTCTCTCTGTGTTGGCCCTGCGATGGACTGGTGATCTGTCCAGGGTGTACCCTGCCTCTCGCCCAAAGATGCTGGGATAGGCTCCAGCCCCCCACGACCCGAAAAGTATTAAGCAGAAGAAGATAGATGGATGGATGGAAGGTCAAAGCTCAACATCATAATGGCTTATAAACTATATCGCAACAACAAAAAAAACTAGGGTCACCAAACCTGGTACACAGATTGACTCCGAAACCATGACCTCTGACTACAGGCTTGGGGTCAAAATGTCAATGGTCAAGGTTGACACTCCCTATGCTCTCTTACTATAGAACGTATAAAGCTCTCTCGGGTCACCAAACTTGCTACACAGTTTCACCATGGGATCCTGCCCTACAGCTATGGGTTGTATACATTGTTGTGTATTTATGGATGATGCATTCATTATAATTTGGTTCTACCACAGTAATTATATTGAAAAGTTGAAAACTGCTCTCCATCAGGAAGTATTGGGATCTTCAAAGAAAACAGAGGTGGGGTATATTGCACTGGCCTCAGAGTGCTCTTGTGCTACTGTGAGACAGCAGGCCTATTCAGTCCCTCCAGGATTTTGTGACGTTGTGATCGCATCAATTCACACAAAATCAGTGATTGGTCGCGTCTTTTGCGCGACCTTGCAACTTTGTCCAATCACCACAACTTTCCTGCAATTTTGGCAAGTCCTTGTCAACTTCTGCCAGTTTCGCCAATCAAATTTGTCCCTGAGTAGCACTTAAATGCTCAGTTTAACCAATCAAATGCGTCACTGCACCGCGCTCACGTTTCTGTTTACGGAGAGTCTCAACGGAACAGATCAGCAAAAAACACTGTGTGTTATTTAAAAAAAAAAAAAAAACTCAACCGTGAGGTTTGCCACACTGTCCCCTCCTCCATCTCCCCTGGCCTTCCGGTGGACGTCTCGCCATATCTCCGTCCTGACCACGTGTTGCGAAGTGCTGGGTTTGTGTTGAAAAATGTTTGCCTGCCTGAAACCCACCCCGTCATGGGAACGTGCGTAAGGAGACATGCCGTAAAAATAAGCAAATATAACACTACAGCCAGTGTTGTAACATTTACACATCTTTAGAGGTAAAATCATTACTACATCTTGTCAATGAGCTTTAAAATTGTGAATCCGGTCTGGATATGGACCAACGTGTGTCTCCACCCCCCTTCCCAGGACTCCCGGTAAATGAAAGATCAGTATCGGATTAGACAGGTGTGTGTCAAGATGCACAGCAGACAGACAGACAGACAGACAGGTAGGAGTTAGGCACAGAAAGAGAGAGAATATTGTCTGTAATTTTTTATTTTTTTCAGAAAAACACAGACTCCATCCATCCATCCATCTTCTACCGCTTTTCTGGAGGTTCGGGTCGCGGAGGCAGCAGTTCAAGCAGAGAAGCCCAGACTTCCCTCTCCCCAGCCACCTGCTCCAGCTCTTCAGAGAGGATACTAAGGTGTTCCCAGACCAGCTAGGAGACATAGTCTCTCCAGTGAGTCCTGGGTCTGCCCCGGGGTCTCCTCCCAGAGGGACGTGCCCGAAAGACCTCAAGTGGGAGGCATCCAGGAGGCATCCTGATCAGATGCCCAAACCACCTCAACTGGCTTCTTTCAATGTAGAGAAGCAGCGGTTCTACTCTGAGCCTCTCCCGGATGACTGAACTCCTCACCCTATCTCTGAGGGTGAGTCCAGCGGTCCTACGAAGAATGCTCATTTCAGCCGCTTGTATCCGTGATCTCGTTCTTTCGGTCATTACCCAAAGTTCATGACCATAGGTGAGGGTAGGAATGTAGATTGACTGGTAAATCGACAGCTTTGTCTTAGAGCTTATCTCCCTCTTCACCATAACAGAGCAGTACAACGTCCACATCACTGCAGATGCTGCTCTGATCCATCTGTCAATCTCTCACTCCATTCTCCCCTCACTCATGAATAAGACCCCAAGATACTTAAACTCCTCCACTTGGGGCAGGAGCCTGTCCCCAACCCAGAAAGGACATTTCACCCTTTTCCCGCTGAGGACCATGGACTCGGACTTGGAGGTACTGATTCTCATCCCAGCTACTTCACACTCAATGGCAAACCGTCCCAGTAAGACCTGTAGGTCATTGCTGGATGAAGCCAGCAGGACAACATCATCTGCAAACAACAGAGATGAGATCCTGTGGTCACCAAGCATGACACCCTCCATTCCCTGGCTGCGCCTAGAAATCCTGTCCATAAAAATTATGAACAGGATCGGTGACAAAGGGCAGCCCTGGCGAAGTCCAACTCTCACTGGGAATGAGTCCGATTGAGTGTTGGCGATACGAACCAAACTCTCACAACGGTCGTATAGAGACCGAATAGCTCGTAACAACAAGCCCGATAGCCCATACTCCCGAAGCACCCCCCACAAAAAACCACGAGGGATGTGGTCGAATGCCTTCTCCAAGTCCACAAAATACATGTAAACTGGTATGGGCAAACTCCCACGAACCCTCGAGGATTTTCAAGAGGGTAAGAGTTGGTCTGATGTGCCACGGTCAGGACGAAAACCACATTGCTCCTTCTGAATCCGAGGTTCGACCAACAGCCGGACTCCAGTACCTTGGCATATACCTTCCCAGGGAGGCTGAGGAGTGTGATCCCTCTAAAGTTGGAGCACACCCTCCGGTCCCCTTTTTTGAAGAGAGGAACCACCACCCCGGTTTGCCATGCCAAAGGCACTGCCCCCAACCTCCACGCAATGTTGCAGAGGCGTGTCAACCATGACAGCCCTACAACATCCAGGGCCTTGAGGTACTCAGGGCGACTCTCGTCCACCCCCGGGGCCCATCCACCAAAGAGATTTTTAACCACCTTGGCGACCTCAGCCTCTGTGATAGGCGAGTCGTCCCCCTCATCCACAAGCCCTGCTTCGTCTGTGGAAGGCGTATCAGTGGGATTAAGGAGATCCACGAAGTATTCCTTCCACCGCCTGACGATATCCCCAGTCGAAGTCAACAGCGCCCCATCCACATATACACAGTGTGGACAGGGAGCTGCTTCCCCCTCCTGAGCCTCCGGACAGTTTGCCAGAATCTCTTTGAGGCCAACCGAAAGTCTTGTTCCATGGCCTCACCCAACTCCTCCCATACTCGGGTTTTTGCTTCAGCAACCACCCGAGCTGCACTCCGCTTGGCCTGCCGGTACACCTCAGCTGCTTTGGGAGTCCCACAAGCCAACCAAGCTTGATAGGACTCCTTCTTCAGTTTAATGGCCCCCCTCACCACTGGTGTCCACCACTTGGTCCGGAGGTTACCGCCATGAGATGTCCCGACAACCTTGCGGCCGCAGCTCTGGGCCACTTCTTCAACAATGGAGGTGGAGAACATGGCCCATTCAGACTCCATGTCTCCAGACTCCCTCGGAATGTGGTCAAAGTTCTTCTGGAGGTGGGAGTTGAAGACCTTCCGGACGGGGCCTCAGCCAGAAGTTCCCAGCACACCCTCACTATACGTTTGGGTCTACCAGGTCTGAATGGCACCCTCCCCAGCCATCGGATCCAACTTAAAATTTCATTTTAACTTAAATTTGTAAAAGTAAATTACAATTTGTATTAGTTTTAAAACATCATTCTTAAAATTATTATTATTATTATTACTTGCCCGCATCTGGCCCAGTTTGTCAGGCAAATTCTGGTGCATCATTCACTTCCACATCTTCTGTGACTCCGGCAGCCAGACTCAGGCCGAGTCATTTTTTCTGGCCTGCTGGATTTGGGCCTGATTTGGGACAAAACATTTTGGCTACCTGGGCAGCGGTCCACCAGTATCCAGCTACTGGTCAGCCGGTATCCGGCGGCAAATGCAAGTCATAGTTAGTGGTCCATCTGTATCCTGCAAACGGTCAGCTGGGTCTTGCTAGTGGTCAGTCAGTGTCCTGCGACATAATTCTTTGAATTGCAGTGCATCCAGAAAGTATTCACAGCGCTTCACTTTTTCTACATTTTGTTATGTTACAGCCTTATTCCAAAATGGATTAACTTCTTTTTTCCCCTCAAAATTCTACACACAATACCTCATAATGACAGTGATTTTTTTTTGGAGATTTTTTGCAAATTTATTAAAAATAAAAAGCTAAGAAATCACATGTACATACGTAAGTATTCACAGCCTTTGCCATAAAGCTCAAAATTGAGCTCAGGTGCATCCTGTTTCCACTGATCATTATTGAGATGTTTCTACAGCTTAATTGGAGTCCCCCTGTGATAAATTCCCCACAAATCTGGGGAAGGGTAAAGAAAAATTTCTGCTGCTTTGAAGGTCCCAATGAGCACAGTGGCCATCGGGTTCTTGGTCACCACAGTGACCAAGAACCCAATGGTCACTGTGGTGACTGTGATCACTGTGGTGATAGAGAGAGGAGAACCTTCCAGAAGGACAGCCATCTCTGCAGCAATCCACCAATCAGGCCTGTATGGTAGAGTGGCCAGATGGAAGCCACTCCTCAGTAAAACGCACATGGCAGCCCGCCTGTAATGTGCCAAAAGGCACCTGAAGGACTTTCAGACCATGAGAAACAAAATTCTCTGGTCTAATGAGACAAAGATTGAACTCTTTGGTGTGAATGCCAGGCATCATGTTTGGAGGAAACCAGGCACAGCTCATCACCACACCAATACCATCCCTACAGTGAAGCATAGTGGTGGCAGCATTATGCTGTGGTGATATTTTTCAGTGTCAGGAACTGGGTGACTATTCAGGATAGAGGGAAAGAGGAATGGAGCAATATACAGAGACATCCTAGATGAAAACCTGTTCCAGAGCACTCTTGACCTCAAACTGGGGTGATGGTTCATCTTTCAGCAGGACAGTGACCCTAAGTGCACAGCCAAGATATTAAAGGAGTGGCTTCAGGACAACTCTGTGAGTGTCCTTGAGTGGCCCAGCCAGAGCCCAGAGTTGAATCCAATTAAACATCTCTGGAGAGATCTGAAAGTGGCTGTGCACCGACGCTTCCCATCCAACCTGATGGAGCTTGAAAGGTGCTGCAAAGAGGAATGGGCAAAACTGCCCAAAGATAGGTGTGCCAAGCTTGTGGCATCATATTCAGAAAGACTTGAGGCTGTAATTGCTGCCAAAGGTGCATCAACAAATGTATTGAGCAAAGGCTGTGAATACTTATGTACATGTGATTTCCTAGATTTTTTTTATTTTTAATAAATTTGCAAAAATCTCCAAAAACTTTTTTCACGTTGTCATTATGGGGTGTAGTGTGTAGAATTTTGAGGAAAAAAATTAATCTATTTTGGAATAAGGCAATAATATAACAAAATGTGGAAAAAGTGAAGCGCTGTGAATACTTTCTGGATGCACTGTATGCCACAGTACACTGCTGCAGGATCAGATCTGGGTGGGACAGATGACATAGTGGTGTTGGCCCCACTTTCATTAACCCCACTGTGGTGTCCTTGTGCAAGGCCCTTAAATGAAGAAATGAAAGTGTTTATGACTAAGGGTCAAAAAAAATAAATTCCAAACCTGCATGGCCCTGCGTGAAAAAGTGATTCCCCCCACTTAAAACATAAATTAACTGTGGTTTATCACATCTTTGGAAAGCTGAGTTCAATTTCTCTAGCTACACCCAGGCCTGATTACTGCCACACCTGTTCTCAATCAAGAAATCACTTAAATAGGGCCCGCCTGACCAAGTGAAGTAGACCAAAGGATCCTCAAAAGCTAGACTTTATGCTGCGATCCATAGAAATTCAGGAACAAATGAGAAACAAAGTAATTGAGATCTGTCAGTCTGGAAAAGGTTATAAAGTCATTTCTAAAGCTTTGGGACTCCAGTGAACCACAGTGAGAGCCATTATCCACATATGGCGAAAACATGGAACGGTGGTGAACCTTCCCCGGAGTGGCCAGCCGACCAAAATTACCCCAAGAGCGCAGCGACGACTCATCCAAGAGGTCACAAGAGACCCCACAACAACATCCAAAGAACTGCAGGCCTCACTTGCCTCAGTTAAGGTCAGTGTTCATGACTCCACCATAAGAAAGAGACTGGGCAAAAATGGCCTGCATGGCAGAGGTCCAAGAAAAAAAACACTGCTGAGCAAAAAGAACATAAAGGCTTGTCTCAGTTTTACCAGAAAACATTTTGATGATCCCCAAGACTTTTGGGAAAATACTTTGTGTACTGACGAGACAAAAGTTGAACTTTTTGGAAGGTGTGTGTCCCATTACATCCAGCATAAAAGTAACACATCATTTCAGAAAAGGAACATCATACCAACAGTAAAATATGGTGGTGGTAGTGTGATGGTGTGGGGCTGTTTTGCTGCTTCAACACGTGGAAGACTTGCTTTGGTATATGGAACCATGAATTCTGCTGTCTACCAAAAAATCCTGAAGGAGAATGTCCGGCCATCTGTTCATGACCTCAAGCTGAAGCACACTTGGGTTCTGCAGCAGGACAATGATCCAAAACACACCAGCAAGTCCACCTCTGAATGGCTTAAGAAAAACAAAATGAAGCCTTTGGAGTAGCCTAGTCAAAGTCCTGACCTGAATCCGATTGAGATGCTGTGAAATGACCTTAAAAAGACGGTTCATGCTTGAAAACCCTCCATTGTGGCTGAATTACAACAATTCTACAAAGATGAGTGGGCCAAAATTCCTCCACAGAGCTGTAAAAGACTCATTTCCAGTTATCACAAATGCTTGATTGCAGTTGTTGCTGCTAAGGGTGGCCCAACCAGTTGTTAGGTTTAGGGGGCAATCACTTTTTCACACAGGGCCATGTACGTTTGAATTTTTTTTTTTCCCTTAATAATAAACACCTTCATTTAAAAACTGCATTTTGTGTTTACTTGTGCTATCTTTGTTGAATATATAAATTTGTTTGGTGATCTGAAACATTTAACTGTGACAAACACACAAAAAAAACAAGAAATCAGGAAGGGGGCAAACACTTTTTCAGACCACTGTATATTTATTTACTGTTTTGGCTAATCTATTCTTATCTTACTTACAATTGCTCCGAGTGCTGCTATCCCTGTGCTGCTGCAATCCTGAAATTTCCCCATTGTGGGACTAATATCCCAACATCTTGTGTGGTACCTGTACCAAAGACTTCCTACCCCAAAGATCTGAACAGCTACAGACCAGTGGCCCTGACGTCCCACATGATGAAGACCCTGGAGAGACTTCTCCTTGCTCACCTCCGCCTCCTGGTGGGACCAGCGATGGATCCACTCCAGTTCGCCTACCAGCATGGTATTGGGGTGGAGGATGCGGTCATCTTCCTCCTTCACCGTTCTCTGTTCCACCTGGAGAAGCCCGGGAATGCGCTGAGGATCATGTTCTTTGACTTCTCCAGTGCTTTCAGCACCATCCAACCGATGATCCTGAAGGACAAGCTGCTGTGCGCAGGGGTGGACCAGCACCTGTCATCATGGATCCTGGACTACCTCACAAACCGGCCACAGTTTGTGAGAACCCGGGACTGTGTGTCCGACACGATTATCGGTAGCACGGGGGCCCCCCAGGGAACGGTTTTGGCTCCCTTCCTGTTCACCCTTTATACTGCGGACTTCTCACACAACACACTGCCATCTACAGAAGTTCTCTGATGACTCTGCGATTGTTGGCCTCATCTCCAACGGAGATGAAGCTGAGTACAGAGGACTTATCCAGGACTTTGTGGACTGGTGCCATCGGAACTGCCTCCAGATCAACGCAAGGAAAACTAAGGAGCTGGTGGTGGACTGCCACAGGCAAGGACAACCCCTCACAGCACCAGTAAATATACAGAGAACAGACATCGAGATGGTGACATCCTACAAGTACCTGGGTGTTCATCTGAACAATAAACTAGACTGGTCACACAATACTGACGCACTCTACAAGAAGGGACAGCGCAGGCTGTTTCTACTGAGGAGACTCAGGTCTTTTGGTGTACAAGGGTCACTGCTGAAGACATTCTATGACACGGTGGTGGCATCAGCCATCACTTTTGGAGTGGTCTGCTGGGGCAGTGGCATTACAGCAGCCGATAGGAAGAGACTGAACAAACTGATCAAGAAAGCTAACTCTGTCCTGGGGCAGTGCCTTGACCCAGTGGAGGAGATAGGGGAGAGAAGGATGGTGGCTAAACTGTCATCTCTGCTGGAGTCCGAGTTCCACCCTATGCAGGACACACTGAATGCACTAAGGAGCTCATTTAGCAGCAGACTACATCATCCTAGGTGCACAACTGAGAGGTTTTGCAGGTCCTTCCTACCTAGGGCTGTCAGACTGTACAACTTAAGCAGGGCTGCTCGCAGAGATAGCAAAAAGACGTGACAACCTAATAGTATTGAATGCAAAAGACGCAATAGACTTACACAATGATCCCCTCCGGTATACAACTAGGAAAAGACCGGTAGCTACGGAGGGTGACAATATGTATGGGTACATAATCATACCATGTAGGATAACTAAGTAGACTGTTATGCTGCTGTTTCATTCCGTCTAGCTACAATGCTCTGCACTGTGTGTGTTTATATATTTATATATTCATTACATCTAGCGACAGTGCTCTGCACTGTGTGTGTTTATATATTTACATATTTATTCCATCTAGCTACAATGCTCCGCACTGTGTGTGTTTATATATTTACATATTTATTCCATCTAGCTACAATGCTCCGCACTGTGTTTATATATTTACATATTTATTCCATCTAGCTTCAACGCTCCACACTGCATGTGTTTATATATTCACATATTTATTCCATCTAGCTACAATGCTCCGCACTGTGTGTCTATATATTTATATTTATATGTACATATGTATACTCGCTGCTCTTGTTTTTTTCTTGCCGTCTGATTGTTGCTCTGAGTGTTGCTATCCCTGTGCTGTTGCAATCCTGGAATTTCCCCATTGTGGGACTAATAAAGGCTTATCTTATCTTATCTTAATAAAAGGCTCATCTTATCTTATCTCTTTAGATATACTTTGCACTGCAAAGTATATACAAACAGTGCAAAGATATACTTTGCACTGTTTATTTTTTTCTTCTATAACATTGGCATTTGTTCTGTAATGTGTTTTTTCTCTCCTCAGAAAAAAGCTTTATCAATGATGGACCAGTTCAGCCTTCCCAATGCCCAGTACATGATCTCCATTATGGCCATAATGAACTTTCACTCCAAACCACTGTTGAGCATCTGCAGCAAAATGATTTTGGGTACAATATTTTCAGCATGAAAAAAAAAATGTTTAGAAAAGTAAATTATAATGAATATGACAGTACAGTGCCTTGAACAAAATAATTTGAAGTCTTTCTTTTCCCTTTCTTTTCTGTGGTAGAAAACCTCCATCTAATGCCTTTCAACAGACTGTATGAGGTGTTGCTGGCCTGCAAGGAGCTCATGTACCGAGATATCGATTTACTCACTGGTATTTCAGAATATGTTGCTTCCTTTCGAGACATCTTTACCAACAAACAGGTACACTGACTGACATGCGACTTATCAGTTTTCTAATACGATGCATATGTTTCCCTTGTTGTACATCTGGAGGCCAAAAAACAAATGTTGGAATGATATCGCATCCACAGCGTCAGAAAACTCAGATTCTCTTGTTACAAATTGTTAGCAATGCTCACTGAAAACAACACAATACACAGTAATTTACACATAAAACGCAGGAGTGACATGTTAAGAGTTAGCCTTTCCCATGGTTGTGGTTGTATGTACTGAACTAGTCATTGAGATATGCAGTGTTTATACTATTTGAATAGTATTGAGTAATTTCCTGTAATTTCCCAGTTTGGGATCAATAAAGTACTGTGGAATCCGGTAGCTGGGTGGCAGCGGCATACGCTTGGCTGGGGGCTCCCAACGAGGCTGGCTCCGGGGAACTCCTTTCGTGTTGCATGCTTCGTCTTGGGTCACCAGTGTGGAATGTGTAAATGACGAGACAGATTTGTCTTAGGCAGTTTATTACACATCTCCAACATGAGCATCGTAGCAAGAGGACATCTCAGAAAAAACTCGACCCTTAAATACTCAGGTCTTCCTACAGCTCAAAAGTCACATTGCATTCACATCAAAGGACACAATACATTCACTTCCTTAATTCCCGTGACATCCCCCTCTCAGTCTCTGAACACAAAGGAGCCTCCTAGCAGTCTCTGACGCACAAAAGATCACACTTCCACAACCTCCTGTTATCTCCAAGGAAACTCTGCACTTTGTTCTTATCTAAGATGCTAGACATTATGTTCTCCCCATGTGCGGCCCATGTGCGGCCACACGACCCCCCTGAGTATGTTGGATAGAACTAAAGAATCATAGTCCGTATGTTGTGTCAGAACCATTAAACATCAGTCCACATGCTGCTTGGGCTTCAGTCTTCTCCCGTATCTGCTGTAAGCAGGGTTCACCGCCTCCGTGGCGCTGTCCTGCTGGGGAGCTGATGTTTGGGGGTGAAAATCGTTTGACTGTCCCTGTGGGTGTTCTGGGAAAACTTTACTCTGGGAAGCTCCCCGTGGGGGTCTTCCATGCCGAGGGGCCCTCGCCAACAGCACTTGCTCGTCCGCCACCACAAAAGCAGGTTTGAGTCTGTTTATGCCAATCTTTTCCCTCCTACCCCCCAAGTCTAGCAAAAAATGCTTGTCCCCTGTTTCCAGCACTCTGAACGGTCCATCATAAGGTGGGCGCAGTGGGGGTTGGTGTGTATCGTGTCTGACAAAAACAAACTCCGCGTTTTTCAAAGTTTTAGGCACAAAAACGCACGGAAAACTGTGGTGAACGGGGCCCGGCAGCGTGCTTGTGTCTATGTTACTTTGCAACAGCTGAGACGGGGAGCTGCCCGGCGCAGGATTATCTGGGAGAAACTCCCCGGGCAGCCGTAGCGGCTGCGCAAAAACGAGTTCAGCCGGGGAAGCTTCCAGATCCTCTTTAGGCGCAGAACGTAACCCCAATAAAACCCACGGTAGCTTGTCTACCTAATTTGCATCCGTCAGTGACGCCCTGAGAGCCGCCTTCAATGACCTATGAAAACATTCGTATAACCCATTAGCCTGTGGATTGTACGCGGTTGTGCGGTGAATTGTGACACCCAGGCTGCGGGCCATTGTTGACCAAAGTTTGGAAACAAATTGAGGGCCTCTGTCGGACGTAATGTCCGACGGGACTCCAAAACACGCCACCCATGCTGTTAAAAAGCGCGCGCTACCTCCTCGGCTGTGGTTGACGCCAGTGGAACCACTTCCGGCCAGCACGTGGTGCGGTCCACCATTGTCAGAAGGTGCGTGCACCCCTGTGATGGCGGGAGGGCGCCCACGAGGTCCACGTGAACATGGTCGAACCTCTTAGCCAGGATGTGAAATGGCTCCAAAGGAGCTCTCGTGTGTCTGTGTACTTTGGCTCGTTGGCATGCCATGCAGGCTGCTGCCCACTCTTTCACTTGTTTGCGAAGGCTCGGCCACACAAATTTCTCTCCTACCATTTTGACCGACGCGCGCACTCCCGGGTGCGCCAAAGAATGAATCGAGTCAAAAACACGGCGGCGCCAAGTGGCCGGTACCACGGGACGCGGTCGCCCCGTGGAGACATCGCAGATTAGGGGGGGCATACCGTCTTGCAGCACCCTGCTCTCCAGCCTTAACCCTGTTGGTCCAGACTGGAGCGCGCGCACCTCCGTGTCACTAACCTGCTCCGCGGCCATGGCTGTGTAATCTATTCCCACGCGGACTGGGGCCGCCACGGCGCGCGAGAGACAGTCTGCCACTACATTCAATTTACCTGACACATGCTGAATATCGGTGGTAAACTCTGAGATGGCGGCCAGCTGTCTCTGCTGCCGGCCCGACCACGGTTCTGAAACCTTGGCCATCGCGAATGTTAGTGACTTGTGATCAACGAACACGGAGAAACAGCGTCCTTCCAGCCAGAACTGGAAGTGGCGGATGGCCAAGTGGAGAGCCAGCAACTCCCTGTCGAACATGCTGTATTTACGTTCACTATCGCGCAAAGTTCTGCTGAAAAAGGCGAGCGGCTGCCAAGCCCCGGCTACATGTTGCTCCACGACCGCCCCTATGGCCACATCTGACGCGTCAGTAGTGAGCACTATGCGGGCCGTTGGGTCTGGATGTGCCAACAACGCAGCGTTTGCCAGGGCTGCCTTGACTTCTGAGAACGCCCGTTCTCGCTCCGGGGACCATTCCATCTTATTCGCGGGTTTCTGTTTTTTGAGCGCGGCGTACAGCAGTTGCATGAGCTGCGCTGCGCGGGGGAGGAAACGGTTATAAAAATTCACCATTCCCAAAAACTCCTGTAACGCCCTGACCGTTTGTGGCCGGGGAAAATCTGCTACCGCGCGCACTTTGTCAGGCAGCGGAACCGCTCCTTCGGGAGAGACGCGGTGCCCCAAAAAATCAATCTGCGTCACTCCGAACTGACACTTCGCTGGGTTGATTATTAAACCGTGCTCTCTCAACCTCCGGAAAACCGCCGTGAGGTGGGTTTCGTGTTCGTCTTCGGACGCGCTGGCTACCAAGATATCGTCCAGGTAGACAAATACGAAAAGGAGATCGCGCAGCACTGCATCCATCATGCGTTGGAACGTCTGTGCAGCCCCTTTAAGCCCGAATGGCATGCGCAAAAACTCGAATAGGCCAAACGGAGTTATCACCGCTGTTTTGGGTATGTCCTCAGTGCGCACTGGGACTTGGTGGTAACCGCGGACCAAGTCTATTTTAGAAAAAACGCGCGCTCCTGCCAAGTGAACGGAAAAATCCTGGATGTGGGGAATTGGGTAGCGGTCGTGCGCTGTGGCGTTGTTCAACCTGCGGAAATCTCCGCAAGGTCGCCACGAACCGTCAGCTTTAGGGACCATGTGTAGCGGGGAAGCCCATGGGCTTTTTGAACGCCTGATGATGCCCAACCTCTCCAGGTTGGCGAACTCCTCGCGCGCTATGGCCAGTTTAGCTGCATCCAAGCGCCGAGGTTTTGCAAAAACGGGTGGCCCGGTGGTGGTAATAAAATGTTCCACCCCGTGTTTAGCAACGGCTGCCAAAAATGTCGGGACCGTGAGTGCTGGGAACTGAGTGAGCAGTGTGTGGAACTTACCGCTTGCAGCTGTGACGTTGGCTTGTGCTATTGGCCGGGACGCTCGAGCTGTACAGGGGATAGAATCAAAAGATAGTGCATTAACCAGGCGCCTGTTAGTGACATCAACCAACAAACCATGTGAGCACAAAAAATCAGACCCCAATATATTGAAATTCAATGCTGCTATGACAAAAGTCCACTCAAATGTACGGCCGTGAAATGACAGAAGTAGAGTCCTCTCACCAAAGGTTTTAATGTCCGAGCCGTTTGCTGCTGCCATCTGGGGGCCGCTGGAACCTGCCAGCCGGTCGGCGTAGGACGGCATGATGAAACTCAGCTGGGCGCCGGTGTCCACGAGGAAATGTCTCCCGGAGTGTGCGTCCGTCAAGTAGAGCAGCTTGTTCTCCTCCCCGAGGGTCGCAGCTGCTACCGACCCCCGGCCTTGGCGTTTTCCTGAGCGCTTGAACTGGCACGGTGGTATACATTTGCGTGCCTTCTCTGCAAAGCGGCGATGATAGAAACAAAGGATGTCTCCTCCGTGTTCCTTGGTGCCCGCCGCCGCTGTCGTCGGTGGTTCTGCTACCGCCGTCAATGGCTCCTCGCCCTCTCCGGCCGTCGCGCCGAGCTCCGTCGCTGCTGCCGTGGTCGTGAGCTCACTGCTGGCCATGATGATCCGGTATGCTTCTCGGGCCAGCGCGCAGTAGTCCTGCTTGTCCAGCCACCGCGAATTGGCCAGGGCCACTCTCGTCGCTGACAGAAGGTTCTGGAGGTAGAGGTGTGTAAAAATGAAGTGGTCGTCGTCCGAGCCCTTCAATCTCAGCATCCTCTCCATCAGGTCAATAGCCGTGCAATCTCCTAACCCGGTCCGCGTCAGGAGTCCCTCTGCTCTCTCCTCAACCGAGAGTGTGTAGTGCTGGATGAGTGCGGCTTTCAACGCGCCATATTTGTCGCTGGTTGGTGGCTGATCCAGCAGGCTCTCCACATGCTGAGCCGTGTGGTTGTCGAGCTTTGCGACCACATGGTAGAATTTTGTGTCATCCACCAAAATCCCCCGGAGGACGAACTGCGCCTCAACCAAGTGGAACCAGGAGCGCGGGTTGTGCTGCCAAAAATCCGGTAGCTGGATGGCAGCGGCATATGCTTGGCTGGGGGCTCCCAACGAGGCTGGCTCCGGGGAACTCCTTTCGTGTTGCATGCTTCGTCTTGGGTCACCAGTGTGGAATGTGTAAATGACGAGACAGATTTGTCTTAGGCAGTTTATTACACATCTCCAACATGAGCATCGTAGCAAGAGAACATCTCAGAAAAAACTCAACCCTTAAATACTCAGGTCTTCCTACAGCTCAAAAGTCACATTGCATTCACATCAAAGGACACAATACATTCACTTCCTTAATCCCCTGACATCCCTCTCTCAGTCTCTGAACACAAAGGAGCCTCCTAGCAGTCTCCGACGCACAAAAGATCACACTTTCACAACTTCCTGTTATCTCCAAGGAAACTCTGCACTTTGTTCTTATCTAAGATGCTAGACATTATGTTTCCCCCCATGTGCGGCCACAGTACATCTGTTTAGCTATCTAATTTACTCAAACATGAAATGAAATATTCTAATAAATTGATCTACCAGATTTCTGATTTTAATAAGGTATAAGTTAAACTCATGAAAATTACAGCAAAAATAATTTGAAATATTTCTTTTACATGTAAGGTATATGTAAAAGAAAAATATTTCTTTTACATATATGAAAGTTTACTTTTAGAAATTAATATTGCAAAAAAATGCAATATTATCATTTTTGAGATGCACCTGTAGACTTTTGTAAAAAAAAAAAAAAAAAAAAAAAAAAAAAAGTAATTTAAGCTTTAAAACATATAAAAAGCAGGAAAGAACTCTTGAGATTATAAATTAGCCATAATAGACGACATTAACCAGACATGTTTGTTCATGGTGGGAAAAATCAGAAAATCCAGAGAAAAATGTGTGCACACATAGGAGGAGAGCAAAGTTCTCACATGTATGGACTGTGAAACTAAATTCATGTACATCTTGCACCAAGGCATCAGTACTAACCAGTAGTCCACCCATCATGTAAACCCCTTCCCCTAATTCAAATAAGTTCAAGTAGAATCTGGCTTACTTTTATCTGACCTGTTCTTTGTTGTTTGTTTGTTTGTTTTTAAGCATTTTTTTAACCTTTAACTATTAACAAATGTTAGGGTACCATTTGAATGTGTCATCTGTTGTGTTGGGAGTCGTGTTACTGTAACACCACTACTTTTGCAGTAGCGTGCTGTGTAACGAAATTACTGTTTAAAAATTCAGTAATGCGTTACAGTTACTGAAATTTGATCAGATGCGTTACTCGTTACTTGTTTTACTATTACTCGTTACTTGTTTTACTCGTTACTTGTTTTACTAATATGGATAGATATTTTTAGTGCAAATAAATGAATATACAAACTGACCCTACCGTAGCTGAGACGAGCTGTCAGTCAATGTGACCTGTTGCAAAGAGCCTGAGTCTTCACTACTGAGCGGAGGAAAAGATGAAGCTACTTTGTTTTTGTGGAAATAGATTATTTTTCCTTTGTCGCAGTTAAGGACGAAAGCATATCGGTGGGTTGCAAACTAAGTGCTGGTTGAGACCTACTGCAGTCTTTAGAAGCACTTGAAAACCGCAAGAAAGCTCTGACAAAGCCAGTGCTAAGTAATGCTAGCTATGCTAAGAACTAACACCGTGTTAGTGGATCTACTGTATTTTGAACAGCCACGGCTGGATGTAAAGTGAAAATACTCTTGTCTCAACACTTACGGCTGGATTTCAAGCACAGGTATGCATCTGGACAGTTTGTGACCCAGCAAGAATTAAACCGACTGACTGGCAGATGTGTCGTTACAGACTGAAGATGTGATATAAACAGTCACTTTCCATCAGACAGCTGAGACTGTAAGCCACTGATGTTAAAGCAAATTTACTTGCTACCTGGATAAAGATTATTCAACTAGAAAAGCACTCGGAGAGCGCAGACCTCCGCCAAGCGCCACAGTTCCCCCCCATACAGTGGTTGTGTGTACGTTTTCAGATTCCTTGAGCATGAAAACATATGACTGGCAATTGGATTCACAATGATAGGATTAGTGGTTCAGTAGTAAAAGCATTACCTCCTTGGCGGAGGTAATAACTAACTAACTAACTAACCTGCACTTATATAGCGCTTTTCTAGTCACAAAGACCACTCAAAGCGCTTAATAAGATAAGATAAGATAAGATAAGCCTTTATTAGTCCCACAACGGGGAAATTCCAGGATTGCAACAGCACAGGGATAGCAACACTCAGAGCAACAATCAGAAGGCAAGGAAAAAAAAAAAAAAAAAAAAAACAAACAAGCAAGCAAGAGCAGCTAATATACATATGTACATATTACTATAAAATATATATATACACACACACACACACAGACACACAGTGCAGAGCATTGTAGCTAGATGGAATAAATATGTAAATATATAAACACCCACAGTACGGAGCATTGTAGCTAGATGGAATAAATATATAGATATATAAATATAAACACACCCAGTGCTGAGCATTGTAGCTAGATGGAATAAATATATAGATATATAAATATAAACACACCCAGTGCAGAGCATTGTAGCTAGATGGAATAAATATGTAAATATATAAACACACACAGTGCAGAGCATTGTTGCTAGGTGGGATGAAACAGCATAACCGTCTACTTAGTTATCCTACATGGTATGATTATGTGCCCATACATATTCTCACCCTCCATAGCGACCGGTATGTTCCTAGTTGTATGCCGGAGAGGACCATTGTGTAAGTCTATTGCATCTTTTGCATTCAAAAAACTATTAGTTTGTTACGTCTTTTTGCTATCTCTGCGAGCAGCCCTGCTTAGGTTGTACAGTCTGACAGCCGTTGGTAGGAAGGACCTACGAAACCTCTCGGTTGTGCACCTGGGATGATGTAGTCTGCTGCTAAATGAGCTCCTCAGTGCATCCAGTATGTCCTGCATAGGGTGGAACTCGGACTCCAGCAGAGATGACAGTTTAGCCACCGTCCTTCTCTCTCCTAACTCCTCCATCGGATCAAGGCGTTGCCCCAGGACAGAGCTAGCTTTCTTAATCAGTTTGTTCAGTCTCTTCCTATCGGCTGCAGTAATGCCACTGCCCCAGCAGACCACTCCAAAAGTGATGGCTGATGCCACCACCGTGTCATAGAATGACTTCAGCAGCGCCCCTTGTACACCAAAAGACCTGAGTCTCCTCAGCAGGAACAGCCTGCGCTGTCCCTTCTTGTAGAGTGCGTCAGTATTGTGTGACCAGTCTAGTTTATTGTTCAGATGAATACCCAGGTACTTGTAGGATGTCACCATCTCGATGTCTGTTCCCTGTATATTTACTGGTGCTGTGAGGGGCTGCCCATGCCTGCGGCAGTCCACCACCAGCTCCTTAGTTTTCCTCGCGTTGATCTGGAGGCAGTTCCGATGGCACCAGTCCACAAAGTCCTGGATAAGCCCTCTGTACTCAGCTTCATCTCCGCTGGAGATGAGACCAACGATCGCAGAGTCATCAGAGAACTTCTGTAGATGGCAATGTGTTGTGTTGTGTGAGAAGTCCGCAGTATAAAGAGTGAACAGGAAGGGAGCCAGCACCGTTCCCTGGGGGGCCCCCGTGCTACTGATGATCGTGTCGGAAACACAGTCCCGGGTTCTCACAAACTGAGGCCGGTTCGTGAGGTAGTCCAGGATCCATGATGACAGGTGCTGGTCCACCCCTGCACGCAGCAGCTTGTCCTTCAGGATCATCGGTTGGATGGTGTTGAAAGCACTGGAGAAGTCAAAGAACATGATCCTCACCATATTCCCGGGCTTCTCCAGGTGGGACAGAGAACGGTGAAGGAGGAAGATCACCGCATCCTCCACCCCAATGCCATGCTGGTAGGCGAACTGGAGTGGATCCATCGCTGGTTCCACCAGGGGGCGGAGATGAGCAAGGAGCAGTCTCTCCAGGGTCTTCGTCAAGTGGGACGTCAAGGCCACCGGTCTGAAGCTGTTCAGGTCTTTGGGGTGGGAAGTTTTTGGTACAGGTACCACACAAGATGTTTTCCACAGCTGTGGTACCCTCCCCAGTTTCAGGCTCATGTTGAAGATATACGTCACAATCCCACACAGCTGGTCTGCACAGGACTTGAGGAGCTTTGCGCTGATGCCGTCCGGTCCCGACGCCTTCCTCGCCTTGATCTTCCTCAGCTCCATCCTCACCTGGGTCTTGGTCAGGGTCAGGATGGGGGGCTGTGTGTTGGGAGTGGGGGGGGGTGTCGGTGGAGTGGGGAGTGGGTAGCAGGACTTGATTTCTTAGAGGCAGCAGTGGTTGTTGTGCAGACAGGGGGGAGGGCGGTTGGTCAAATCTATTGAAAAACAGATTCAGGTTGTTCGCCCACTCCCTCTCCCCCGTGGCCTGGGGGGAGGTATTCTGGAGCCCCGAGATGGTTTTGAGGTTTCTCCAGACCCCGCTGATGTCGCTCTGTTGCAGCTTGTCCTCCATCTTCTTCCTGAAGCTGTCCTTGCCTTCTCTGATCTTTCTCCTCAGCTCCCTCTGTACGGACTTCAGCATCTCCCTGTTCCCCGACCTGAAGATCCTCTTCTTCTCTCTCAGAAGTGTTTTTATCTCAGGGTTGATCCAGGGTTTGTTGTTTGAGTGACGCCGTATGGTCTTGGTGGGAACGGATTTGTCCACACAGAAGCTGAGGTAGCCCGTGAAGGTGTGAATGAGGCCATCGATGTCCTCACCATGTGGATCGCAGAGCTGCTTCCAGGCAGTGGCTTCAAAACAGTCCTTTAGAGTGTCATAAACTTAAGTGTTGGTGTTGTGTCCATCTCCTGCATCTGCAAAGTGCCAGGCTGCGACCTGTCAAGGCATACATCATGCCTCCCTTATTGGGGGGGCTTTCACACCTGTACTGAGTACTTCAAAACTGTATTTATCAGCAGATGAAAGAAAACTGAAGCAAAAACAAACAAACAAACAAACCAAAACTAAACAAACAGCAAGTGCAACATGAACTATTTCAAACATATTTATTCAAATGTACACTTATATGGACACAATCTTGAGCCATAACTTTTTGGTAATGTGAAAATAATAAGCCAAGTAGCACCAAAAAATTCAGTGCTCTTGCTGTCAGGAAACAATGTTGGCACCAAATCACTGAAGTGATCTGCCGCCAATGGGGGTAGATTGTGCTCTGCCACAAAATGACAAAACATCACTTCTGCTAGTGATGCATTGGATTTGGAAGGCGTCGGTTCTCTCACTGGCTGAAAATGTTCATCCATCGATCGAATTTGGCTACAAAGTTTTTGTGGTGCTGTGTAGCAAAGTACGACTTCAGGTCGAAAATCCCCGATGCAGTCACTTTTAGCATTAGAGTCACACATATCAGACGCAGCATTACTGGCGCCGGGATTCCTCTCTGTTCCGGAGCCGCAGGACAAAAGAAGGTGCGATAATGGTTGCCGTGGGTTTTATTGGGTTTGCGCTCCGTGGAAAAAAGAGGATTTGGAAACTTCCCCGGCAGAGAGCTGGTTTTTGCGCAGCCCCTATGGCTGGCCGGGGAATTTCTGCCAAATAATCCGACGCCGGACAGCTGGCCGTCTCAGGTTTTGCAGCATAGCGCAAACACAGGCACGCTGGTGGGCCCTGGCCACCACTGTTTTCCACGTGCTTTTGTGCCTAAAACTTTGAAGAAGGTGGAGTTTGTGTTCGTCAGACACGACGAGCAGCGCCCTCTATTGCCCCTGCACACATGTTGAAAATGGCCGTATCTGACAATGTTAAAGAATCCTTTAAAAAATTCCTGTATCAAGACGGTGATCCAGATCATCCCCAAAATTTAATCAGTTCTTCCTTGTACCATTTCCAACAACGCCTGAAAGTTTCATCGAAATCCGTCCAAAACTTTTTGAGTTATCTTGCTAACCAACAGACAAACAGACAAACAAACAGACAGACAGACAGACAAACCCTGGCAAAAACATAACCTCCTCCTGGCCTTCGGCCTGGCGGAGGTAAAAATGGACTTTGATCTCCAAAAGGAATTTGAGGGCTGAATCATGTCTCTGTCACAGCAAACATTTGGACTGTGGATAATGGACATTTACTTTGGATCACTGCACATCGGATTAAATCCATATCATAAAGGTAAGATAAACATGGACAGCTGTATGCAGTGTTGCCAACTCTCACTCTTTTGGAGTCTCTTTTTCCCTCTCTCTCACTCCACAAACCCTATTTCTCACTCCAAAATGAGGAGATTACTGGCAATTTCATGTTGATTTTCTTCAGATTTTTCCCACAATAAGAGCTCTCAAGGCAGGATAAAGCAGACTGAACATGTTCTAAAAGCTCTGTCTAAAATGGTCTGTTTTCAGCCTGATGTTAATAATCTCGTAATGTAATCCATTAATTAAATTATCTTACTATGTGTGCAAGAGGATTTAAGTATGCATTTAAAAGTAATGGGAAAGTTACTGTTCCAAGTAACTAGTTACTTTAATCATGCAGTAATTGATAAAGCAACTCAGTTACTTTTGAAAAGAAATAACTAGTAACTGTAATTAGTTACTATTTTTTTTAGTAACTTGCCCAATGTTGCTTATCTGGTACTTTACGCTTCTACTTCATTTTCTAGCCATCCATTTTCTACCACTTTTCCGGGGGTCTGGGTCGCAGAGGCAGCAGTCCAAGCAGCGATGCCCAGACCCCCCTCTCCCCAGCCACCTGCTCCAGCTCTTCAGAGAAGATACCGAGGCATTCCCAGGCCGGCTGGGAGACAGGCTACAGTCACACCACAGGTCTTAATGCTCAATTCCTATTTTTTTTTTCTGAGATCAGATTTTTTTTTTCTTTTTTTTGCATGGGCGTTCACATTATAATTTAAATGTGATCCCCATCAGACTCCAGTGTGAACGGTCTACAGCTATGAAATGATGTGCATGCACAGCAGAACTAACTAACTAACTAACTAACCTGCACTTATATAGCGCTTTTCTAGTCACAAAGACCACTCAAAGCGCTTTCATTAGTACTAACCCTCTATTCTAAGGGCCTATAGGAAACAGATATCTAGGGACAATTTAGAACAGCCAATTAACCTAACATGCATGTTTTTGGCATGTGGGAGGAAACCGGAGAAATCCCGGAGTAAACCCACGCAACACGGGGAGAACATGCAAACTCCACACAGATCACTGTTGGTCGGGGGCTGGGATCGAACCCACGATCCCACGATCCCCACAATCCCCCGGCCAAAGGTAAACTGTGCTGCCGCAGTGCTAACCACTGCGCCACCGTGCAGCCCAAAGAAGACACAATGTCAGATAGCGTTGTGTTGATGAAAGTAAATATGAGCCCTGAACGACTGAGGGGAGCAGAACTTCTTCACCTTGACACAGTGCAACAAAATAAATTGTTAAAATCATCCAGTACATCGGACCAACTTGTCACTGTTGTCTAATTTGCTTGTTGAGATTTGTTAAAAAAAAAAAAAAAAAATATGCTGGTCGGCCAAAGAGAGAAGAGAGACCAGTTTCGTTCCTCTTCATGCCAGATGACCACTGTGATCAGCTCTGCTTTAACAGAACTGATCAGTCAAACAGCTCCCTTGAAAATGAGACCCTGTGTCTTAATGGGATTACCTGTATAAACTAGAAAAGCACTCGGAGAGCGCAGACCTCCGCCAAGCGCCACAGTTCCCCCCCATACAGTGTTTGTGTGTACGTTTTCAGATTTCTTGACCATGAAAGCATATGACTAGCAATTGGATTCACAATGATAGGATTAGTGGTTCAGTAGTAAAAGCATTACCTCCTTGGCGGAGGTAATAAAAGTGTTGGTAAGTGTTGGTGTTGTGTCCATCTCCTCCATCTTCAAACTCCCAGGCTGCGGGCGTTGCAGTTCATTGCACAACCGCGTACAACCCACAAGCCAATGGGTTATGCGAGCGTTTTCATAGATCACTGAAAGCAGCACTCAGGGCTTCAGTGACGGATGCAAATTGGGTAGACAGGTTGCCGTGGGTTTTATATTGGGGTTGCGCTCTGCGGCAAAAGAGGATTTGGAAGCTTCCCCGGCAGAGAGCTTGTTTTTGCGCAGCCCCTATGGCTGCCTGGGGAATTTCTGCCAAATAATCCGGCGCCGGACAGCTGCCCGTCTCAGCTTTTGCAGCGTAGCGCAAACACAGGCACGCTGCCAGGCCCGGCCCACCACTGTTTTCCGCGTGCTTTTGTGCCTAAAACTTTGAAGAACACGGAGTTCGTGTTCGTCAGACACGACGACCAGCACCCTCCATTGTGCCTGCACACATGTTGAAAATGGCCGTATCTCACAATGTTAAAGAATCCTTTAAAAAATTCCTGTATCCAGACGGTGATCCGGATCATCCCCAAAATTTAATCAGTTCTTCCTTGTACCATTTCCAACAACGCCTGAAAGTTTCATCGAAATCCGTCCAAAACTTTTTGAGTTATCTTGCTAACCAACAGATAGACAAACAGACCGACAAACAGACAGACAAACGCTGGCAAAAACATAAACTCCTGCGGCCTGCGGCCTGGCGGAGGTAATAAGGTTAATATTAAATAAACAGCACGGCTAGTCCCAGCGGCATAACAAGCGTCCCACGACTGCGCCTGGCTAACTGACTGCCGCCGGCGTTGCCTCGCGATGTTTTCACAATGAATGTGTTTCCCCACATATGATAAACAACTGATCTGGCCATTCTGCTCCACAATCATGTCAGGATTAACTTTAATGTTTTTTTAAATATAAAAAGAAAAAGATTTCAGCCGAGTGAGCACCAGCGGCCGGGACTCAAGGTGTGCTGTTTTCAGGTTTTTGGGCGCACATTCTGGGAGAAAGGAATTTGCAGCCACCAGTAAATGTGCCGTTACTGTGTGCCTGTAATGCTTGTCTGACAGTTGTTTGACGGTTTCAGCCCCAACTCAGCATGGTGAAATTGTACAGAAATGATTATGCATGGTGGATAGATGCTACACATGTCAGCGTATGTTTATCGGTTTTTAAGATGTTGTGCAATCAGAGCCAACAAAATTATGATCAAGTGATAAAGGGAAAGAGAAGATTGATTAAAAAGAGAGCACAAATCACCTGTGTCTGCCATGCTTGCTGCATCCTCCACCACAGAATTGTTGCGTCTGTCTCACTTCAGTGAGGAAAAAGTCAATGAAATGCAACATGACCGTTCAGATTGAGGTTGCTTTGAAAAACATCAGATATGTAGCCAAATTAGGACCACATATAGGTCTGGTGTGAAAAAATCGGATGTGTGCTGTTCAGACTGTCATTAAAAAAAAATCAGATATGGGTCACGTGTGCAAAAAAGTCAGATCTGGGCCTCTTTTGCCTGCGGTGTGACCATAGCCGTCTCTTCAGCGCATCTGGGTCTGCGCCATGGTCTCCTCCCACTCCATTTTATAGCTGTTTATTTTTTATTAAACAATTGTACTCGTCTATCTCCCTCTTAATTTTTTCAGGGGTCTTAAATTCAAGAAGGTGCTGCCATAATTTTCTCCATACTCTAACGTGCATTCAGTGCAATTTAGTTGTTGTAATGACGAATTCTTTTCTTTCTTTTTTTTTTTATTTTATTTGAGTTTTTGTAAAGGGTATACAGGTCATTACAGCATTGCATTGTTTACATTTTCATCGCACGTTCCCTTATATTTTGCTATTTGACAACATTGGTAGAATAGTTATTACAACACCCCCCCCTTTTTTTTAAAGTGAAAGAAAAAGTGAAATTAAAGAGAATTAAATTAAAAAAACAAACAAACAAACAAACAAAAAACGAATAAACAAACAAACAGAACAGCAAAAAACAAACAAACAGAAAATTAAGTAATTAAAAGTAAAAGAGCATCTGAGTAGCTTTGGAACAAAAAGTGGGACCATCATTGAAATGGTATTTGTCAAAGATTAGATCTAATGGAAGACACATATTCGATCCAGGGTTGCCAAAAGTTCATGAACCCATCCATGTCCTGTCTCAGTGCGAATGTCAACTTTTCCATCGAGTAAATGTCTTGAATCACGTTAATCCAATCTTCAGGTGTAGGACAGTCCTTCAGCATCCATTTTTTAGTTAGGGCTTTTTTACTTGCCAATATTAAAACATTGAATAAGTATTTATCTCCTCGTCTTTCCAGTGAGTCCGGTAGTAAACCCAAATACAAAGTTATAAAAGAAAAGGGAACTGTTATTTTGAATATTTTCCCCAATATTGTCTGTATATTGGTCCAATATTGGTGGATAACTGGGCATGACCAAAACACATGAAAATGATTTGCAGTCTTTTCACCACACAAGCGCCAACAGTTCAACCCCTTATGGGTAAATTTGTTTTGTGCAGGTGTTCTGAAAAATCTTACCAAATTTTTCCATCCAAATTCTCTCCACTGCAGGGATGAGGTACTTTTCCATTGCTGTCTATTTAGCTTTTCCCATATTTCCAATTGTAAAGTGAAATTCCCCTCTTTTTCCCATCTCTCTTTTATATATGATGTGTTGTTTCCTTTTAAGTCTTGAAGACCTTGGTATATTTTAGAAATGTATCTGATCCCTGGGATCCCTTTATATGCCATTAAGAAGACCTTCAGAACACCTGACTGGGCCCTTTCCAAATCCTCCTTTTTTAAGTATATTGTTTATGTGGTGTCTAAGCTGAAAGAACCTGTAAAGGTCTTGATTTATTAGACCTTGTTTTTTCAAATCTTCAAAACTTCTTAAAGTTTGCCCCTTAAAGAAATCGTAATATTTTATCAGCCCTTTCTCTTTCCACTCTTTAAATCTAGTGTCTGTTTTATTGGGGGTAAAGTCTTGATCATAGGCAATCCATTGCAGAAGTCGATAGGGCTCTTTAGCTTGATTCTCTCTGACTAATTTTTAGCGGGGTCTCTATCCACGGGTTAGTGTTATTCACGAGTTTAGGTAAGGCCTTGTTCCCTATTATCGCCTGTAGGGGGATGTCACTTGTTATTTGGCATTCCATCTCCTTCCATTGTGCAGTGTAGACTGGGTTACATATCTCTACTAAAGTTTTAATTTGTGCAGCTATAAAATAGTCCCTGATATTTGGCAGCGCGAGCCCACCTTTGTCTTTGTTTAGCTGTAGGGTTCTATATCTGATTCTAGGTCTCTTGCCCTGCCATATGAATCTTGAGATCCTTCTGTCTAGCTCCTGCCATGTTTTTTGGGGGGGTTCTACCGGTATTGTTTGGAAAAGGTATAGAAGACGTGGGAGTATATTCATTTTGACTGCTTCAATTCTTTGTGCAGTACCTAAGAATGGTATCATATTCCATCTTGCTAGGTCAGATTTTATTTTTGTCACCAGTGGATCATAGTTTAGTGTTATAATTTTGTTGAGTTGTTTCGGGATATTGATCCCCAGATATTTCATAGATTCCAACCACCAGTTAGTTTTGAGTTCACTTAGTGAATAATGATTTGGGTCATAGTTGAATGTTAAAACTTGGGTTTTATGCATGTTTAATTTGTACCCCGATAAATCTCCATAGTCTGAAAAAACTGAGATTAGTTCTGGTAAAGAAGTGTCTGGTTGCCCTAGGTATATTAAAATGTCATCAGCAAAGAGTGCTATTTTATGTTCCTTCTGACCAAGTGTAATACCTTGAATTTTTTGATTTTGTCTTATCCATTGGCTCAGAGGTTCTATGAAGATTGCAAAGAGCAGTGGAGACAGGGGGCAGCCTTGACGACATCCTCTTTCCAGCTCAAAAGATGATGATAAATTACCGTTAATCCTTATTTTAGCTGTTGGTTTTTTATATAATGCCTTTATAGTTCTAATGAAGTTGTTATGAAAATTGAAACTGGATAAGATTCTATATAGGAAAGACCAGTCAACCGAATCAAATGCTTTTTCAGCATCTAATCCCAATATGACTGCATTTAAGTTATATTTTTTTATATGATGAATTATGTGTAAAGTGCGTCGAATGTTGTCTTGTGTCTGTCTTTGTCTTATAAAACCTGTTTGGTCTAAGTGAATTAAGTCTGTCAGTATGTTTTCTAACCTTTTGGCAAGGATAATGGTAAAAAGCTTATAGTCCTGATTTAATACACTGATTGGTCTGTAGTTGGAGCAGTCTAGTTTATCCTTTTCAGGTTTAGGTATAACTGCAATGACCCCTTCTCTCCAGGAGGGGGGATTTCCCCTGTGTGGAGGACATAGTTAAATGTTTTCAAGAGGAGAGGAGATAGTTGCTGTTTAAAGGTTTTGTACCATTCTGCTGTATAGCCATCTGCTCCTGGGGATTTGTTAGCTTTAAGTTTCATAATTGCTTTTTCCAATTCTTTAGGTTGTATTTCTTACAGTAGTGTTTTATTTTGTGATTCCGTAAGTTGGGGAAGGTTTAATGTGTTTAGGAATGTCTCGGATGCGTTTTTATGTTTTTTGTGGGAGTATAAGTTCTTGTAGTAATTCTCGAAGCTTTTAAGAATATCCTGAATTCTGAATTTTACTTCCTTTGATACTGGGTCTCTGATTTTGTAGATTGCTCTTTCTGTTTGTTGTTTCCTCAATTTATAGGCTAGTAATTTTGCCGATTTACTGCCTGCTTCTTAGTGTTTTTGTTTCAGAAATGTAAGTTTCTTCTGGATTTCTATTGTGTAGATCTCATTTATTTGATTTTTAATTTCTTTAATCTTGAGCGAGCCATTAGAATGAGTGTTGTCTTTGTGTTCTTTTTCTAGGTTCTTGAGTTCTGACTCTAGTGTGATTAGTTTTTCTTGTCTCAGTTTCTTTTGGGTTGCCAGTTTTGCAATAATTTTTCCCCTTATTACAGCTTTGCACGCATCCCACAGTATTAAAGGGGATACTTCTCCATTATCGTTTTCTTCCAAATATTTGAAAATATCTGATTCCAATTCATCTTTCAGTGGTCCTTTCAGGACATTTGAATTCAACCTCCAGGAAAATGTATTATTTGTGTATTTTTGGATGTTTAAGTCCATATAGATCGGACTGTGGTCAGAGAGATCCATCAGTCCTATTTTACATGTTTTTACTCTTCCAATGTCTCTATTAAACATAAAAAAGTAATCAATCCTTGAGTAAGATGAATGTGGCGTTGAATAAAAAGTATAATCTTTTACATTGGGGTTGAATTCCCTCCATACGTCACAGATTCCCATTTCTTTTAGTAGCATCCGAGTTTTCCTATTTTGAGTGTTATTTTAATGTGAAGAATTACCTGTTGCATCCCAGTATGGATTCAGTCTTAGATTGAAGTCTCCACCACATATCACTAAACCTTGGGCTTTAGTTATCATTAGGTCGAATACATTTTTATAAAATTTCCATTTAGCCCCTGGTGGTGCATATACATTCAGCAGGGTGATATCTTCTCCCTCTAGCCGCCCAATTACCAAACTGTACCTCCCTTCTTTATCTTTGTGTTCTGATTTTTTTTCAAATGTAATTTTGGTTGATATCAGTGTCGCTACTCCCCTCCTCCTCCCTGATTTATATGAAGATGAAGAGATCATTTTAAACCCTTGTCTATTGAGTTTAGTGTGTTCCACGTCTGTTAGGTGGGTTTCTTGTAAAAATATTATTTCTGCTTTGTCTTTTTTCATTTTGCGTAGAATCTTGGATCTTTTAACTGGATTCAGGATCCCTTTTACATTATATGAGGCTATTTTGGTTACGCCCTGTTTCTCCATTGTATTTTCTTATTTAGTATAACAGTGTGGTGGCCCTCTTTTTTGCTACTCAGAAACTGAAAGAACATTAAGAACATAAAGAACATTAAGAACATAGTGTACGAAACTTTAAAACAAAAAACTGTCAAAAACTTCCTGAGCTGGGGTCTCTTTAACCACTTGCACTCCGTTGTTCCGCGGGCGGGCAAGTCTCTGCGTCCTAGGGCGCACGAGAGCGCACTCGTGCGCGCTTGGACGCATGACGCATGATGGTGGTGATGTAGGTGGTGTGGCCTCCAAGCGCCACTGAAAAAAAAAGTTGCAGTCACAGCCGCGAACAGATTAGTTCATCTGATTGACCTCTCATTTGACTAATAAGAGCCTTGAATTGGGTTTCTGAAACCTTGAAGAGCCAATGAATGAAAACCTAGGAAGGAGGACCCGCCTACTTTGAATGCACGAGCCAATTGAAGCACAGAAATTCGGGCTGGTGAAGAGAGATTTACTGCTGCAGCAGATGAAAACAAAGGAAGCTGGACGAACCTGCTACAGACCCAGGCTCACCCAGCAGCATGGAGACCACCCACAAGTGGGACCTGCACTCATTCCAGCAGAATAGACGTTTTGGATTCTCTTCCGTCATCATAGACCGACGGAGGCCAACGACAAAAGTCGTAAATCATTCGCCAAAACGGCAATAATGGAATTATGTTTTGATCGGGATCCACGAGCGGAGCAGCGTCGCGTTCGTCTGACAATGGGGAAGAGATGTTCGCCACGACTCTGCTGCTTTGAAGAGGTAAGGTGTTATAAGCTAAATTATTATTTATCCCTGAAAACTGTAATCCAAAAATGACTTTTGACCGATCGGTAAATTACAACTGTACTGCGCACGAAGTACGAAGTGCGTGCGCCGCTGCAGAAGAGGAGCGGGGGGAGGGGGCGTTCACGGTCCGAACGCCCCCCGGTCCGTGGGGGGAAGCATATGAGTCTATTCCATCATGTAGCGATGGCCCTCTTCTGTAGCGGGGGGGGGGACAACCCCCCACACACACATACACACAGTAGCGAGGGGGGGGGGGCGCTGTGAAAACATGCAAGGAGTGTAATCCGTCATGTAGCGAGGGCCGAACTCGGTCCTTGGTAGCGGGGTGGGGGACGACCCCCCGCCCACACACACACACACACACACACACAGACACAGCCCTGAGTGTGACCTTTCATTAGAGCCTAAAATGAAGATTCTACATTGAATTATTCAAAAGTTACAGATGTTTTTCCAAACTGTGCCATTTGGCACAATTTGGCACAGTTCCAAAACGCCTGGGAACAGCCTGAGAACAAAGCTGTGTAAAATATTCATTTTTTGTGGTATTGTTACAAAATTTGGATCTCAGCTTGATAACACTTGGTTCTACATTTCTGTTGCATTTTCCAGCCGGATCGGACAGCTGTGTGTTATTTGCAAGCATTTGTATCCAAAAAAAACACCGTGTCCAAATTTATTTTCTTCAAGTTCAGTATGTTTAGATGACTGTAACTCAGTGGCCGGAGCATGTAGAGAGATTATGTTTTTTTTGCCAAAAAATTCAGTGTTTTCTTTTGAATGAGACCAACCTCATGAAGATGCTGCAAAGGGTTGAATAACAGCTTTCGATTTACTTTGGGCACGTTATTTTTTGGCATTTTTAGGAAAATTGCCCGGAGTGCAAGTGGTTAAAGACCCTGTAAGAGCCCTGATGGAGTGTAGGCTCTGAGGGAAATTCCTCAAACTCTGTTACGTGTTGAGGGCCCTCTCTTACCCCTGTAAGTTGTCCCATGTTTTTAACGTGAATTTCAGATCCCAATCCGAATTTGTAATTTTTTTTTTTTTTTTTTTTTTTTTTTTTTAATGCCTATACCCTATGAGAGTGTGTGCATCCTCCCACCCCCATCACAGCAAACATTCACTCTAATACAGTATTTGTTAGTGTGGGGAGAACATGTGGGTCATTGTTACATTTCTATTTTAACATGTTTTTTTTTTTTCTTTAAATTAAGAAGACATTTGTTTCTAATGCTATAACTGCTCCATGAAAGGTTTTACCACATGCTGATTCTGCACCTCCTTTAATGTTTGTTACCTTGTAGGAGGGGGGATGGAAGTGCAGAATGACTGAGAAGAGAAAAAACAACAAAAAGGTCGCTATTCCTTCCTGGAACTGGAAAGCTTATCTTTGTAGCTCTGGGGCTGGGTTTCCCGCTGCTGGCCCGTGGATTTGGAAGGTCTTTGAGTGGACCACGTTTGAGCTCTGATTTTCTCGCTCAGCTTCGCTGCGGGTTTAAACACCGTTACCGGGAGCCCTCTTCTTGCCATGTCAATTGTTGCTTCTTCCGCTGAATTGTAGAGACATGACTGTTCACCGTAAAAGACCCTTAACTTCGCCGGAAATGGTGTCTGAAAGCGTAGATTCTTTTCCCGTAGAACCTTTTTGGCGTCGTTATATTCCCGTCGCTTTTTAAGAACCTCAGGGGCGTAATCGTGCTCCACGAAGACTTTTCTTTCTTGATGCATAAATCCTTTTTTCTGCCAAGCCCGTCTTACAACCTCTTGTTTTATTTTGAAATCGGAGAATCTTACCAACACTGAACGCGGGGGCGCCTCTGCCGCTGGCTTTGCGGCTAATGTACGATGGGCCTTTTCTATTTTCAAATCGGTGGTTTGTGGAATATCCAACTTCTCTCTCAATAAGGATTCCACGCATTCCGCCACTGTGTTGAAACTGTCTTCAGCTCCTTCTTTCAGACCGTGAATTCTGATGTTATCTCGTCTCTGTCTTCCTTCTTGGTCGGTTAGCTTAGCCTCCAGCCTTGACTGTTTTCTGTGTAAATCCAGCATAGAATCTTCAAGCACTTTTACTCTTTCTTCAGCTTCCAAGATTCGGTTTTCGGCCTGGTCCATTCTGCTGTTCGTCCTTTTTAGTTCCTCTCTGAATTCATGAAATTCGGCCCGAAATCGTCGTAATTCATCATATAGCGATTTCAGGCTAACCTTTTTGTTAGCTAGGCCCAGCTCTTCGTCTCCTGAATGGAGGTCCTCGAGATCAGATTCTGCGGCCGCTGCGCGTCCTGACCTGGGGAATGTCAGTTTCTTCTGTTTTTGGTTAGGCATGGTGTTTTTGTCTTTTTTTTTTTTCCACAATATCTTTATTGAACCTTTTTTTTTTTAACAAACATGATACAAACAATCAAACACTAACGCTAAAGTACTACAAAAAAAAAAAAAATGCACTAAAAACACCAACAACCACCAACAAAATCAAGTCTTCAACAATGCTCCTCTGTTTAGTCTAGACAATCCAATACATAAGTATACATATTATGTTCACCAGTTTGGAATTTACAAGGTCCACACACATCATTCTTCAAGAGTTATGTTTAAATTTTTTACATAATCAATAAAAGGTCTCCATATATTCTCAAACACAATTTCCTTTGATTTCAGTATATATGTTATTCTTTCTAATGGAAGGTTTGTTAACATCTGTCTTAACCACTGAGTCACATCTGGTCTATGAGTCTTTTTCCATAATAGTGCAATACATTTTTTGGCATTAAGCAAACTGAGGTCTATGAATGTTCTTTCACTTTTATTAAAATTATGCTTTTCTGACTTCCGGTTATGGCTGCCACGTAGGACGGACGTGTCTCGCTCTGCTCTGCTCCTGGAGAAAAAAATCGGCAAATAACTCTCTCATTTGGGACAGAACGTATCCCAGCATTTGAGCGAGGATATGTCGGCGAAGCCTAAGGCTGGAAAACCAGGAAAAGGAAAAAGCGAGCCGCCGAAACAGTCCAAATTAACGGACTTTCAGGTCTGTGACGCAGCAAACAAGGCTCCATATATGGCGGAGGAGGCGGGCGGCGGTGCGATTTCTGCGGGGAATGGCGCAGATGCGCTGATGGCTGCCATGAGTTCAATGAGAGCGGACTTTTCCTCTAGATTTGATGGGATTATGACAGCGTTGGAAGGAATAAGAAAGGAATTGGGTGACTGTGTAGAACGAACGGCGCAGATGGAGCTCCGTCTCGCTAGTGCTGAAGATGACGTCACCCGTCTTCAATTAAAGGTGCGCACTTTGGAAAAAAAAAATAAATCTCTGGAAGATAATATTTTGGATTTGGAATCTCGGTCGAGACAGAATAATTTGAGGCTGGTGGGTCTTCCAGAGGAATCAGAAGGTCGGGACGTATGTTCCTTTCTGGAAAAGTGGATTCCGGAGGTGCTGGGCAGCGAGGAGTTGCAATCAGCAGTGGTTCTGGAAAAAGCACATCGTATTGGCCCACGGAGAGACAAGGGACCGCCGAGGACCTTAATTATGAAGTTTCTTAGCAACAGAGACAGGATGAAGATCTTCAACGCTGCACGTGCTAAAGGAGAGATTAAACACCAGGACCAGCAGGTGCGGTTCTACCCAGATTTGGCCACAGGAATCCAACAATTGAGGAAGCAGTTTGATCCCGTACGTAAGGAGCTGCACAACCTTGGGATTCGTCATGGTGTAATCTATCCTGCGAGACTGCTGACCACGTATGAGGGCAGAACCCACATCTTCAAGACCCCAGAGGAGGCGCAGGAGTTCATCAAGAAGATCAAAGAAGAAGAAGAGACTGGTGGGAGCTAAGCATGAACAAAATATAAGGTAGAATAATTAAGCATTTGCACAGGCATCTGACTGACTTGAAGTAAATAGTAAGTTTACAAAATATAGATTGTATTATATATTAAAAAAAAAAAAAAAACAAAACAAACAAAAAAAAAACTATGATGTACAAAGTTGTTAAAAATCTTGGAGTTAAGTTGGAAAACTACAGAGGAGAGTTAATGTTACGTCATTAAAAGTAGTAGAGTTAGGGTGATTGGGAGGATGAAGAAGGAGTGGCTTAGGCTGTTCCCCGTGGGTGTGGAACGGTCGATGGCTATATCGGGAGACAGAATTTTTCTTTTGATTTTGGGGGGTTTGCCACAAGTGTGGGAAGGGGAAATTTGTTTGTGTGTAGTTTGTAGGATGAATGTTCAACCACTCATGTTTTTGCTTCTCTGTATGAGCATGTTTACACTGCAAGGTAATCCTAAACTCTCTATTGATCATGGACCAAAGTGTTAATCTTAATTTAACTTCATGGAATTGCAGAGGTCTACAAAATTTAAAAAAACTTAAACAAGTTATGAATAAAATAAAGGACATGGGTTCAAGAATTGTGTTTTTACAAGAAACTCATCTGATAGAGGAGGTG